>JANCMC010043217.1:21802505-21906458 GCA_024363005.1 Charaxes varanes
AAGTTTTACAATAACTGAAATATATTTGTTATAATAACATATGATAGTTTTCTTTTGACTTTTATATGCTGTGTGATATCATTAGATTTTTTTTTCAATCACTTCTCAACCATTAACGAGGCACACACACCAAGCTCGTATATATTTTTATAATGATAAAGTTGTAAGGACGAATTTAAAGGTAATTAATTTTAAATATCATCCTTTGTTGACTGTAAATGATGTTGATGTTAAGAAATTAAAATTCTGAAAGATTTTGTTCGGTAATATTTTTGAAATAAAACAATTATCAGTTAAATATGTATTATACATGTGTGTATTGCAAAGGTGCACCTTTGAAATACACACATGTATAGTGCATATAATTGTGAACTTTATTTATTAGCCATACAAAAAAGATGTGGATAGACTAATAGATAATTTAACAGCGCGGCGGTAAAGGCCAATAATTATTCTATATTTTCAAGATGTCTCAAACAATCTAGTTTTCAAACCAAAAGTGAAAAATAACAAAAATAACCCGGTGCGACATCTACAAAGAATGTTTCATTTTTGCGAGAGAGGTCGTTTAGCCATAGCTTTATATTCCGTTTTTAAAAATAAGCATACTGAAGCAGCTTTAGCTAGTTTCAAAGTAAGACTGGAGGGCGTAAAGCACTTTGTTGACCCGTTTGAAATTTCTGTTTTTAATTATTTCCCTCTAAAAATGTTGTCTCAAGCGCATGCGATACTTTCCAAAATGAATATGCTGCAAAGTATCAGTTATACTTGAAATTTAATTTCGCATTATACCATTTTCTTGGTTTTTTCTTGTTGGGATAGAAAAAGGGTACTGCGGTCTACTGCGTATACCATCTTCGTCTCTGCATTTATTCCTTTTTAATCTATTCTACCTACACATGCGTTGTGCGTTTACCAATAAATTTTGCCAACTTCCTCTTTATTACTGAATCGTAAACAGAACCTTAAGGGTACATGTGTAGACAGTTATGGTAATACGATGTATACGACTTAAGGCGATATCGTCACGCGTGTCACGTACCAAGAGGGTCGCCGCATTGTAAAATTGTAACCAGCTGCCTGAATTCACGATGCGACCCATTTCCCCTCGAGAAACTCATCATTTCACTATTCTGAATTAGGAATGACCAACTGTTGGAACTAGTAAGGAATAATGTAATTATATGCAATAAATAATAAATGCAGGTACGTTTAAGGCATTGTTTGTATATTATATTTACATTGATATCGTAACATACAATATTGTAATGCGAGCACGTATCGAAAGGGCCGACGCGTCGAACTATAACGCAAGCCACATCGATCTTCTCTTCACGTTAATGACCCTATTTTTCTATACAAGTGTTTTGGGGTTTTGGGACTATATTATTTGTGTTCTTCCCATGTATATTTTGTATACTTTTTACATATATACAGAGTTATTGTATCCCAGAGTGTATTGCCATGCGGGCCACGTAACGGAAGGGTCGCCGCATTGTAATATTGCACGCAGCTGCCCTGAATTTACGATGCGACCCATTTCTCGCGAAAAAAAATCATAACTTCACTATTAGCAAGGCGGGAAGCGTGTGATGCAAAATACGTATTTGTTACGTAATTGTGTGCAAACGTGATTCAATATGAAACGACCCATTAAAGGGAAATGTTGGGGAATTTGTGAGCTGATTTTTTTGCTTTCAAGTGACATCATTTACACTAAATATCGGAATTCAGAATTGGCCCTGATTGTGATGAAAAAGAATTAACTTTACTAGTATCAAATCTAAACAAAAATAACAAATTACAGTACGCAGCATAGAATGTATATCTAGATTAGAAATTTTTGATTACTTGAACTAAGATATACTGAACGGTTCTCTAAGCCTTCTAAGTGAAGTAAAGTGTATGTTTACTACTTTAGACAGATCTAAATTGGATGCGAGATTGCTTTAATCCAACTTGCATCTGAAGCATCTAATCAAGGTTTACATTTATAGAGCTTCAGTGTAAAAGTGGGATATATTAAGCAACGTTACATTGATGTTGGAAATTTTTCAGTTTTTTCCTGCCCTAATATATCTTAAGTGCTTATATTTCGTCTATATTGCACGCAATACATCGCACAGCTTCGGGACCTTTTTATTATACACCTTGGAATATATTCTACTCGTATAAATTTATATTCTGTGCCAAGCGTTATCATAAACGACTTACCTATCTCATTATTCATGTAATCTGTCTCTTAGCTTATCTTCTTAATTTATAATAGTGATTTCAGTAAATGTTTCAGTATTACATCCCCAACAGGCATAAAATTGTTATCTAGTTGATGTTTATCATAACTTATTTACTAATCTTGTTCCTGGAGAATTTACATCTATGGTCATTTGAAGGCAGTGCAGCATTATCTCGGTAGCAATAAAAGTGGCTTTCCCTCAACCGTATTAAATACACGTTCCTCCTACACCCAATTTACATGAAATTTCCGTTGCGAAGAATTATACTTTTTCTCCTCCGCGCCTTTAAATGCTAATGAGCGCCGGTTGGAAATATTCAGAATCAGATTAGATTTTCTCGATGCTATTTTGTTGTTGGGCGAACAATGATCGTCGAATATTTTCTAAGTTGGTCGTCGCTCCCACTTTTATTTGAATAACACATATGGCTTCGGTTTCATATCAAATTGAGACGTACCGGAACGTTACGATATAAATTGCCTTTTTTATCTTGTTGAACATTTAATTGTACTTCTGCGGGGTTTTCCCTTTTTCAATGAAAGCTGACATATTATTTACTTTACCAATATTGTTAACGAATTTTGTTTTTGTGGGACAAGGGGCAAACGAGCAACCTCCATCTACCTTTATATCCCCTTTCTCCATCTCTTTGCCCTTCTCCTGTCTTTCTAATTAGAGGTAGCGCCACGCTGAAGGTCGGATATCAAATATAAACCAGTGTTAGAATGAGTCACCCATCTATCACCTGGTAGCAGCAACAGCAGTTTAACCTAGCGATCGATTCAAATGCCGACCACTGATTAAGCCACGACCTCCTAAAGAAGGGACAGTTTATATTTTAATATATTTTTATTTTAATTACGCTTTGAAAACATTCAATACTTGTGTGTGTAAATCGTTTAGCATTGGTGTGCGTGCGGTTTCATTTTAATAGTTTAATATATTAGTATTTCATATAATAAAATAAATATTAGCATTCGCACACCTTCCTCTATATGAACTACAGTTGAACCAAATTTCATGCCCTCACGTTCGCGCAATTTTCTTAAAATGGTACCTAATATTATCGCTTCACGTATTAATATATAAATAATAATCTTTTATGAAAGTTAAATATTTCTTTGCTTTTGTTACTTAATTGATTTTAGTTTTTCAAGTTCCACAGGTTCTTAAATAGAAGAACACTGCTTGAAAATACTAGGATATTGGTGATAATAAAGGTACCACGAGAAGGTAAACTACCAGAAGTTTTGCATATGCGTTATCGCATTTAAAGAAGGGAGTATACCAGTTTCATGAAGGTTTTTAAGTTATAGCGGTTCGAAAGTACTGGAACTGGTAGTTTGTTCAACTAATATTGCACAAGGCAGGAAGCTCCTTGCAAATCGGTTTTGTGATGTGCAATCCTTGCAAAATGGTTTGTGTGAGTGGTATTTCTTTCTTACTTCTACAACTGTACTAGAAAACGCCTGGTGGTTGAAATTTGATCACAAATTGTTCGATTTCCGTACTATATGCTTATTTAAAGCTATATACAAAATTCCAATTCTTTGTACTCTGATATTTGTATTATTTGACGCTTTGACACAATCTTATAGTAGGACGTATACATGTGTGTGTAAATCACGTAAATCGTTTGGCATTGGTGTGCGTGTAAGTTTTTTTTAATGATTATGGTTATTATGATTACGTGGAAAGTTTTAGCGCAATGATGTATAGCCTACAGTCTTCCTCGATAAATGGGCTACTTAACTCACAAAAGAATTTTTCAAGTCGAACCACTAGTTCCAGAGATTAGCGCGATCAAGCAAACGAACAAAAAAAAAAACAAACTGTTTAGCTTTATATATTAGTTATTGCATATTATAAAAAATATTAACATTCGCACACCTATCCTCTATATAAACTATAATTGACCAAATTTCATAATCCTCCGTTCGCACAATTTTCGCAAAATGGTACCGAAAGTTTTTGCTTCATGTATGTGTATATATAAGAAGAAGAAACAATAAATTTCAGTAATTAATTTCAGGAATAATCAACATGGCCGCATTTAAGCATTCAGCATAAATACAAATGGAAATTAATGAATCTTATTTGAATGTAAACGATGATGAATTGGAAGCTATATCAGCGGCCGACAGAGCGCCATACTATTAATATCTTTTCTCATTTCTTACTTCATTGTAATGACTATTATTTTGTGAGAAATATTAATTAACTGTTTGTTATATTTCCATGCGATATTTTCTTTTTTTTTATGTTTTTAGTCGTTTGTGAAAACTTCGTCTATTGAAATGTCTTTCTTGTTCGTTAAACCCTTTATTAGTGCTCCTTAACCTAAATTTTTCAAGGTCTATATAGAGGGAGGCCCCACTACCACTACACCTCCTCCTAAATGGGAAATAAAATTAACAAATTTTGTATTACATTTTTTTTTAAACAATAACCAAAAAAACCTTATTTATAACTGATACATACAATTAAACAATTTTTTTTGGCCCCATTCATTTGTCTAAAATGTATGGCATTGTATGTTTTTGTCATAACGGCATAATAAAAGTGGTTAAGTAGAAAAGGCGTAACTAAATAATAAAATACAGAATAAAACTTACTTTATCCACGGCAGAACAAATCAAGTAACAAGAGCCAGCCTGTAAGGTTTAGGCCATCGGAAACTCTCACAAACCCAACGAGATGCGACGAACATCACTTGACGAGACAGCATTGCCGTCACTTCACGCCGATCTTATATGAGAAAGAGGTACTGGTACTTGGACGCGCCTAAAGGGACTGCAAATGTGGCGCTACCTTTTATTAGCTAGTACTATGGATAGTCTATTATAATTAAGTCTGCTGAAATTGTTATGGACTATTCTCTTATCAGGGTGCAAGGAACTTCATAGCCTGCTTTCTGTGAGAGTCTGTGCGATGCAAAGAATTCTTTGCAAATCTGCGATTTGCAAAGAATTCTTTTATGCGGCCCAATTATTTTAAAAAATTTTACATGTAAATACATGTACCTATCTGTATTTTTTACATCCATATATGGAACTGAAGATGAGGAAGGTGGATCCAGAAGAGGTAGGCCTTTGCCCAGCGGTGGGAAAAATTGATTAATTAAAAATAAATAAACATGGAATTACCACATTTCAGTATTTATGCAAAGTAACTTAATTTTCCTAATTATCATGAGTTACCACAAAGTAATGACTGATTATAATAAATATTTATTTATTATTAAAGACACCCGTCTGGTCGAATTCGGCCGGAAATCTTTAGATTTGCGTAAGCTATATAAAAGAAATTAATTCTTTGATATAGCGACAATGATATATTGTCAATTGATATAAACACAGTCATCGTGACAATTCTTATTCTTATTTTAAAATGTATACATGTGTGTGTAAGTCCTTTGATATTGGTGTGCCTGAGTTTTTATTTTAATAATTTAATGTAGTCATAAATAAAGCTAATTTTAAAAAAATATTAGCATTCGCACACCAGCCTTTATATTAAGTATAATTGTGGCAAATTTTGTGGTTATTTCATACTTTTCCGTCCGTGCAAATTTCAAAAAATATTACCATTTTTTGCAAGTTTTTGTTTTTCGTATTAATATATCGATGATGAAACCATTTCAGGGGAATCTTTTAGTCAGACACCTGAAGTGGAAGCGACTGTTATGATAAAGCAGGCTTCATCCTCCAGCACCATCAACAGCATCAGCAGCAGGAGTCCTTCTCCGCAGAACTACAGCGCTACTACTTTAAACTTGAACGATCCGAGTAAGTTTGAAATGTTAATCCAAAGAAATCAGTCCTGAATCTACCCACATAACTCTTCTGACCGATAAGAGACAATCTCGCAAAGAAACTCGAATGAATTTAAGTACTTGTTTTATTCCGAGCAGTTCTGATGCACTATAGCCTAAGAGTTATTTTAAAATTCATACTTTTCCATCCTTTATCCCCCCCCACCTTGGGCCATTGGTTGGCGACACTGTTGGCGATGTTGCTTAGCTTGGCTCGATTTCTTTACTCTACTATCCCCTTATCAGGACAGAATTACTTTATGAATACAAGACAGTCAATTAACTTATGGTAAAAAACAGAATAGTACTGTTTGATATATAGATTAAATTAAAAAAATGCTTTTCTTTACAGGTGTAGAATTGCAGAAGCGAAAATGTTGGTTGTCACCCGACGCTGGCACCTTAAATAACCGTCGAGGCAGGTTCATAGTGCTCGGCTCGTCGGGAGAGTGTCTGCCGGTCACGAGGAGTTTGGGTCTTTCAAATTTGGATAACCAGGAAGACAGCCTGTATTCGAGTTGTAACTCTAGTGACGACGAATTCCACAGTGCCAATGATAGCTTCGACTATGGTAAGATAAAACATGCGTGAGTAATAAACTTATACGCGTGCCTTCCTATGCTTTTATCCCATTTTATGTCCCTGTTTTATAAAGTAGCTTTCTAGTATGTATTACGTTAATTTCTTGCGTTCTCTTACCGCTGCCTGTTACACAAATCACGTTGTCAGTCTTTTCTTGCTGTTCTTTTCGAATCATTGGAAGACTTTTCAATTTTTGATTAATAAAGGAGCATGAGAAAGCTTATAGAGGATCTTTGAATTTTAATTTATATGTCTGAAATGCAGATATGCCAGCTGTTTCCCGCGATTTCGTCCGCCTAAAACTGCGAGAACCCTTAGAACTCCTTAATCTGACCCTATTGATAAATCCTTACTCAGCGAATGTATACTAAATTTAAACTACCTTCTCTCCAAACATGCTTGTAAATCCCGCGGTTTTCAAAATTTGGTGTTAGGTGGCCTTTCTCTTTTTTATATGTAGAAAGGTATTATAGTTACTTATCTTAAAGTAACTGAAATGAATTAGTTATCCATTCAAAGCTCAACTTTGGCAAATTTTCAGGTAGCGAAGACGAAGGCCGAGGAGAGAGTGCACGTCTAATTGAGCTAAATTGTAAATGGTACAATCTCTCTTCCTATCGACCGACATATGAGGTTCGCAGAAGATGAAAGTTGAGAGCTGTTTTAGTTTTTTAGCGTAAATCTTATGTTTTTGGTTGTGCTATATCCGAAAATGACTTTCATTTTGTCGTAGAACGTCAAGTTTTCAGATAATGTAGTTATCTCACAAGTTATCATGCTGAAATTAAAGATAAAAACAAAGATTTTTATTTATAATTGCGCAAGAAAACTTATGTTTTTATCTAAAATCTTCCGCCTGGACATGCAAGGCCGGCAAGGCATCTGCTAGCCTCTACTAGGTAGTGCAGATGTCTGATCGTTAACCCCTTGTAACAAAAATAAAAGCACAATGTTCAGCTTTATATAGTATTACAGATTTATGATTTGGCAAAAAGGTATGAAAATACAATTGCCATCAGGTACATTAGAAAACACAAAAGCTTTCCAAACCCCATTAAAAACTACCGTGGCAATAGTCTTCGGACTCAGATTGGCCGAAGTAAAGAGAACACGTTTAGACGGGGATTTACGGACGGTAGCGATCTGCAATGCCTATGCAGTGAAGTCCAAAAAATGACTCACCTCACATCATGTGCTACGTGTCCCGATACCTGCAGGCGGGAGGACTTAATGTCCGCCTCAGGTCGAACAATTGATGTTGCTACTTTTTGGGCTTTGAAAATCTAGGCCCTTACAGCCAAAATTTTGTTTGCCATTGAAACGAAAAGAAGAAGAAAAAGATCTAAAATACATTCACTGTCAAGCACTATACACAGTTACTTTCCCAGTGGGACTCTTTTTGGGACTTTTTCGCATGTAGGAAGCATCTGCTCTCTCTGCAGCGTCCAACAGTGGTCTGACTTAATTGAAACGTAAACGTCCTTATTTACTGGTACTTTTTTCCATCGTTCGCCTTGTTATTACTCATAATAGAATTGTACTTATTTATTTATGACTTCAAGTTACACCAATAGCCACATTTTATATAATTATTTTGCGTTTTGCAAAATAGTATGACGATCTGGAATTTTTTGAATATTTTTTTTAGTCTTCATTGCACTTAAATACATAGAAATCATTTGAACAGATTCAGAAAGCATTTTTATTGCAGACATTTGTTATCTCTTCTAATTCCTAGTTGTTATTGCAATAAGAAATTGTTTAACAAAATCTTTTCACTTATTACAGTAGGCAATTTTAATGAGAAAATAAATCATTTGAACTTAAAAATCTGGTTCTTTGAGAGCCGGTAAATTCTATTCCTTTACATTTCTCAATCTTTAGTCAATCAAAGCACCGAGAGGCTTAGAGCCCGTACAATGCGTCGCACGAGCTCGCTCAGACATCCTCCGGGAATCCTTCCCTTTCAATGTTCCCTGAAAAATTCAATGTTCCCGGGAAATGTTGAAACGACCCGGTCTGATGTAAAGCCCCGAAAATGTGTGACACGGCGCGCTTCAGTGACGAGATTGTCTTTATAGATACCTACTTGTTGATGGAGAAAATGTGTAAAGCTGTTATATAATGTGTTCGTCTTCATCTTCAGGTTCTTATTTATTTCAAGTAAAATTTATTAATTCGCTTAGGTTTTTTTACAAACTCTTGTGAAAGTCATTTTTAGCATATGTTTATTTCAAATAAAGTGTAATATTTGATATATCACCAATAAAATTACACTTTATTTAAAAAAATATATTTAACTTTATTTTAACATAGATGGTTCATATTTTTTTTACAAATTCGAAAAGATGCTCATTCTAGATATTCATTGTTACAATTCATAATGTTTAAATGATCGTCATTAAAATGGCTTAAAAAGAATAAACATATTTTCATAATTTGGTTATTATTAGTCGCGTTTAATCATTTTTTTCTTTCACATCACAATCATTTTTTTTTTCAAATGTGAATTAACGTATGTAAAGGCCGGTAACTCGTCTGCAAGTTATCCAGTTGTGCATTTTTTCATATACGTCATATTATCTGCCCAGAGTTGCCCGCTGCCCAAATTTGTAAACAAATATACAATAAATATATACAAGACTATATGACACACGGACGTCTGTTCCTAAGATAGACAACTTAATGCCTGTGTTATAGGTAACAGCCGCCTGTTATTGCTACTCTCTTTTGAATAATCATTTATTAAAGAATTTCATACATGTTCTAAAGAAACGTCAACGAAATTATAAAATTGCATTTCATTATTGAATGCGTTGTGATGACAGCCGTGTCTTATATTAATTGACAAATACAAAAATACTACTAGTTGACAAATACTAGTTGTTACCCGCGACTGCTTTCGCGTAAAATTAGGTAAAAAATTTGAGCGTGACGATATATAGCCTAGCCTTCCTCGATAAATGGGCTATCTAACACTGAAAGAATTTTTCAAATCAGACCATTAGTTCCTGAATTTAGCGCGTCCAAGTAAACAAACAAACTCTTCGGCTTTATATATTAGAATATATATAGATACTAGCTGTGCCCCGCGACTCCGTCCGCGTGGGCCACCGTTATCACTTAGGAGTATGAAAAATAGACGTTGACCGATTCTCAACCCTAGCCAATATGCACGCAAAATTTCATGAAAATCGGTCGAGCCGTTTCGGAGGAGTTTGGCGCGTACCCCGTGACACGAGAATTTTATATATTAGACCAGCTGCGCTCTACGACTCCATCGGCGTCGGCCACCCTTATCACTTAAGAGTATGAAAAATATACGTTGACCGATTATCAACCCTAGCCAATATGCACGCAAAATTTCATAAAAATCGGTCGCGCCGTTTCGGAGAAGTTTAGCAACGCACCCCGTGACACGAGACTTTTATACATTAGATTTCGGCACAAAAGTAGCAAAATAATAAAATTAATCTCAGAACAAAATTTTAGCAGATTCAGGGTATTAACTCGACGCACTAAACGCCCTAGGGAGACGTTTGACGTCAAAAAGTCACCTAAAATATCGCCGGTCCGTTTGCCAAATTATTATCAAAGTTACTGGAGAATTTAACGACGCCTCGCGTCCCTTTCGTCCTTTGTCAATTTACAGCGCGTGTAAAAGGGACAAGAACAGAGTTCTATTGCGTTTAAACTGCCAAAATTGCTTTGCTAATAAAATATTACGGTTTGTAGAGACACGAAAACATCGTATGTTTGAATGAAGCCTAATAAGGGTTAAGTCAAAATCTAAAAAAAACAGACATCCAGACTTTTTCTAAGCTCAGTCATAACTTATTTATTTAATTCTGCTTTCTTGCAAGCACTTATAAATATCATCAAGTAGAATATTTTAATTTGCCTAAAACTTTGTATTATATAATCAGAGATCCAAAATAAAAACAACTGTACAACTTTTAAGAGACGCTTTGAATCTTGGTTAGAGGTACACGGAATAGCTCCTTCGGGACCTAATTTAAAATTCATCCGCAGCCAGAAGTTAATGCGCAATGAAGTTAACTAAGTTAGCTCTTCTGTTATCATTGCTGCGAAGCATAGTTGCTTGTTTCTGCTAACTTCATAAGTTTTATTATAATTAACGACAGTGTGAAGTGCCCCCGCGGCAAGTTTTATTATTATTATTAACGACGAGTGTGAAGTGCCCCTCGCGCGTCAGTCTGCATTAATTACACCGCGACCGACTCATTATAATAACAAACCAGAACTTTCCTCCGCGAAACACTATTTGAAATTCAAAATTAATTAAGCCATGAACAGTTTGTGCGGGTGTACAGCTTAATAATGGACTTTTAGTAACATAGTAGTGGGTGAACACCTTTATAATATAAGGTACTACGAGTAATGATTGTTTTATTTATTTAAAACTTAATTGGACAGATAGATAACAATAATGATAAGAAAATATAATACAGAGTGCGCAAAGACGGCCTTATCGCTTAAAGCGATCTATGACAGACAACCTAGGAAAGAGAGGATTTCAGAGTCAGTAAGGGTCACTACCCTTACTGACTTTGGAAACAATTAAGTGTATAAATACTAATAATTATAATTATAAATAAAAACAAAAGAAAAGAACACGTACATATTATAGAATAAATAATAAGCATTCAACTGCTAATTTCTAAAATTATAATTGTTTTATTATAATTTTACAAATTAGCAATTTATAACTCCTCTCACTGATCTTTGCAAGCATTCCTTTCACTGATCTTTTTTGCAAGCATTTTACAACTTCTCTAACAGACTATTGGGTGAACACCTTTTATTTCTCAAAGGCCGGCAACGCTTCTGCGGTCCCTGTAAAACAGTGGGACCCGATTAATGTCACTTTGTGATATTAATCGTAATTAGAGGTAGCGCCATGCTTGTAGCCGAAATGGGCCGGCGCGTCCGGGTACCAGTATCTCTTTCTCATATCAAAGAAGTGGCGGCGACGCTGTCACGTCGAGTGATGGTATTGTTGTCGCATTTCGTTCGGTTTGTGAGACTTCCCGGTGGCCTAAACTCGTCATTAAAGGCATCTACTAGCCTTCTGGTCGTGAAGATGTCCATAGGCGTCAGTAGGCACTTTAAATAATTTTTTTTTCGAGACCTCAAAGCTTGGGCAAACCTCAGCACCCGTTTTAGGACGTATTTTTTAAATCTCGGTAATATTGGTCCTACAGTTCTGGAACTCAGGACTTTTTTAGGTTTCCTGCTCTTTTTTGCTCCAGTTAATTGTTCATAACTTTTGCAATTTTTGCGAGCGCTACTTCAAATTTTTCAAAATCTATCCATATGATTCTAAAGCGAATGAAATATAGATCATATTTATAGGATAAGGCATAAAAAGTTCCATCTAAAAAGCACTTCTCGACTAGACTACATGGCTAATCTACCCAGTAACATATGAGGACGCCATTTGTATAATTATTATGTATATGGGAAGGCAGTTTGTTTTTGAGCTCTTTCCCATTTGAAATCCAGATTATATACAGATAATTTATAAAATTAAAAAACAGACTCATGATAGATGAAAAAAATATAAGTATTTTAAAATTAAAATGGATTCGGGCTGGATTTTTAAAGACAAACATACTTCTTCTATTAACTTCTTTTCATCTTCTGCGGTCATTCCTAATCTAGTTTTAGTTATATCGCCTGTGATTGGAATTACTTTGAGCAACGCTGCCGGTCTAAATTGCTTGAGTTTGTCAAAGATCTGTAAAAAGAAATAGTTAAATTATAAAATTATTGCGTGAATATCTTTACAATTTATATCAAAATATAACGATAAATGTCAAGTAAGTAGGAGAAAATTCTGCCATATGCGAGTCATTTTGGTGTTTCGTATTTATTTTGGTGTTATTTTGTCTGTCGGCTCCACTAGTAAATATATAAAATCTTACATGTATTACCTAAAAAAATAACATTACTACCTATAAAGTACCTGTGGTTTTGCTAGTACTTGTATTTAACGATAATAAAACTTAATACCTACCTAAAACAAAGTTGCTATGACCATTTTGACCTTTAATTTACTTCGGACCGTACTGCATCAATCATGTTTTTATATAAATAATTATTTTGCTTCATATTATCTATTATTTTAATAAAATCATTTTTTTAATGAACGGTCTTTATCAACATATGTTATTCTAAAGCTAGTTAATAGTTTGTCAAAATAAGAGGCATAACATACTAATCTATGTCTGGCTCCGGGATTATTGAAATAAGCGTTTTTATCAATATATGTAAAGAAAGGCATATATAATTTTTATAACAGGTAACTCTAAAGCTTTTCCAAATTAAAGGCAAATTGTACTGATCTGTTTTAGAAATAAACTTGCAGAGACCAATTATATTGTGAATTAAGTGCAATTAAACAATTAACTCCGTAATATAAAAGGTCACTAATCACAAAGCAAGATGGCGTCACTAAACATTCATTATAAACTGATAAAATCTATGTTTATGATTTATTCATTTTTGTATCTTATTTGTGTTGAAACAATGCTATATAAAAACTGTGTTTTAAAACAGCGAATATTATAAACAATATATATTTCGAAAAAATATATTTCAATAGAACCTATATTTCGTTACCTCCCACGTAAATTGTCGTAACCCTAAATTCCCAACCTCACAGTAGAGGATTACAGACATATAAATTAAAATAAAATCGTTATTATATAAAACATTTATGTATACAATTATATATGCAATAATGACTATTACATTATTGTATACAGGAATATATTAAAAGGTAACTGTTATGTTACAATTTAGTTGTTTGTAACGCTCTACTGTAAAGTTGGGTTTGGGGTTACTACAACTTACGTGGGAGGTAGCGATTTGCATATATATTTTTTTTTAAATATACAGAAAATTCGACGTTGAGTCGACTGGCCCGCTGGCTTAGTGGGCAGTGACCCTGCCTTCTCTTCCGGGGGTTATGGGTATGTAAATTAAACTATTAGCTATGTACACTATATTAAACAATTCAAGTTAAAATTGTAAAGTTAGTATTTTTTTTTTAAATAGTGAAAAAATGTTTGTTTATTGTTATGCCCTAATATTCTGATAGTATTTTATCGCCTTTACTGATATTTTGCTTTATCTTATGTTATATAATTTACAATTCCCAATATAATAACACTTTTAGAGTACTGAAAGGACTGCTATGCTTTTGTAGTGCCTCTGGAATGTTCTTAGAGAAATATTGCATGCTTAATCGTAAACTGACCTATTTTGTATTAATACGCAATTATGACGCACGCTGGCGTTATACCGGTTTACAAGTACCAGGGTCCGCTTAGATTGTAGAGGATTTGGCTGTGGGGCAAGTTAAGATAACCTATTGCCATCTGTCGTCATCCTCGGAACCCCCACGATTAGTCGTAAGGTTGTAGAGACACACAAATCACAAAGTGACATTATTCGGGTCCCACTGTTTTACGTGCCTTCCGAAACGCGGAGGAGGTCGGATATTAAATATAAACCAATGTTAGAATGTCTGACCCCTCCAGCACCTTAAGCAACTTATCCTAGTGGTCGACTCAAATGCCGACCACTGATTAGGCCACTACTTGTAAATGTAAATAAAATACTTTTTAAAATTTCAGTGTTGAAGGTGAGTTTACCAAAGTGCTAGCGACAGATGAATGGAGAATATCTCGGGTGAATCAAAGTTACAACGTCTGCCCCGCTTATGGCAAAGGAGTGGTCGTGCCCAAAATAATTGATGATGAAATACTAGCGACCGCTGCGACGTTCAGACAAGGTGGCAGATTTCCTGTGCTTTCTTACAGACATAATAACGGTGTAAGTCTGTATCTATTTGAAAAATCAATTTATATCTAAATCAATAATAATCGTAGTCATAGTATTAAATAGAAACTAAAGGAGGTTGCAGTATAAGAGGCATTTGAAATCGCTAGGTTAAAGGTTCTTACCATAGCTGGGTGATAGATGGAGTAAATGAATTGACAAATATTATTTGTCATATGTTAGTGTTATTGTAATATATGACAATTAATGTATGTCATGACTACTCTTTGACACAATCTTATAGAAAAATGTATACTTGTGTGTGTAAAGCTTTTGGCATTGGTGTGTGTAATACGAGGGCTGCCTTTTAAGTCGTGTCGTTTGTCAACTTCCCACGATTATTTAAAAAAAAAACGTAAGGCATATTCATCTTCTTCAATTTATAATTCGAAAACACAAGAATGTTTTCAGATTGGTCGAATAGTTTTATTGTATCGTCTATTCAAAGTTGACAAGTCGGTTGTACAAAATTATCTAAAGAAAATTTGCGTGCAATAATTTTCTACAACTTTCAAAGGGGACTATCGCGACTTTGGTGCTTTGAGGAGATCATTCCTGTATTTAGTAAAGCAGCACTGTGTCTTAGGACTGTAGAAAGCTGATATTTAGAATTTCAACGTGGGCACTCTAGCCTCAGTGATAAGCCAAGTGAAGGTCGTCCAAAATACGCCATGACGCAAGGAAATATCGAAGCTGTGCGGCAGCTAATTCTCGAAGATCATCATGTGAAATAGAGGCGTCCTTGGGCATTTCAGGGACCACTGTCCAAAAAATCCTGCACGAGAAACTTGGTGTAAAAAAGTTGATCTCTCGTTGGATACCACATTCGCTTAGCCACGACCAAAAAACAGCCCGTGTTAGTTGGTGTCGCAAAACTTTACAACGATTCAACCGAGGAGAGTCAAAATATGTGTATGATATAGTTAGTGGTGGTGAGTCTTGGATATACGCTTACGATCCAGATCCTAAGCAGCAGTCAACTGTCTGGGTCTTCGAGGCTGAGCCAAAACTGACTAAAGCCATACGCTCACGAAGCACTTTAAAAAAATGGTTGCCTCGTTTGATGGCAAAGGGTGGTCACGTCGCCACTATTGTACTAAAAGATCGTAAGACGGTTACTGCTGACTGGTATACCACTGTTTGTTTGCAACAAGGCAACATCGAATTACGTAAAAACAATTCAAGATGTTGTACAATACTGCACCATGACAATGCAAGTTCGCACGCCGCCCGCCAAACAAAGATGTTTTTGAGCGCCCAATATGTCGAAACCATAAGCATTCTTTTTGAACTTGTTTTGACTTTCATATTATTAGTGACACGGTACTAATATTTAAATATAATATTCGAAATGCTTCTTAAAATATATTTAAAAAAATGGTCAGACAGGTTTCTCAACAGGAAAGAATAAACTATAATTACACAAATTATCTCATTACCACTCCATTAACTGGCTGGAGATCATCTGGAGGAGATAATTGCAGGTAATAGACCTGTCAAAATTATGAACAATAAACGTGGAGAAGACAGAGCAGGATGACGCTAATAGCTTTGTTATTTGTATATTATGTTAAGCTGTGTTTACGATATACGATGCTGTAGACTTTATATACATAATACGATCGTAATTAAAAAAATCCTACTATTATCTTAGGGATTATTTGGATGGTAGGAAATAATTTTCTTTAACCATATAATCGTCAATTGGATCACTTTTGATCAGAATTCTTTTTATATATAAATGAATAAATAGATATATAGGACTATATGATAGGTAACAGTCGCCTGTTATACACAAAAAATATTTTTGGTAATATATAAATACATACATATGGATAAAACACCTAGACTCGAGGCGGGAATCAAACCCTCGATCCCTGGAGCGGAAGGCAGGCCATTGCCCACTGCTCCAACGGGTCAGTAGATGATAAGCTAAGCTAGAGAAGCCACCCTAACCATGCAAAAAAAATAATTAAGTATTCCCTCCTTTATCACCACTTCACAGTAATTCATACATTGCAATACTTATGAACGATGTACAAATTTATAATTCGAAATATTAGCTAATAAAAAGCTTGTACAAGGTACAACCTACGCAATTTTAACAAATTATGCTAGTCATATATAATCTTTATGGCACCTGCATAAAGAAAGATTTCTGTGCATGTGCATGTGCAAGAAAATTATGAAATCTTAATTCCGTACGTAATCTGTAAATACTTTTATATATGCGAATTTAATTATTACCTAAGGGTGCGAAATATGGAACAAGTCTAATTCCGGATATTTAATTATTAAATCATTAAGTAAACGCAATGCTTGTATTTTGTATTTACCTTCTTTAAGAATTTTTAGAATGTTTGATTGAGTCTCAGAAGGTATTGATTCCCATTTAGGCTCGTTATCTGCTAGGTGCTGCGATAGGGTCGTAGATCAGTTCCAGCATAAGCAAAAGCCTTCCGTATCCGTTTAGCTATCCAGACTCTGCTTTACTTGCTCTACTATAGACGTTGTCATGATATATAAAAGTGATAGATTATCTATCATAAAATCTAGATAGCTGCGGGAAGTAAAAAGAAGAAATTTGGCTAAGCGTTAGTTTATAGTTAGTAGACGTCCGCTAAGAACGGATTTTAAGATAGAGCCAGATTAAGGCGTTCTAAGGGCATGTTTAGTTTTAAAGTCACATCACATCTAGTATATTTTTATATAATCAGGGTAATAACCAGAGGTATATAACATATTAACATTGAATATGTATCAAAAGTCAATAGAAAATATGTAGCTTAAACATTTTCAAGGTTTATTCAAATCCTGGAAAAGAGTGAATAGTTGCATACAATCATGCTTCTACGTATATTGAAAACATGTTAGCGCGTCTGTTCGTCGCATGAGTGTCGTAACCGAATATCGAATCAAGCACAAGTGGGCCAATGCCAGATGTCGCACCGATGATACAGAATAAGGCCGCTCGCGTTCGAATCTCGGAAATTATTTAAATGCAATCTGTTTACATGACACATCCTCTTTAAAGAGCAAATATTTCTAAAAGTTATGTAAATATATAGGACTATATGACACACGGAGGTCTATTCCTAAGGTAAGTAAATTAACGCCTGTGTTATAGGTAATAGACGCCAGATTTTAAACAAAAAAAATAATTTTAATTGTTATAGAAATATATAAACATACCTATAGATAATACACCCAGACTCGCCGAGTGAATCGAACCCACAATCCCCGGAGCGGCAGGCAGGACCATTGACAACTGCGCCAATTTGCCAGTATGTATGGTATATGATTAAACACAATAGCACAATTGTCGAAAGGGTGGACTCGATTTTCTAAGCACATTCTGTACGTTACTGTGTGCAAATAGATATTGTCTGTCACTGTTTTGATTTTGATATTATCACTGGTTTATATTTGATATCCGACCTCCTCCGTTTTTCGGAAGGCACGTAAAACAGTGGGACCCGATTAATGTCACCGAGTGATATTAGTCGTGAGGTTGAAGAGGTCGTGGGGGTTCTGAGGATGACGTCAGATGGCAATCGGTCATCTTAACTCGCCCCACGGCCATAACCTCTGCAATGTAAGGCGGACCCGGGTACTAGACAGGGATAACGCTAGGAAGAAGAGACAAGGACAAAAAATAAACAATAAACCACTACATTAAAAATATAACAGGACTATAACCGGTCAATCTAGCTTAGGAATTTAGTTGGCTTTCTCCGAATACGCCATTTCGGCAAAATGATTAATTGTCATTTTCTCCCATTTTATTTTTATATTTCTTATAAATTTCCAAAAAGTACTGTCTAATTCCAAGTTCTTTTTTTTCGGTTTGGTAACAGATAAGGTGTGGAATTAAATCGCATTTATAATAATATTTAAACATCGATAACAACTTTAGCATTCCGTATGAAAGAATTCCGAACTCTCTTCTACCTAGCGTTATCCCGTCCGTCCCGTCGTTCACTTGAATTACAGCGGAAATGGCTGTGGGGCGAGTTGAGATGACCGACTGGCGTGTGACGTCATCCCTGGAACCCCCACAATCTCACGACTTATAATAAAATAATACACGAAACTCGTGAATTTTATCACCAAATTATAAAATAATTTAAAAAATCATAACAATATTATACATATTATGACGTTCGCAAGAAAGAAGTCTATGTGAATAAAAGATTTTGACTTGTGACTTATTATAAATAAGCCTTGCAACCGTGCCACAACGATAGACATTAACCTTGGTCCATATATCTTGGAAGAGAAACAAATAGGGTAAGTCCGGCCCATTAGCACGTCAGCAAGGCAACGCAGGCGCGGCAAACAAATCGAAGGAATTATTGTCCAAACTGTATCCAGTTATCTAGTGAAAGCCAATAATGTGTTGTGACGTTCACGAAAACCAGACCGGGCACTGTATAGCTGTCAGTGGGCCAGTCTGGAAGCAATAAGTACATCTGCACAAACAAACACGGTAAAATATGATTACCCCTACAATATATACTCAACGATGCATTAAAATAAACTCTATTACGTCTGTCCTTAAAGTAGAAAATTCGTTTGATAAAACTTCTCAATGTTTCTGTTCTAATTCCTATTTCGGATAGAAATATAAATATAACGGTGGTAATAATTTTGATCTCGTAAAGATTCCTTGGACGGGTTATTTGAAAATGTAAAATTTATACCCTTTTTGCAATATATTGAGTATTGAGACAGCGTTGCCAGAGTACTTTGGAACGAGGATTGCACAAAAATGAAACTAAGCAAATTTATCCGTCGCCAATGATGACTATAATGAAATCTTTTAACACTGTATTATATTATATACAAAAATTGACAAGTATCATTAAGAACACAACCCTAGGAGCATTTAAATAAGTAAGTATTTGATATAAATAGTTATATAATGAACTAAATATCGATAAGGAAGTTTAAAGTGTAAAGTACATTGGACCTTTTTGAGTTCTAAATGTAATAGTATATTCCCTATATCTATAAAATAAATATTCTAGCTTTGTACTGGTTCTCTTTTTATTGTAGCTAATTCTAAAGCTCTTCCAACCGACTAACTTTCAAAAAAGGTGGTAGGCACAGCCACTCAATTTTTAGCCAAATGCGAGCCGACGTAAGAACTTACTTATGATAGATATAGAGCATTCCTACAAAGTATATGTATATAAAATATATGATTGCGAAACAATGTTTTTTGTGAGTAAGGTATTGGATATTATCAAGCGTTGATTCTTAAAATTCCGTGAAAGTGTGACGTCACAAGTGTGTTAGGGTGGTTGGCGTATTCATCGTGCCCACTACGCCGGATTTTCGCCTGAAGCAGTAGATTTTAACATGCATGAGAAACTAAAATACTTTGCTTTAATCCGCGAATGAATACGAAGGAAAATCGGTGTAATGCTGCAACCCGATAGCTACACCACCGAATCCGCCACCAAAGACTTTATGAATAACCTTTGTAGAGTCTATCTCCTGATGATGCTTCGGTGTCGAAGCGAAACGGGCGTTGAGGCACATCGGAAAGTCACGAAGTGACATTAATCGGGTCCCACTGTTTTACATGCCTTCCGAAACACGGAGGAGGTCGGATATCAAATATAAACCAGTACTGGAATGGATCACCCATCTATAACACGCACAGCAAGAGCAACTTAATCTAGCGATCGACTCAAATGCCGACCACTGATTAGGCCACGACCTCCTCAAAAATAAATAATATTTAACTCAATTTAATTTATTTATTAATATTAATTACCAGTACTCTAACAAAGTGGCTTAATGCGGATGAGTCCATCTTGCTCGCAAACATCTTTAAGATACTGTTGGAATTTATCCGCAATCTTGTTAATAAGGATGAGGTCTTTTTCCTTATTACAGGGTGAAAGTCATGTGTTTGTTGTCAGCAAACATTTAAGACGTGGAGCAAAAGCGCGGCAGCCGCATCCTGAAACCATTGCAAAGATGAAATTTGGCAGGTAAGTAGTTAATAGTTACTAGAAATTCGCTAAGAACTAGGTCTTTTATAGATGAAGGTTTAAGGGCTCTCGCAATTTTATATGAAATACCTTAATATATTTATGTAACTTATGGACTATGTATCATCACGCTAAAATTGAATCTCATTTTACATGGACGAAGTTGCGGGTAACAGCTAATATATAATGTAATTATGATTTATGATTTTCTACGCGGGAAGTTGGAACAATATATTATACAGAATATTATTGTATCAGAAATGCCAAAACAAGATTGCTAATACATTATTCACATGCAAATCAAGCCTTTCGTGAGGAGTCCGAGTCGTGTGCGATGCGAACGTAAGCTTCCTTTTGTCAAACTATCTGAAACACCCGAATTCACACAAAGGACTACGTAATCTGGTCTAAAATATTATTCGTATGGGACCTTAACCAACGCCTGTGTCTCGTATATAAAGGAGACGGTACAATTAACCTCCTTGAGGTACACACCTTAGTTTGGAATATTATAACTTAAGATAGTACTAAATATTTTATACAAATAGTAGCATCTGTATTACAAGTCCGTTTGCACGAGCTTCTTGATTGTAGCTGGATTATCTAGCTGGATAGTTTACTCCCTCTAAATGAGTCCAGCTCCATAGTGAAAAATAATTTATACTTATAAAATGAAGAGTAAATTATGACGTATTATATACTTTTAAAGAGAAAAATCGAAACACCTTGCAAGTTAATATTTTGTAAGGGCTAATAGAAAAATGTGTTTACATAGGAATATATGTCAAAAAAAGGAAGAGTTTCAATTTTTTCTGATGGGATATATTACATGAATTATTCTAGTAATCATTGTATTGTGATTATGGCTACTAAGAATTTAGCGGACTATTCTACTTCTGCCTTTGCTACTCATAATGCTCACTACTGTTCTTTCTGCTTGTGTTGTATTTTTATTACTTTTTCCTTACCCCATTCATCTTCTTTATATATATAAAAATCGAGTGTATAAGATTCCGAGTGGATAAGAAGTTAGATTAAGCTAAACAAAATTGTATGTCAATTGGTGTGACTTATAAATAAAGATATTTCTTTTTTTCTTTCCAAAAGTCAACCGAATGTATAATCAACTTTGCCAAATAAAACACATTTAAACCAGTCTTACAAAACTCGTTCTTCCAAACTTCTCTCAAAAATATTGTAATACTAGCACAACCATCGAATTTAACGCATAAATTAGGACTCAGATATGATTCAATTTAAGTATAATCATATGCCCAAACCCTTTTAATCCATTTTTAAAATATTATAAACACCATGATACTACCACAAGCATCGAATTTTATCGCATAAATTGCAGTAATCTTACATGGGCGGTAAACGCGATCGTTGATACGACCATTATAGCCACTTGTATACGAGTTGTGGCTATTAAATCGATTGCTGCGATTATGGTAATAGCTGCGGGTTTACAGCTCTCGGACTAATGTACTTGATAAGTGGACGAACGAAATAAATAGTACAATTTTTTTTTTATGGTACAAGGGGCAAACGAGCAGGCAGCAGACACCCAAGTGCCTACCGACGCCCATGGACATAAGCACGACCAGAAGGCCAGCGTTGCCGGCCTTTAATGACGAGTTTAGGCCACCGGGAAGTCTCACAAACCGAACGAAACGCGACAACAATACCATATTAGCTAATTTAGGTTACATACTGACAGCAGTGCCATCTGCCGGGTCCAATTGTCTTTTTAAACTATCTACATACCCCTTGGTAAACACACACAAAATTCTATCCAAGCCGCTCCAGTGCGGCGGTTTTCTAGGAGTAAGGTGACAAAAGTTTGTACATTCGATTTTTTTACGGGTTTCCGAATAGGACTGGTAGTTCTTCTAATTCTATTTTAACAGAGATTACGAGCTTAACCAACTCTTCAGCTATCTTGTATCTGGAGAATTTTTAAATATTGTTTTGAGTAAGGGCTTTCCTTGCTTGCTATATTCCTTATAGAAAGGGGTATTTTATTTACCACTACCGATGGCTTTGGACATTTGAACCACGAGGAGACTCAAAGATGCGTTGCCAGTCTTTAAGGAGGGGTCTGGGCCACCGGGAGCTCTCACAAACCGAACGAGACGCGACGTGAATGACAGCATTGCCGTCATTCACGCCGATCTTATGTGAGAGAGAGGTACTTTTACCCGGACGGCCCTCCACATTTCCGCTGCAGACCAAGGCGCAAGTTTAGCCCCACATGGAGTACTGCTGTTTTTTAATACAGAAAAAATAAAAATATCTTACATTGCGTGCAATTTCATTGCACCCGAATGTGCTTCTAAAACTTCAGTATATATTTCTTTACTTCAGTCGTAAAGGCAGACCTGTATTAACAACAGCTTCTCACTCTTGAACGTTTTCTCTCCAGTATCTCTCGTCCTAATTAGTGGTTCGCTGATGTGAATATAATTCGGCCGCTTTGCTCCCTTGAAAGCGAAACTTTGCAGTAAATTTGACGGCAGCTTTTGTTTGCCAATATAGTCTTATTGACATTAAATGTTGCATTCAGTGTGGATGGTTTTTAATTGTTTGTAAAAAACCCTAATTTTTTGTTTAAGCTCTTACAAGAAATCCCATTCCTTTAGACTATTTAATATTACTCTACGATCCTTTGAAGTCGAACAAAACAGCAGACAAAGGGCTAAACAAAAACGAAGTAACATAATATGCGATGAAATGCTTTGCTATTCAACTTGTGCTCTTGAAATTTGAAATCACGCTGTTAGGTGGACATAAAAATACCTCTTATCAAAAAAATCAATTTCCCAAACTATATAATAATAATGCATACGAATCCATATCAAGACTAACCTTAGTAATGCTGTAATCCTACAATTAAAAAAATTACAAATAAATTAACTTTATATAAAAGAAAACTGCCTTCAAAAATCTCCAAAGGAACTGAAAAGCATAAGTTGATTGGTACTTTCATACGATTTAGTAAACACCTACTCATATGTTGAAGTCGGTATTAAGTTAAACAAAACCTCTAAAACGATCGCACAGATTTCGGCCTTCTAAAGTACATCAATAAATGGCGGAGAAATTGCGCGACATACAAACAAAAAACACAGTCAAATTGAGGACCACTTCCGTTTTTTAAAGTCGGTTAAAAAATAACTTCGGTACAGAAGCACCTTGCCCATATTTCACATAGAAGCAGCGAACTTTCCCAATCAGATGCGTGGCCTTGTTTCCCAAAATCTCACGAGAGTACGATCTATTTTGTTGATTTTCCCAATTTGTGGACAATTATTTTGAGTGCTCTCGCACGGTACTCCCCTGTGGTGGGTAAATGAATCAACTGCCTCCCAGGGGTAAGAAATCTTCGACGTACTTTGTATATTATTCTAAGTGCTGGCGTAACGGAGCCATTACGAAGGTTGTGTTTCTTTTACTGAACATAGGGAGCCAATAAAATGAGTAATAAGTACTTTGACTTCACAAGTGCGTTAATCAAAATGGGTTTTAAATACGCTTTTCTATAATGTTCCTTAAAACTTTAAAAGGAAAATACCTAACCTCTATATAAGTCATGCCAAAAAATCTCGAACACTGAACTGTGTCGTACAAAGAAGAAATTCGGCAAGGATGTAGTTTATAGTTAGTAGATATCTGAGGGCCTAGCACGAACTGAGATCGTCGTGACCTAGTCAGTGGTTGGCATTTGAGTTGATCGCTATGTGAAATACCTCTTGCTGCGACTGGGTGATAGATGGGTGACCCATTCTAGCACTGGTTTATATTTGATATCCGACCTCCTCCGTGTTTCGGAAAAAGTTAACTGGGTAAAGCTATAACTGTGACCGAAGGATTAATAGTAGAAGGCCCTAATTTAGTGACAAACTAAAGGCAACTTAAAAGCTTCAACTTTGACTGTAATTGGCTTAGGGAAGATCACAAAGGGCTGTGGAAAGACCTGCGTTTGAAAGTGCAATGATTTTGGTGCCGTTTTTTGTAATAGGAGATTGTATTTGATTAAAGGGTGTTGCCCGGGCAACATTTGTGGTAATTGATAGAATCAGGCGTTACTTTGCGGAAATCCATGACATGCACGTGAAACTAAACTACTTTGCTTTAATCCGCGAATGAATACGAGGGAAAATCGGTGTAATGCTGCAACCCGAAAACTAGCATCATCAGGAGATAGACTCTACAAAGGTTATTCGTAAAGTTATTCTCTTTAATTAAAGCAAAGTAGTTTAGTTTCTCATGCACATTTGTGGTCTTTGTTTATGTGTTTGGTCTTAAATGATTGGATACATAATGGTGAGAATAATTTAATGTCGTGGCTTGTGTACTCTATTTTATTTCAAGGAAATATCGACATTCTTTTGAGTTGGTTATATGCCTCATAAAATTACATTGTTTTTTTTTGTGGAAAGTATTTTTATCGGTCTAAGGATACTATTACTTACTAGACGGACTCAGCAACCCAAAATGAGTTTTGGGTTTTTGACTATATGTAAGGAGTTTTTGTTTTGCTCATCATCTAGTGGATGTGTTAAATAAAACAAACATATATTTTTTATTTTGTTTATTATTTCGTAGACAATATAACCAAAAAAATAAGACTACAATCATGAAACTTGTCAGAAAAACAGTTTTACCTACGTCGAATTTTATCAAAATGACGTACAGCTGCGAGGCGATATTATCCTCACAAATAATAAAATAGTACACATTATAAAGTTCAAAAAAATAGTACTAAATATAATTATGTAGACTTTAGTATAAAACTAGGCAATAATAGATTTATGCAAATATTGCATTATGGGTATACAAAATACATATAGTTATACGAAATGATTTTTCTTTTCTAACCTAGTAAAATTATAATACTTAGTCCGAAGAAAGTACAATATAAATCTATCGTGTACTGGGGTCTTATTATGCTACTGTTGGAAGAATACGCTACATTCGAGATTCATGGAAGTCCGCCGGCAAAATATACGATCTTAAACTTTACCTTAATGAATATGGCTAAATTGACTGTATTAACCACTTAAAACTAAAACATTCTCTATATATATAGGAGACATAACTCATACGGAATGATCAAAAATCAGCAATAATCGGAGACACTTCCTAGAAAATGCAATTCTGGTGTTACAATCCCAAATATACCTGTAAAATGGCACACGTTTCGAGTAAATTACATGAGTATAATTAATATCTTCTAGAGATTTAACACCATGTCTTTTGCACCAAAATTCTTAACCTAAAACTACTATAAACGTATTCGAAGGCAAGTCAAACTGTTACTTGTGTATGCATGGACATCGTTTGTACTTTTGTAACGTCTTTTTACTTGTCTTTTATCATTGATTAGTAAAAGTATAATATCTATTTAGTTTATATTTTCAAATTGTTTACCACTTGCTACCTCAGTATTAAAAAACCTGTCTTTTTTGGGGAGGAAAAATTGAGCCGCTGATATGTATGCATTTCGGTAGTGGTACAATTTCAATTAACCTAATTACCGAGAACAATTCATTCACAAAAATAAACCACGTATACAATAGGCATTCGTATACACATACCATTATTTCACTAAACAATATGACAAATCCAATACAGCTTTATTACACTTCATCTACAAAAACAGTCTTCTTTCGCTGGAAATTGTAACAACAATAAAAAAAAAATTCATCCCATTTTACGTAATTTTCCAATACCACCTCATTCATATTTTTTTTCTAACACAAACCTTTTTTTAACTAATGTTAGTATACATAGAAATGACCTAACTTTATTGAGACCTCATATTTAAAGCTCAGGCTTTATTTAGAAAGGCAACCGCGGCTGTATGTGTGTTAAACGAAATTGCCTACAGTAAATATACGGAATGTCATGAACGTTTAATTAAATCTGATACGTACTGAAATTAGTCGATGTACATACACGTCGAATGTTCTAATGTACATTTTTTAAACAATTTTATCCTCTACGGGTATAAAAATACAGCTCAAACACAATTAGAGAGATTAGCATCGACAGATAAATGACATGCAAAAAGGAAATAGTCTCAGAGAAAATGTGTTGGAGCTACATTTTTTATTGTAATAAGCTGTTAGTTTCAGAGGATAAATTGCTTGTCGTCAATACTCCTTGCTTACGTCTCGGTCTCCTTGGAGAATTTGTCGATGTTAGGGTAAATGGGAGCCATTTCTAACGTCGATGGTGCTGACGGTGGGTTAGAACCGAGATGAAGACGGCGCGCTAGTTCATCCAATACTTCGCCGAACACACGAAGCGAGATGTTCTGGCCGAGTAAATGCAGAAGAAGGAAGTCACCGACCTAAAATTGAAAAAAAAAAAAAAAAAAAACTATTTTAGTACTATTGCTACTATGCATGCGCTTACTAACAAATAAGAGTACACGCGGTTTTTTAAGTTAATTGGATTGTAATGACATGACGCCCCTAATGCTTAAACAAAGAAACAGTGACCAGTAACGTCACATTGCTATTAAAATTATTATTGGTATATAAACACTTGACTTTATCATTGAAGATAATAAAAACATACCTGAGTTTTCCTAACCAACGCCTCGACTCCGTTAGGAGAACCGAAGCGGAATCGCCTTTTAAGTATAGTCTCGCGGGTGCTCGGCAAAAGAATGACTGCGATGGAGTAGACAATTGCCAAGCCGGAGACAACAGAAAGGATAATGAACCTGAAAGAGACAAAGAAGACTAAAATGAGACTAGAATAAGATGGGACGCAAATTGTATGGGTTTGGTTGTATGCGGCATAAATTAAATCGCCCAATTATTATCATAGAAGTTATTTTCAGTATTAATGGGTAGTGTCGTGAATCTCCATCACTTTGATAAAAATGTATATCTTATCCTGTAGGGTTTATTGTCATTAAATAATAATAGTTCGCCTTGTTACTGTTATTCATTCTTTTAAAATTTTGCACAATATTTATAAATATACATTGTTATTCTTCAAAGTAATGATCAATATGATAATATGCAAACGATTACTGATTTTTCAATGAGGCGTAAGTAACCTAAAGGAAGGCGTAAGGTATTTTTTATTTATTTGAATCCACTGTGCTTTGTCCTGTTGAGCCTTGAATTTCAATAAAATAATAATTATCGTCCGAAATGGGTTCGTTCACCGAATCAAGGTTATACGTAATTGGGTTTAGGTGATATAAAGGAGCTAAAAGATTAAACGAACAAACTTACAAAAACTCGATCGAATATTCATCAATTACATTATCAACGTACCAGAACCAGAGGAATATGAAAATTTTCTCGTTAAGAATATTGAGGGCGAGAACGCAGAGTGCGTCGTGTTTCTGAATCGTTCCAGAAGCTCCGTATTTGTGGAATGTACATTTAGTCATTCTCGGAAACACTTCAATCTGAAAAATAATGATACATTAACGTTGTCCTTGACAAAACATTACATAAGAGAGATGATTTTACAGATCAAAATGAACTTGTTTATTTTTTGCATGAAAACATCTAATATTTTAAGCAATTTGCTGAGATATAGCGTACAGTTAATATATATTCATTACTTTAAGCAATTCTGTAATGACGCAACAAGTTTGTAAAAGAGTCGGGTCTTTTATCTCTTAAAAATGAAAGTTATTTATTTAAATTGCAAAGTTTTTATTATAGTTCACTATCTTACAATCACATGATATTCTTACGCGTTCTTTTTACTATATTTTACTCATAATTTGGCAAAAACGTTAATGGCCGACCAAACACAAAATCACCGATTCTTCCCTCCATTTTTGAACTGTCAAGTGTCAACTATGACAATGACATTCACTCGTACCCTATCTCCGCTGATCTATGTCGAATGATTAACCTTACATTTGGTTTAATTAATCGGCAGTATAGAAAGGGTTTTCTAGTATTTTATACTTTACCATAGGATCAGTACGTTGTTCCTGATTCATGTTGGAGAACCTCACAACGTCAGTTCCGTAAGACAAGAAAGCTCCACCAAGGAATGTGTCCAAAAAGAAAATGTTGCCAACCTACAAATATGATTGCTATCTTATTAAGGAATACATAATGACGTATTTAGTTTCGTTAAGATTTTATAATAGTATTTTACTTACAACATTGATGAAATTCAGGACTTCGCAGAAAAAGTATCCGAATGAATATGTGTTGTGCATATGAAGGGTGTCCAGTAGGTATTGAACCAATCGATTCTGCAACGATAAATTGGGTAATTAGTATATTATTATTATTATAAATTTATGGTATCTAGGTGCAGATCATTCTGCCAATGTCGCATAAGGCGAGGAAGGGCGGAAATTAAACAGTAAATTGTGATTGTTCATTGTCATTTCATTTCAAACTTCTATGACATAGGATCTCTTCTGTATCGGATTTCTATGTTTACATTGTCACAAGCGACAAAGTTCATATTAATTATAATGTGAATGTTTTATCTCGTTTATCGCGTGGTGCATTATCTACTGTAATTACTGTTGTCATTACGGTAGTTAATGCATCTTTCGTGTGATGATATTGTCGATTTATTATATAATAATATTCACTGTTCAGTTTTAATAAAGGACAATCAGATATCCGACAAATGAACAAAAGCCGTCAACTATCTTGGATTAAGGTTTCTCTCTTCAGACTTGTCAGATATTCTTACGATTGTCCTAGATAATTTTAAAAAGGTAATTAAGTTTATTTCATACATCACTGATGTTTTTTATGTCAGCTAATATATGATTAGCAAACTGCTGTTTGAAAATTTACGAACAAAATTTTAAATTTTGAAACCTACAATGGCTCGAATGGTATTTTTTCCATCGTTGTTTGGCTTACGGAATCTGGTACGTAATTAATACTATCGATTACATTATGCAACATCGAGGCTGAGGTCAATCATCAGAGTCGTCGTGCTTTATTAGTGCTCCTTATCTTAATTGTACCAATTGATGTAGATGGTCAGTGTGCTCATGATTAAGAAATACATTAAGGAATATTCTCTCCGTGCATGAACAGTGATACTTTTGTTTGTTCCCGTTCGTGTATATACACGTATATATTGATATAGACATATGGCTATATCAATAGGTTGCCTTGAGTACATAATACCTACCTATCTTGTCATTACTCTCCTGCTTAATTTATGCATGTTTTCACAATAACCAAGCAAATTGATTTAGTAACGGTTAATATTATTTGAAAATCGTATTTCTTTAAAATGGAGGCTGACGTAAGTGTATATCGTTTTGTAAGTGATGCGACATTAAGCACACGATGTGTCCTGGTGATAAGCCATCCACCATCAACAAAGATAAATCCAATTCAGTTTCTAGACTAGAGTTAAACTAGAGTTTCACTCTAGTTTTCTGAACAGTAAAGGTACTTCCGTTGTCTGGCTACTTTACAGTCGATGAATAATTTCCTTGTGCTCAATTTCTGCTGATATACTTGAAAACACTTTGAGGTAATTACCAATGATAAATTAAGAGATTCTTCACCTTCTTCCTAGCGTTATTCCAGGGTCCGCTTAAATTGCAGAGTATATGTCTGTAGGGCGAGTTAATATGACCGAGTACCGTCTGACGTCAACCGTGAAAAGCCCACAATCTCACAACTAATATAACTCAATGCCTTTAATCGGTATCCCCTGTTTTACGTGCATTCCGAAACGCAGAGGAGGTTGGATATTTGAAAATCATTGTTAGATTTGGTCATCTATCTATATTCCGGCTGCGGTAAGAGCTACATAAGCTAGCGATCGGCTCAAAAGCCGGCCACTGATTAAGCTACGACAAATGATAAATTTGGAGGTTAACTTATTTTATACTAAGTAAATCAGTAAAGAATAAAATATCCATCAATTAAGTCGTTCTAATTACCTGGCGATTGGTTTTGTCGTCTGCTATGATGGCAGTTGTTCCACGCATGCCGTCGGAAATCATGCGAACCTTGCCTTCTTCCCAGTTCTTCCAGATCCAGTGAGGCAAGTAGAATAGGATGCCCTAGAAATTACATTATATTTATTATAGATTTGTTTACTGCAAAATCGTTCTACACAAAATTAAACCATTAAGCTCCCATTCGCACGAGAGAGGTTTTTTACTGCACGTTAAAAAATCGTTCAAATATACTATATGAATTCTCAAGTTTCTGTATACACAACGCATTTAAAACGCGACGCTTTTTTTTATCGAGCAATGTCCTACATTATATGTGATATATATATGTTATATTTTCATATTGAGGATGCAATAAAAGTGCCAACGCCGAAGTTAAACGCAACGCTCTTTTAACGCTCGTCGAATAAGGCTTAAATCTACACTTGTCATTCAGTTGTAAAATGTACGAATCGTGTTATAAATACGGATAGAACCTACGAGTTCAACAAACTGGCCATTACTGGAAAGTTGGAAACTCTGCCCATACACATAATGGCCAATTAATTGTGCCAAAGACTTGGACTCGTTCGGTAACTTCATCACTCCATACGGATGCAGATTATTCGTATCAAACCCGAGCCCAGTAATACAAAATTGCACAAAGTAAAATCCGACCTATTTCAAGCCGCTGAATGTTATTCCGTTTGATGCCGGGATCTCGTGAAGCCGTCCACATACGTACCCCCTCATATAACGCTGTCAAAATAGCTGCATATTAAAGCTGGTATGCTTTCGCTTATTTGATACGGCAATTTATGTTGATAAAGGTTTTCCTTTGATATTAATATAACGTTTATTACAAAAAAGGAAGCTGATCTTATGCCCATTTATGCTAGGGATGAACGTTTTTTTTTTTGCTTTTAAATAAGAACTCATATGGTTCTTTTTGTATAAAACATTTTAAGTCCATTAACTCGAGTAAGGATCTTATTTCCCAGCTTTTTGTCAAAAGTAGGTTGTATGCTCCGTGTAATTTAGCAACATTTAATGAATATTCTTTTTGTGGACCACAAAAACACAGTTTGGAGAAGTTCAGGAACTAACGATAAATATAATATGAAGGAGACATAAGGTTACTCCAGGTGACAAGAACAATAATGAAGAAAAGAAAGCTGATGCAGTATAGTCCTTTATTCAATGAGTGGTTAAAGGCATTGTCACCAAGAAGGAACAAAGAATTGAAAGAGAGTATATATTAAATTCTTTATTGAGATATGCATTGAGCATTAGTCGTCCAGCAACGACATGGGTCGACGACATAATGTGTTACCATCATCATCCACAGCGTTTGCTGTGAATTATGACGATGATAAGGTAGATATATTGAATAGTAATAAAAAGAAAAGTAACAACTGCCATGCATTTTACGTATTACCATGACTAGAAGCTTCACCATCGTGATGGCTAGATAAAGAAAACTTAGTCCAAATTAGCATTATAATATAGGCTGGTATGGTGTTATTGTCCAGTTATTGGGTCTTCCTTATTATCTGTTCTGTAATTGGTCAGATCCACTATGAGGACGCGACCCCGGATTACCCTAGCGCTATTGTCACTTCGCTTATATCATCCGTGACAGTAAATTCCCCAACATTTTTCTTCTTTCCATCTACCTTTATATCTGTTCACTCCATTCCTTATTCCTCTACTCCTTATCTATAAATCTAATTAGAGGTAACGCCACTTTTGCATTCCTTTTGGTCTGCAGCCGAATTGGCCCGGCGGGTCCTGGTATCAGTACCTCTTTCTCACATAAGATCGACGTGAAGTGGCGACAATGCTGTCATGACAAGTGATGATATTGTTATCGCGTTTTGTTCGGTTTGTAAGAGGTTCCAGTGACCCAAACTCCTCCTTAAAGGGCGTCGGTAATCACTTAGGTAAACCGCCTGCCCGCTTGCTCCTTGTAATATAAAGAAAAGTTTACGCTTTTTCGGATAACGTTTCGTAACAAAAACATTTAAAAAGAATATTAAAGGAGCTAGAGCAAATCAAATGCCGTGCGAGCTTTTTTCAACCCGATATGCAAAGACAAACGCGTATATGGATCAAAGGAATCACGTTACAGCTCCCTAAAAATGGGAGAGATTTTTATCGGATTTAACTAGATTTAACTGGATTTCGGAGCGATGTTGGATGCCGTACGAGCTGTTTTGCATAGCAACGTAATTACAGAGTTTTATCTTTTTAACACTATTAGCATTGTGTATTCATTTAGTTATAGTTGTATGCAGGCCTTCTTTTTGTGTAAATAAATAAAATACCAGTAAAGAAATATAAACTTATGCTATAAATATAAACATTATATAATTTCAGAGCATCAAAGTATATAATGTTTATATTTATAGCATAGGTTCAATGTATTTCTTCCTTTCTTTCTAAAACATTTTATACATATTCATAAATTTTCTGTTTTAAATGGCTTTTAAAATGCCAACTAATGAGTAGTATACAACCAGAGTTCTCATCCCGGGCATGTTTCATTTTTCTGAGGTCGTTCTTGCAATTCATAATTCAAGGATTCCCTGGATGAATGACGAGCAATATTCTTCTGATAGTGTCAAGAAATAGTCGCTGTTGTGGAAAAAGGCCTTCTAAGCATAATGATGATGACGACGATCATGATGATGATGACCACGACGACGACAACGATGATGATGATGATGAAGACGACGATGACGATGGCGTTGTTGTTGTTGATGGTGATGTCGACGAGGATGACGATGGCGTTGTTGTTGTTGATGGTGATGTCGACGAGGATGACAATGGTGTTGTTGTTGTTGAAAATGATAATGATGATGATGATAATGACGATGGTGTTATTGTTGTTGATGATGATGATGATGATAATGACGAATATGATGATGATGGTGGTTATGATGATGATGATATTTTCACAGGTGAGGAAATGTTCAGCAGTGAGACGGGGGGAGGGACCCTGTCTCGTCGAAATCGAAGACCTGATGAATTCCAAAACGAAAGCAACGGGCGCGGGAATCGTCTCTGTCATATCAATGGTAATTTTTATTCTATTTATTAAGCTATATGTAACGTTTGTTTTTATATATAAATTGTCTGTACGTGTGTTTAATACTGCGTCTGTGAGTCTTAGTTTTAATGATTTTTCTGTTATTGTTTGATGTCTATTATAGTGGGTTTTGCACTTTGTCTCGTTAGGTATTGCTGTAATTGGTTTCCAAGATTTTTGACTAATAAAATTTAAAAAGATAGACTTTGTTTGAGTGCGTGCGTGTGTGTATGTGTGTATTTGTGTATAGGTGCACACATTTACGTAAACGTTACACGAAACGAACTGACATGTAGTCACATTCCAGCGTAGTAATTGTAGAGAGGCATTCTGAATGTGTATTATACGTAATGCCTTTGGTAAGGATGTTCCGCATAGCTTGTCGGAGCGGCTTCAAAGCATAACACTATTATAATATCAAATATGTGGCGAAATATTTGCTAAAAATGTACCCTGCGTACTTATAAATGTATTTCAAAATAGCTTGTAACAGTCTATTTGAATAAACTATCATTTGAATTTGAATTGACTTTGAATATGTTTGAGTTTTTATTACGGCGCGTGCATTATATGTGTAATGTGTATGTTTCATTATTTTTTTTCAAAATTGACCGGAAAGCCCTTCCCGACAAGCTTCACAAGTAACACGATTTATTAAAAAAAATCCCTGGCTTAAGTTATTCTTTATAAAGATTAGTTTTTTCACCAGAAAGCGTATTAATGCGAATCGTGCATTTTGTGATTTTTGAAACAATTTTAAATTTATATTTGTCGGTTTAAATATTAACCTTCAATAATAATAAATTATGATTAAATCTACATATATACATATAATTGTACTGTACGTGTGTATGTCACTGAACTCCTCCTAAACGGCTGGACCGGTTTGAATGATTTTTTGTAAGGTGGCGCCCTGGATGGTTTAGATTCACAAATCAGCCCGGCAGATGGCGCTGCAGTCGGTATCTAAGTCATTTTTTGTCGATTTTTACGTAATTATATATTATAAAAAACTCTCGTGTAGTTGTTGTTTGCTGTTGCCAAAAAAATGACAAACTTTTTGGCCGAGTCTTATGAAAAGTTTCGTGCATGTCAGACCTATTCGTCTTAAACTATTTTTAAGCCCCTTAAAGATAAGGAGGGCCCATGCGGACGAAGTCGCGGGGTTAAGGTAGTATTATAGTTATTATCACTGTCAATACGTATTAGTAAAGACTTCATGGAGGGTGGAGAGCTATTCGAAGCATGTTTTCAGAGGTATGCATATCCACATTGCATGTAGAACTGACGTACGGAATGTGGCATATTCGTATATGTCTAATGGAATCTCTCTACGTATTGTTTATTTGTATGTTTGCTATAACAATAACATATTATTGTACATATTTTGTACTAGCTAAATCTTTGTCATGCTTTTGGGAAGCCAAAAGTGTTGAAGGAGTCCTTGAAATGGTCTCTTGAATGGATTAGTATTGTGCCATGATATAGAATTTTGATAAATCAGAAGTTACATTCAAATTTTGTTGCCGGTTTTGGCTGCCAAATAAAACTGTCTATTAGTACGTAAAGCAAAAAGGTTCGGTACCATTTTGCGACGATTGCGTGAACGGAGGAGTATGAAATTTCGCACGATTATAATTTATAGAGAATATTGTGTGAATGCAAAGAAAATTACTCTATAGTTGTTTCACCAAGCGCCGCACAGCTGAACAAATCTATATTGTAAAAGCGAAAGGTCACCTAACACGAAATCTCGAAAATCGTGGCACGTACAATTATTAAATTTGACCAGGAGTTCTTTGTAGTTCGTCGACATCCACTAAGAGCGGGTTTTTGATATTAAGGAAGCCTAAGGGCTCCCGCAAGTTAACGCGGACGAAGCCACTAGAAACATCTAATCGGCAAATGAATTAAGATTTTAATACGAGCTCATCTCTATGAGCAAACATTTATTGAATAACAGGGACTTTGACTGTAACAAAACAAGTTTGTTTTTTTTAAACCTGTAAGATGTATTGTACAATTTTATCCTGTGCATTAAGATATCATCCTAAGTGCGTCAGCGGTTTTTGTGATATTTCCCATAAACAGGTAAAACAGTGGTTTTACTGCACATATAATAAGGAAACTTAACGATATACAAGGAAAAATTGTTATTATATATTCTATTTGTCCTATTTTGTTTCAGTCGTGCACGTCAATTTGCATGGGAAATCCTTTGGGAAAAATATAACTATTATTTTTTAGGAATATATAAAACACGTGTTCTTATACCAATTTTGTTAATAATAAAATTCTAAGTGCCTATATAATATGATATCTAAGCAACTTTCAAAATTTTATGCGTTAATATGAGTTTATAGTATTATTTTATGTTACTCTTAGATATAATAATACTTAAACTGCGCGATTTATATACGTTCAGTACTGAAACTTTGTGCCAACTTTAGAAAGAGACAGCCTGTGGTCTAAAATACAGCTGTCTTTGTTCCACTGTGTGGTGTTTGATGAAACAACTATACCGTAATTTTCTTTTTACCTCTTTCTAATATGGAATAAAACGCGTTGTAGGATTATTCTCGCACAAAGAGCTTGTACGGCCCCGACTGCACGTAATACAATGTTATGTATTATTAAATAATGTTTGGGGGGATCACAATAGTACTATGTCTGTGTTACCTGTTCTCATACAACCACAGCATAGCACGAACTTTAAAAAAATTGTCTAATTGTATACAGAAAATTGTTTGTCTATGGCAGAGGTTGGCAGGCAAGGGCCACATCGTCAAAAAATGACATGCAATCGGGACACGTAGTTAAGAAATTTGATGTAGACGGGCCACATTTGTAAAATAATTATTTGGAAATAGATGTCTAGCTATCTAATTTATGTAGGTAGATATTATAAGCGGTATTAAAAATGCAAAATTTTAGTACATGTTATGTTGTTTTATTGTAAGTGAAGTACGACACAACTTTGAGATCGCGTATTGTTAATTTACGAGAATAACATTGCCATAACCGGGCCACGAGTTGCCCACCGCTGGTCTATGGTAATTTTTGGGAGGGGTTGTAAGATCGAAATTTGAATTTCCCCTATAGACGTTTTTTACCTTTTTCAGGTTACTGTTTCAGCGCATCCCTTCCTCCCATGTTGACGGAGGCAGCGATCAGCGCACTCGACATTTTGGAGGAAAGTCCCTCCATCATCAACGAACTGGATGAAGTGTCCAAGAAGTTGAACAAGTAATTATTTTTAATACATCTTGAAGTACTTTTACTACTCTGCAACTTAATTAAATTTCACAAAATTTTTTACCCCGTAATAATAAAATTACTAGACATCGTCGGGTGGTCGAAATTCGATAACTAATTAGAAATGCGTACTGTATGCTTATTTCAAGATACATACACAATTTCGGGTCTTTGTGCAGCGCCATTGTAATATTTGACAGTTAATATTTTTACCTTCGTCATGTCTACGCAATCTTATAGTAAAATGTTAACATGTGTGTGTAAATCACGTAAATTGTTGGACATTGGGATGCGTGATTTATGTTAAAGTAGCTTCAGGTTGCGCGTGCGCAATTTAGAATATGTCAACTGCGCATGCTCAAGTTATAACATAAAATTGTCAGCGCATCTTTAAAATCGCAATCATTCTTAAGCGATGATTCTTGGTCTATCATTCGTGTTAGCTCTTCACTAGTCGCTGACGGGATAGTTAGTTTGTGTTTGTGACATTTTTCTACCCGCATAGTTTAATTAATTTCTTTTTGTGTTAAATTATTGTGAAAACGTTATATAATATAAAAAAGAAAAAGATAACTGACTGACCTTTTGGTATGAAAGGTTGCGTCACGCAAAAAATTCCGCCGACAATAAACGACCCTATTAGGGGCAACTTCCTCTTGTACTTCGCCAGCGCCAGCCAGTAAAATATGTTCGCGGGAATGTCCATCATTATCAGTAACGCGAAGTTTACGTATTTGTTCCCGCTAATTAAAACAGAGCTAATCATCATTCCGAAGTTAATGAGTGTGATCGTGAACCACCACACCAGACAAACGAGAAATCTACGCATCATTATCGGAGATCTGAACGTCTGCATCAGCAGCTTTCGGTCGGTCACTCCGGTTGATGCATCCTCGTCTAAGTAGTCTAGTTTGTCTATCAACTTTTTGTCGATTTTCACGTTGTTTCGTTTCGCTATCTTGTCTATCAATTTAATAGCCTTTTTCCTCTTTCCTTTGCTGAACAACCATCGGATACTCTCGTCTAGGAAGAAGGAGTAAGTGAGTATAATGAGGGTGGGCGCGTATATGACCCTGAGGAAGTTCCGCCAGTAAGGGACACTCCATGCTATGAAGGGCATTATGATTTGACCCACGGTGTAGCAGTTCAGGAGGATCATCTGGAAAAGGACGGCGCGTTTCTTTTCTACGATTTCGATACCTGTGAATTAATTAATAGCACGTTTTAGTTATCTTTGTACATGTTATGCAAATATAAACTATTTTATACCTTTGAACGTTTCATTGAAATAATAAGTTATTGACGAGTCATGAAGTGACATAAAGAATTATTTTTATGATCTAACAGACAATAAACTGGAAAACATACATACTAGCACCGGATAGGTAAACGTATGTAAATTTTAAACATTACTAAATAACTGTTTTTTTAATATGAGTACTTACTCAACATAAACATAGGTGATAGAGCATCTCCAATCGCTGCTTCCAGACCCTCCAGCGCCAGATAAATCCAAAAGGATGTCGCGAAGCTCTTAGTGATCCCAAGTATCGCCCCCATTGAGCCAGCAAATACCGCTGCAGCTTTTCGACCGAATCTGAACAATTTAATTTCATTTTAAAAGCAATTTGTTAATTTTTACTCATACTCTTTCTAGATCTTGCTTTGTTCAGATATCTAAACAAGTAATTTTACTTACATAAATATAATTTGATTTACACTCGGGTGTAATTAAATAACCCATGAGAGATATTTCTTTTGTATTAAAAAAAATATATTTAAAAAAATATGAGATGAAATACTATTCACCGGATAGGTATTCAAATGACTTTTAATCGCATATTTAAATATTTAAAAAAAAAATGTTTTTCATAAGAATGTTCTCATGGTTAAATATAGGACAGAAAACAAATTTTGCAATGATTGCGTAAGGTATCTAATTTTTGTTAATTTTGCTTCTAAATAAATAATAAAAATTTCCAAAAGACACTTTTATATAGAAGGGTTCCGTATCTGATACGCTGTAAAAGTATTTGTTAAATAACTTCAAAAGTTTTTGTCCGATTTCGTTCATAATAATTTTTCTAATGAGTATTTAGCGTGTTCTTTCAACATGGAAAATTTCAAGTCTTTACGTCTTATAGTTTGGAAATGCTAGGGGGGGACCACCTTACGGGCAGATAGACGGACGGACGGAGCAAAATTATAAGGGTTCCTTGTAGTACTACGGAATTTAATTAGCTCTTGAAATCTATACATATATAAAGCTGAGGAGTTTCTTTATTTGCATGAACGCGCTAATCTCTAAAACTACTGGTGCGATTTGAAAAATTATTTCAGTGTTAGATAGCCTATTTATCGAGAAAGGCTATAAATCATCACGCTAAAATTGAATCCATTTCCTAATTTTACACGGACGAATTCGCGAACACAGCTAGAACACAGCTATTTGACAAAAAATTCATTTTAGTAATAGATATACCTCGATACACACATACACTAAAACTAGTTTTTCGGGCGCGTATAAACGGTAGTCGTCGGTGCTTTTGCAAGAAATATGATTATGGGTTTATTTGATACTTTAGTGCGCTGTTTTCGAGAAGACAAGACTTTTTTTGGTACGATATTTTTTTTGTAAAATAAGCGACACGAATTCTATATAAATTTATTACGTTGTTCCCGTTGTATTTTGCGAATTCACGGCACAGGTCATGCCCTCCACATTCACGGGATGCTGACAGTCGTTCGTGGAACTCGCCGCGAAATAGACGTGGAAAATGCTGCGTGCTGAACTTTTGAATTGCCTTATTATATGATTAGAATTGTCTTTATTAATTATAAAAATTGCATTTCAGATTTTCTATAATTACGCAGTAGTCAAAATTATGTTAATATAAATTATAATATTGAACCCAGTGGCAAAATTTAATTTCCCCGTATGCATGGACGCCACGCGAAAGAAGCGCGAACCCTTTGTAGCGGGATAATATACCGACTTTAATCGGGGAAATGGCGTGAACGTGCGTGAACACCGCGAAAACCGTTCACATTATCGTTCACGCCTGTTAACGGAGCTTCACGACACTAATGTGGAGCCGCCATAATATAGTAACTTTTGTCTGTCATTGGATGATTGACAAACTATCCACCGTACACAAAACAAAATTGAAGTCAACAAGCTACAGAGAGAGCAATACTAAGTTAACACACATCTTCGAAATTACGAAATTCACAGGTTAGTTAAACTAGCGAAAAGCTGAGCTTTGTAAAAGCTCGTGTAGTTTTTCATATATTATTTTTTTGACAAATAACACATCTAGATATGAATTCAAATTACTATGTTAAATCACAAATCTATAGACGTGATAGTTTTTCAGTAAAGTGTACCACGAAACTGCTCAGGTTGTGGGATAGTGGTATGGCTCGCTTCGCTTGTCCTAATTATTGACACAGCCGTATTCAAACTGACAATGTACAAGCCATGTAGCTCACAAAACCTATATACCAGATAAAGAATAAAAATCTTAGGTCCTGCATTGAACATAGTATAAAAAGATCAACTTATATACTTCCATGAGATGAAGACAAAAATTTGACGTCGATGATACGATCACTGGGGGATCTAACGTCCGCATCCATGTTAATGACAATTAGAACTGTGTAAAACAAGAATATTTTTTTTTCAATATTAGTTTTTAGACGTTCTGTATTTATGAATGACTAAATATCTAAAGGTCAAAGCGAAAGCTGGTCGCGAAATATACATAAATTCATCGAGCCGTAAAACGTAAATTTCGATATAGATTACAAGGTTTCGATAATTGGGGACCAACTCACCTTCCTCATCTGGATAGACCCTTTAAAATAACAATCAATTCATAAGTAATAGACAGTAGTCATAAAAAAATACTTGAAATAGAATATACATCTAACATATTTCAGGGGAACGATTAAAATTACCTTTTTCATATATACGCAATTACTGCGTTATTTAAAAGTACGCAATACTTTCTTAAAGCATCACCGCCAACACCATCTCAGTGTATTCTCGCAAAGAAGTCCATACGAAAGTTATTTGTGAATTTATCTATTGTATCGTGATAATGCTCCGATTTCAGAGCAAAATGTGCATTGACAGCAAGACAAGAGACTAGTTGCAGTAGCACGAACATTTATGGACAGATTTCTTTCGTTAATAATGCAGTAAACAAGTGTCTTTTAGGTGAAAACCTTTTCACCTTCTCCTAAACATATGGTTGAGGGGTCGTTCGATTCTCAATCGCATGTAGACAGTTTTTTACGAAAATTCTTCCTCTTCTTGAATCCTTTCTCAGATTGGAATATCTCACAAGCTTTTGAGTTAGGACCCGAAAACCAAACCTCTTATTTTATTTCATCAGTCAATTGTATCTAACTTTTGTAACTTTCGAGAGCGCATCTTCAATGTTTTGAAAAGTTATCTAGATGCGATTCCGAATCGAATGACACTTCAACCATATCTCACGGAGAAGGAGAAAAAGTTTTCACCCAAAAGGCGCTCGCTGACTAGACTACAAGTACCAAAACCGAACGTCAATGAAGGTTCGTGCTAAAAAATTTACTTCGCTATAACGTCGAGGATTCAATACGTGCGAGTTCTGATTTCATTCGTGCTAGCAATTTTAGCAAGTATGTTCGTGCGACCTATAATGTACCCAACATTATAGGTTTAGCGGTGGCGGTGCATCTTTTGCAATATTTCTCTTATCTAAATTGCGGATTGTAAGCAATTTAGTATTTCAATACTCTCTGGATATTCGCCAAACGATACATGATTTTATCCACTAAACTACTATACATAGTCCCATTTGACACGCGGACGTCTGTTCCTAAGGTAGAAGGTATAGGCGGCCAGTGAAGATGAACGAGTATGGACTGAAGAGGGTTCCGGATTATACAGAGCTGGCCTACAAAGAGGCAGTATCGAAATTAAGATATTTCTTATCTGGAAATAGCGCACCTAGCGTAAGTCACCTAGATTAGATTACGAGACGAAATTAATTAAATTTATAAGAATTAACTCAACATATATTCGTAATTACATTGGTTTTTACTCACAGTTGTTAAATTAGAATCATTAAATATTAATTTAATATTATAAACTATTTCGAAAATACTTAAGTAAAGATTGTGATAAGTTTTTTTTTTTAAATTAAATATGCAATGATATATTTTTTAATTAAAGCTATCTTTCTTCTATTATTCAATTGTTTCAATTTGTTTATAAATAACGAAGACTTTCATAATTAAACGTGTATTTAAATTATCACACAATCTTTGGGTACATGTATCATAAATCGTTTAAACTAGATTTTACATTACAAAATATTCACAAATTACATAATATATTAAAAGATTTTATTTTATTTTAGCGACCAATAATAATTCTTATTTTTAATTTATTACTTTGGATATCAATATGCTTATTTATTTTTGTATCTTAGCCAAATTGCATTCATTTTACGGTTACAATCATCCTTCAACTTCCCTCATGGAACCAAGTAAATAGTCTGTTTAATAAATTATAGATTATCATAAATATAAAAGGCAAAGGGCATCTATACTTCCTTTTTTGTATAATAATATATGATGTAATCGATCATGGCACGGGATTTTTATAGACTGACTAAATATGATAGATCCAAAATAAAACAAAGAGTCCCAAGAATATTTTTTTAAATTATAAATTTCCTTAGGTACGTAGTTATGGGGGCTCAGCGTCCATCAAGAACCTTGACGAATCTGACGGGGACCTCGACAAGAAGTATAGCACGACCTTCAACACCATGTCGGAGTACAAACCCATCAGACCAAGACTTACCGCTAAATATGCTACTCTGTATGCCGACAGCTTGAACAACTATAATTCCCCCCCACCGCCTGTTACTACCACTGGTGAGAAAACAACAAAAATATTTCAATTTTTAGTCTAATATTCTTTCAAATTCAAATGTTATTTTATTCAAGTAGACTTTTACAAGCTCTTATGAACACGCGACACCGTTTTCGGCAACGAAACGCAAGCGATCGCATCGCCACTGCGTGGTCTCAGCCTGTAAGATGGGAAAAACCATTAATCTTACGAACGACACCGCTTCCGTCGCCGTCAGCGATGCCTTTGGCTGGGTTCCGCAAAACGACGCGTCGCCACTGCTTGCACTCTGCATTATCAAGTTTTCACTTCTGTCGTTACGTCTGGAGTGCCATTGAGTTTTTTAATACTAGCTGTACGAAACCGTTTATCAACACGTTAGTTTGTATCAGCTCATATGTCACTTCCTCCCCGAGTTCTATGCATTATCTTCACTCCTATATGAGACGTACCGTAGTTGATAGACAACCTTTGCATCCATCTAATTTTTTTTCACAGCTCCGCCACAAAATACGACCAATGATCTGACTGGCGGTACAAATCCTGATGTCATCAACCCATCGTCCGCGTCACCGCACTCTGCAGGACACTTTCGACCCTAAGTGCCGCGAAAAATTTCTCCATGTTTTTTTTCATGGCTGTAGACGTGCGCTCGTTCACAGTCATCCTAATTGAGGCGTTGGATAAAAAAAAGTTAAAAAGGAATAGTTTTAACCATTCATACCTAGAAGATGTCTATTAATTTATTTTATATCAGTGTGTAAAATTAATGAAGTAATTTTTTATTGAGGTTTAGGAATATATTTTTTATATTAGAAATTTTATTCTAATACAAAATAAATTTAAATAAAAATAATAATTTCTACAATATTATATTTTATTTGCACTATTCTTTTTAAACTTTTTTTTAAAATTATTTGGTGCCACAGCAAATGGCTTAAATATAATATATATAATAAAGAAAATAACATACTTTAAAAAAATGTTATCTTTAATACAGTTTTTTTAAATTGAATTCACTTTACAAGTCTGAAAAAAAATTAAAGGACCAAATTGTTAACGTACAATCTATATATCTGTTGACTGGCCCGTTGGCGCAGTGGGCAGTGACCTTGCCTTTCGCTGCGGTGTCGTAGGTTTGATTCCCGCCTTGGGTCTGGCTGTATTATAATATTTATGTATTTCTACAAATTTTTTTTGTATATAACACTCATCTGTTACCTATAACACAGGCATTAAGTTGACCTTAGGAATAGACGTCCGTGTGTCATATAGCCCTGTATATATTTATTTATTTATCCATACTAATTTTGTCTAAAGTTGAAGAGTTTGTTTGTTTGCTTGAACGCGCTAATCTCAGGAAATACAGATCCGATTTGAAAATTTTTTTCAATGTAAAATAGCCCATTTATCGATGAAGGCTATATATCACCATGCTAAAATTGAATCTACTTTTTTCAGCTAATTTTACGTGGACAAAGTCGCAAGTAAAAGCTAGTATCTAATACGTTCGTGTGTGGTAGTGGATGTAAGATTGTGAAATAATATTATAATAATTGTTTTCCACCCTACAAACCAGTTATTTTGCATAAAAAATATTAGACTTTTGGTCCTTACTAACTTTGATTGGATAATACTTTGTGTGCGCCATTCTTTATTTTCACACGACTCCGTGAAACCTGATATCATGAGAAATTTGGAAAATTTAGCTAGCGTGGGCGTGGGTGGTTATTGACCGAATACGACAAACAGAGAGTGCGGCGTTAAAAACCTGTTTGTTTGTTTGTTAGAACGTTGAGGAATGTCGACACTAGCTGACGAAGATTTAGGGCCTAAATGCATGCAATTTTTTTTTTAATTTATTCCATTTTTATTATTTAGGACACCAAAAGGTCAGGAAACCACTCAGTAACTTGAGTACACCACCACCACCACCACCACCACAGTAGTGAAATAAGTCCGAACAATTCCTCCGAACACTCTCCATATGATATCTGCGGTAAAAGATGCAGAGTGAACCCGCATCTCTGTGCAATGCCATAGGGTCCAGGCGATCGAAGAGAGCTGGGTATTGCAAACCCTCTTACTGGCTGTCACAACATGCTAAAGGCACATACATGACTACAAGAGTACAAGCATCGTAAAGATAAAATATCAAAGTAACAGCAAAGCAGTTGGCTCACTAAATCGGGTCTAAAATAAATTACGAAACTTATATTAGAAAATTAAGAATTACAAAAACGTTTTTAGAATGTCAGAAAAATACAAGCAGCGTCTGGGACCGCCAGTGTTAAAATTAGTAAACAAAGTTATACTTTTAAAACATTGTTTCTCGGACTAAAAATTAGCAAGAAAAAAGTAAGAAAGTTAAAAAAAGTAAGAAAGAATGCTGGATTGATTGGTTCCTATATCAATATTCCTTTATGTTCCTAAATACAAATAAATATCAGTTAGTTTAATCTGTGGTATATTGACACAAATCTTTAAAGATATGAGATAATTTAAATCCATTAATAAGCAGTTTATATCCTATTATTCTTTGTAAGAAAAGCAATAACAACTGATATTAGAGTCAATGTGTCACGTCTAGGTTAACGATACAACTGTTAGTATTCGAATAAAATATATACTATGCTTTATTTTATATGTTAATTTTTGTATTGGGCACTAAAATAGACAGATAGACAAACGGACGCGAAGAATACTAATTTAGAAAGTTTTGTTTGAGTTTTATTAGTGGTATGGGAAGTTATTTAGAAATTAACCATATTTATTATTTGTCTTTATAAGTACACTAGCCGTGCCCGTGCCGTGTAAAAACTAGATTCAATTTTGGCGTGATATATAGAATTTTCCAGATCGGACTAGCAGTTCCTGAGATAAGCGCGTTCAAGAGAACAAGCAAACAAATTATTCAGCTTTATATATTAGTACAGATATATACAGAGACTTGCGTTATTCTACTACTTCTTCTTCTATAACAATCGGCTCCTCTTCGAATTTTGGCGCTCTAGGACGACTGTAAATGATTATCTAGATGTCTCCGTCATTTTATTTATCTATTAGCTATACTCCCCGATTTTGTCCGCGTGTGCCACTCTTATCACTTGAAGGGTTTGAAAATAATTTTCGGATGAGGATTAATATTACGTTTATAAAAAGACCTTCACAAATAATGCATTATTTTAGAACAAATTTGATTATACTTTACATTGGCTATTTCTAAGATGTTACATATTTAGTTTCATTAAATATTTTTATGATTTCGCCTATTCTACCTTCTACATTTAATTTTTAACAATAAATAGAAAAATTAGTATGTCTATTTTTTTCTTTTGCTGTTCGGTGGTTCGAAGAGTGCTAATGAACTCACAAAAATACGATCACACACACAAAAATAAGATCTCTTAAACTTTTATTCCAATTAAGCAGTAATGTCATTATTATTATATATTGCGTCCTATCTGATCGGTTATGCAAATAACCGATCAGAAAGGACGCCCTTCGGCTTAGAAGTAAAACAGTGCAGTAAATTACGAAATTTCAAAAAAGTACGAAATTTCATTACTGCGCTGTTTATCATTACAGAACTGTTTTTTTTTTTTATTTTATACATATACCACAGAGGTTTAATGTCTCCCATTAAGTTTCACATAAAATCTATGCATTGGATGAAAAAAATATTGGCTGAAAATAAAATTCGGCTGAATAAAACCGAAAAAAAACAAAGAGCGCGCCATTCTATACTTTTTTAAATTTTGATAATTCATAATTACAAGAAATGTTTATATAACCAAGCAAGTGCGAGTCAGACTCGCCCACTAAGGGTTCAGTACCACCACCTACCACTTTACCGGGTTATTTTATGATTTACATTTTTCATAAGATTTTTAATTTGATACAGTCACTGCAATTTCTTTTTTGGGATGTAACTAGCTTCTTGCCAAATTGCATATTGCTAACGGGAAGTAGTACCCTTTAGGTTTTGATTTCCGTTTCGAACTGGCATGGGAAATGCGACCATGCTATCGTTTTATAGCAAAAATTAAGAATGTGATTTATACACAGCTTCGAGATATCACAGATCTCAGAATTTGATATTAATTTCAACTTTAAAACTGTACGCGATTGTGAGAAAAAGAGTCTTGAAGGACAAACATACAAATAGACAAACAGACATTATACCTACAACAAATTTACAATTTTCGAATTTTTTCTTTTGCTTTTGCTACTAGATCTAGCTTCTTGTCAATTTTCACGATTCTAGGTCAACGCGAAGTACCCTATAGATTTTGGTTCCCTTTGCAAATGTATGGGAAATATGACATAAACAGCCTTCTAGCATAATCGTCCTATCTTTTGGTTACATACACTTAGAGAATTTATTTTTTTACAGTTTAAAGGGACCATAGACTTCGGTATTTGGTATTAATTTCAACTTTATTATTAAAGGCGTCTCGGAGAAAAAGTAGATTACGCAACTTGCTGAAGTGAGTAATTAATGCACTTGTGTTAATTTGCCAACATAACACTTGTGCAGTAATGATTCACTTTGCACTCGGTGGAATAATTTACTAATATCTTTAAAATTTAATTCTAAGCTAAAATGGTTCAAAAATTAGTGGGACACATTTTGTTTGCATCTTTTACACTGTAAATCGAGAGCAAACGGGCAGGTTCAACTAAGTGACTACTGACGCCCATGGACAACTGCGCTACCAACAACTCGTTGAAATTGGAGAACTCGAGATACATCCGCATTGAGGGCCCTTCCATGATTTCATTACACCGCCTTCTTTTCGGAATAATGCTGTAGATTTTTATAATAAGCTTCGACTCCAAATCTCCGCAGGTTAAATAAGCATTCGAAAGGTGCAAGTAACATTTAAAGTCGTATTCGAAAGCTTTTAAGGTTGATTTTTGATCGTCATATTAGTTGTTACATTGCCATTCCGTTCGTCGGTTGCAAACCCTAAATCGGCATTTCTCGAGGAAGCTGCGCGGACACTTTGACGTATTAACACCTCTGAGGCAGGCAGGTTAAAAATAAAGGACATCACACGTCTTGCAACAATGTTGTGTGGATTGGAATAAAACTATTGGCTTAACAAATTTAAATCCAACTGCGGGTTCAAAAATATACTATAATTCAATATATGTACTTGTAGTAGGTGTATAAATAACTATGTCATGAATGATGATGGCCCCACTGGGTTTTAGTGGATATTCTAGCAGAGCTAGCGAATCTCACTCTCCCGTTCTTAAATGTTCCTAGATCATGGGATTATTTGCGAGCGGGGGCGTGGATTGATAGTACTTCGAATGAGGTCCGGTATTGAAAGGGGTAAAAAAAAATCTACATCTAATAGTCCGGAAATCCTAGGGAAAGAGCCATCTTGCAAGCGGACGGACTCATACTTAAAGTTTTTGTAGGATTGCAGGACTCTAAAAATTAATCCCTATTTCCCTGGCTGGAGTTAAGTATTTCTTTTTAACTTTCCTTGAAATTCGAATTCCTTAGAAGAGGTTGTTTTGGGTTCTTCATAAAAGATTTAAAGCCATCAAAATTGGACAAAATAGATGTGATGGACGAGTGGACATTTAGCTAATCATGTAGTCAAGTGGGTTTAGCTAAACATCCAGAAAAGTCCTTAGTCAATATCTTCTAAATAATTAAATATATTTCTTCATATTAGAGTACTGTAATGTATACATACATTACATCACAGTGCAATACAGTACAGTAAATAACCATAACTTTTTATTTAGCTGACATTTTCTGTAAACTGTATATAAGCGTGTCAAAACTACGTAAGGTATGTATGTAGGTATGTTTATATGAAACGTAGGTAGCGTGTTTTCAATACATTAGTGAAACGAAAAAACTGCCTGTTGTCTCAGGGAAATTGATATAAATTATGCTTATAACTGTCATAACATCAAATAACATTGTAACTTATCGCCAACGACCTAATTATTAATTTTAATGACGCCCCAAATATATTTCTATAGCTAGTTATTACCCGTGACTGTTTATACGCTTATTAGAGCTTTTTACACTTTTATTTCTGTAGTTCCACTGATACTACATAAAAAGTATTAAATATTTATTGTAATATAATTACACACACATAAAATTAGTGTAAGCACGCGTCATACTCACACTGATGTACTGAGGTAGTTGTTACCAAGTCAACGTTCGTAACACAACTCCCCTGTTTACCTGAGTGTCTCTGTATTTATAGTCTTATGAACAACTACCCTCATTTACGTTTACACTACATCTCCAACTTCAATAATAATCGACATATTTTTACTCCTATAAATATTACGTATGAAGTATGTATAACTAAAAGGCTTTACAGATAATACAAAATTCTCTTTACTTTTAGATAAATAATCTCAATTGCAAATATGCACAAATATAAATTACTAGTTGTTACCCGCGTTTTCGTCCACGTCAAGTTAGGTAAAAAATTATAGCGGGATGATATATAGTCTATAGCCTTTCTCGATAAATGGGCTACCTAACACTGATAGAATCTTTTAAATCGGACCAGTAGTTCCTGAGATTAGCGCGTTTACTCAAACAAACAAACTCTTCAGCTTTATATATTAGTATAAAACTAGACGTTCAAATTTGAAAACATTTTTAAAAACAAAAATTAGTTACATTATATATAGATTATAGGCAGTAAATTATTGACACTTATAAAATTGGGAATAATAATATTATCTGTAATTATTGACAGGATCCATGTAAAGATGATAATAAGCAAATACTAGATCATATTGCACAAAGTCCTGTTAATGGTTAAAGTAATTAACCTCAGGAAGATAAGGCCACTAATCACGATAAATAAGTGGAAAAGGTTAATGAGAAATTACCAGAACTGAACTGAATCATGTTTAATGCATATCGGATCACATACAAGCAATTACAAACTACAAAGTTTCTGAACCTATAACCCAAAGGTTCTGATTTCTTAAAGATGCCTGATAATAGGGCAGTTCTCGATAGTAGTTTGGTTGTCACTCATATTAAGATGTTCATCGGAGGCCTTAGCACGAACATTTCGAGGCTTTAGAAGTAGACCATGACTTTAATAAGGATGAAAATGTTCGTGCTTAAGCAGAACTTAGCCACATCAAATGCGTTATCAGTGGCAGCCATCAAGTTCTCTTGCGTGCAGGTGTTAGGACACGCAGGGCACGATAAAAGATGGCACATGTGGCACATGATGGCACATGTTTGAGTTGCATCGCACAAACAGCTCAGGTTCATATCATTTTTGAAGTCAAAAGACAAGTCTTTAACGTGTCACGCTTTTAGTCAATTCTAATGCGCGCGTTAACGCTAAAAACGGTCCGCTGAGGGCCTAGCACGAACATTTTCAGAGCCGACTCGTCAACTTCGAACGGCTCAAAATGTTCGTGCTACGGTTTCTCGATATGTAATATGAGTGATCAGTGAAGTTGACATGCGTTTTCTTTTCATCTTATTTTGCTTTTTATTTAACAAATAAGCCAATTAAAATTGTAGCATCTGAGTGGTCACCTACCGATGCAAAATATGTTCATCTTCGAGTTTTTAGATGGTCAACTACTAAATTTCTAATATTAGAATATTTTTTTTTTTTTTTAATTTTATTCGACCATTGTACGTGGTGAAATACTTGTTCATATGTTAAAACACTTTTCACAGGGCTTCCAAAAAAAGAAACTTACTGAATTCATATGATAATTAAAGTCAAACATTTAAAAAGAATATTCTGTCTCCTTAAGTGGTCATCTACTGATACTTTTACCTTAAATGTCTTTTTTTTTGCAACGTCGCGTCGTTCATTTCATTGAACATTTAGAAATAAAGAATTTAGAAAAAAGAATATCCGTTGCACTTGTTCAAGAACCTTATGTGGGAAAAATGTGTGATGAAACAAACTCCTGGCACTCAAGTCATCCAGTGCATCCTCAACCGCCAGAAACCAGTGAAGACGACAAGCCTCTACAACCTCACTACTATTATCACTCAGTGGCATTTATCAGGTTCCACTGTAGTAGATGCCTGCCACCACGTACCACGATAATTAAGTTTGATTGGTCGATATTTCAATCCAGCAACATGGATCGTGGTCGCGCCTCGACTATGGGGTCTATGGTGTGTCAAGTCGTGTTTTCATACTAACTAAACGCGCACACGTCTTATGTGACGGCACTCATGTTAAACATAAGGCAGGTACTAATAAGAAATGGTCATAAAGTTTCAAAGAAAGAGACGAAACACAAACAGTGTGAACCTACCACAGAAATTGAAAGGCGGAAAGCGTTCCTCCCTTTTGTTAGAGGAGTAACGGACAAAATAGGCAGATATTAGACCACGAGGACTTACGTTTAAAATCTTTAAAGACAACTACAGAATTTTATCAAAAGCTGTCAATATCTCGAGCAATGGACTTGCTTTCTAACCAAAGAAATGGAAAATTTTGGTTGGCTCGTTGTCGTAGTGGGCAGTGACCCTGCCTTCTGCTCTGGGGGTTGTGGGTTCGATTCCCACCTCGAGTCTACAGTTACAAAACTAGCTTATATGCGGTTGTGATAGGATTAAAAGGGAGTATACCAGCATAATCCCTGTACGACCACTAAAAGACCTTGGCTTGTCATGAACTATCATAAGTTCATTCTAAAAAACGACAAACCTGCACTAGTAGGAACATACCAAATTTAGCTAGGTAGGGAATCTGTTTCCACAAGTGAGTATTAGTTGCCACAAGAAAGAGTGTTCTTAAAACTACACCAGGGTCACAAGTCCCGGGAACTGCAATGGAACAGCACTTTACTTTGGAACAAGATGGACTCTGCACCCACACAGTGAATTCATGGAATATGACGAAATTATATTGTGAGTTACAAGAAACTATATTGTATTATGTATTAACAGACTATTAAAGTTTGTCCTGAAAGAAATCCGACTTTTATAATTACCACTGAACTGGTCTTTCAATCACAGTATGAAAAACTAACCAAATGGAATACTCTAAATACTTCCGCAGAATCTCATAGCTGGAAATATTCAAACACTTTCACACCGACAATCTTGAGAGTGAAATACTAGTTTAAATTAGCTATAAAAGCTTCAGAAGAAATATATAAAAAAAAGTATATTCTACAATGAACAAAATGGTCACGAAATCCTATTATAAAGGCGATGTTGATAAAGATAATTAAAAATCATGGCAAGAGTTTTATTCCTACCTATTTAAAACCATCGTCATGGTAAATTCAAGCAATATTATTCTTTATTAAATTTAGATTAGACATTTTGGATATTTATTTTTTTACCGAAATTAGCAGTTGCTTCTAAGCTAAAACCTGTTCTAGAAAATTTGAATTCACTGTCTTAACTTATTTTTCTTATTTCTATTAAACACACGAGCATTTGATAGACCAATTCATAAATTATAAACTTATTAAAACTTGCGAATTCGTGATAATCTGTAGTTGTTTTTTTATAAAACTTTTCGCATAGTATGTGATATTGTTTAACGTTTTTGACAGTTTACTCTCATCAGAAGTGAGTTAACCTAACCACCTACGGGTGACGGTTAGGTTCACAGTTTACTTTGATTTATTTCTCGTTCCATGCCTCCATAGGCAAAAGGAAACCCTTTTTCACTTTGGCGTTCCAATGATAAACTGTAGGTATATTGTGCCATGTGGTTAGGCTGTATAATTTCGAAGCCTAAAGCGTGGCGAAAATTCACCCAACTCGAAATCTCTAATACAGCAGGTTGAATAAAGAAGAAATTTGGCAAAGCGCTAGTTTATACTTGGTAGATATAATGGATTAAAGAGGTCTAAGGGCTCTTACAAGCTTAGATTTACGCGCACGTAGTCGCGGGAAATAGCTAGTGATAAGTTCTTTGAACCTATTTCTATTTTTTTATTTTTTTTAAATTTAAAACTAAATCAAACATATTGTACAAAGTTGCGGTCGCCCTGGATATCTCAGCACAGGTTACTAGTGAGATATCCAGGGATACATAAATTCAAAGGGTTTCACATAATTGTTTGTAATTCATATTGAACTAAACTGAATTTGTATTTAAAATTTGTATTTATAAATAAATATTTTTTTTGAATTACAGGTGATGCAAGTACTGCTTCGGCTCCAGGGCGAGTACTGGTTGCAGTGGGCGTGCCCCGCCGACCCCATGTCCCCTATTCAAGGAACCCCCATACCTAGGGGATTCTTCTTCTCGCCAGTGGGCAACACCGGGTAATAAATAAATTTATAAGTGCTTAAAAGTCTATATCAATAAAGAACTATTATAAGAAAAATTCGTCTGGGTTTTTCCTACGGTAGGCATCTTAATTCCTCAGTTATAAGGTAAAAGCCGCCTGTTATACACAAATGTATATGTACAAGCTCTAAACGCCTATTAGGGAAAATTGTTTAAAATTTTTAATAGATTCATTTCTTTCGCTCGTTACCCTAATTCTAGTGCCATATATAAGATAAGGGAGCCTATATTACTTCTTATAGATTACTTATCTGCCTCCCTTAAGTTCCTTCACAATCTGCTTAAGTTCCATCATAATTTGTACCCAAATATTTACTAATTCTTAATCAGCAGCCCTAGAATAAAGTTCATATTTCGAGATCCACAAGTGACGGACTTTTATATTCAAAATTTCAAACCCTATTCCATCCCTTTAAAAAAAAATTCGCGAAAAAGTAGCCTTTGTTCATCCCCAATTTCTAAACTACTTCTATACCGAAAGTCGTCAAAATTGATTCAGCGGTTTATACCTAATAACGTACACATACAGAGATACTTTCATATTTATAGTATTAGTATGGATATTTTGTAGAAATACATACATATATACATATACACCCAGACTCGATGCGGGAATCGAACTCCCAACTCTCGGAGCTGAAGGCAGGGTCACTGCCCTCCCCGCGCCAAGTTTCTTGTTGACTCTTCTCGTGGCCTCAACTTGTCCGAATCAGTGGTAGCTTTTAAAATACTTGGTGAACCAATAGAGTCTTTAAATTCCATTAGAATAAAAGATCCTTTGAATATGTATTTATTTTCCAGGGTTGCAAGAAAGAAGAGGAACTATTTTCAATAACAGAAGAAATTGCAACGTTTATTTTACTTCTAGAAGTTATTAGTTATAAGTTTAGTAAAGAAATGCCATTTTGTTATTGTTGAAAACTATAACATTCTTTTGTGTTTAGTAACTTAGTCTAGTTTATATTTGTTCTTATTAATATCCTCTTTATAATATTAGTATTAGTAATCAAATATGAAAATTATTACTTTACTAAGGTGTGGTTTAAAGATAGTTTTGATTTAATCACTTTTCAAATGAAACTTTGGCCTGACGGAACCCTTAAAAAATTTTTGGAATAAAATTTTCCTCTATAAATTCCTTTATGTTCTGGTGAAAACACCATCAAAATCGGATAAGCGGTTTTAAAAATTATAAGGTGCTTGTTAATGACATTTTCGATGTTAATAATTATTTTCGTGCTGACATTTAATTAATTAATTATAAGGTTTATCGGCGATTCAAATTAGTCGCCAATTTTCTTTTACGTACTTAATTTGCTATAAGGTTTTTCTTTTTATATGGCAGGAGATCCCTGTGTGGTAAGCACTAACTTATTTTGTGGAGGATGAAATCTTGGGTTCCGGCAAAAGATCTGGGCAATGGGTAAGCGTGTCGCACTTTTCATATTACTTCTGAGTACAATAGTAGATTACTGCACCGAGCGCAAAGTGGGTCATTAATGCACAAGTTTATGTTGATAAATACACGAGTCGGAGTTCTCACTCACTTAAGTGTATTATCAACTCTCGTTGATAATACACTTAAGCAAGGTGCGTTATCTAATTTTGTGTTAACAACACGCTGTCTATTTCCATTTTTTTTTTATCAAAAGATCTTAAGCAAAAAAGGTGTCCTTTCTGATCGGTTATGTAGTGATTAATCATAACGTTACTGCGTAGTTGTACGAGAAATATATATAGTAGTAGAAGTATATATATAGCCACCTTTTTCAACTGGTACCTGCCCGCGGGTCACACTTACAACTTTAGAAATATGCAGGTGTTAATAAGTACATTACACTCGGAACCCACAGAAAAATAGGAACACGTAGACGTACGATGTGTCATAATTTGTACCAGAACCGATGTCGCCAAAATCTGTGTGATTTGACACAAATTTACTATAAAATAAAAAAAACCTATAGGACAGAAGTCCTACAGTTGACATTATTTCTTATTATTAAGTATAAGAAGAAAAGTTATTTTGCCGTAATGTAGGAGGATATTTTATTGTATATTAAGAAAATTGACAAGCAAAATTTCGTATATGTTAAAAGATTTAGGGTACACAATTACATATATCGACAAAACCAACATGGGAATCTATTGTCATCACTAAATGACATCATTAAATTTATTTGTTGTACTCATTCTTAAATGAACTTAATGCAAAAGGGATAAGGTTGATTTTAGCCTATTATTAATAAATTACTACGATTTTATTAAAAAAGTAAATAAAATCATACTTATCAATGGCAAGAAACACCTCCATTTCAAATATTCTTCCTTCTGCTATTATTAGTATTATTGTTGTAAAATTGAAAAATACGACGTATTTGTTATATTCCTAAGATACCGACTCAAGACAAGAGTTGAAACATGAATGATTGTCTTTTGTCTGTGATTATGGGTGCATAATCATAACATTGCTAGAGGTCCACGTCCACTTCGCACTTCTACTTGATTTTATAATTCTGTATAAGGTTTCATCCTTCAAAAATAGGTTATGTCTACGGCCCCGGGATCTCCGTTTAATAGATTTAATATCTTTAGTGTAATTTATATTCAGTGACATTCTTCAATAATTTTTTTCTTTAAAAAGTATGTACCGATTTAGTGTTAAAATATTTGTTTTTTTTTTCTTTAGACAGAGTTTTGAGGTAAGTTTTTTATCCTTAAATTTTCTATGTGTAATACGCATAAATTTAGTTTGTCTTTGAGTGTATATTTTTAGTGCTTAAAAGTTCTTCCGTTATAGTGACGTCACGCCACCGCCTACGATGGTAATTTTTTAGGAGTTAATTGTTTTTTTAGTTTTTTTTTGTATGAATACTGTGGTTACGTCTTAAACAAAGGAGTAACGCTGGATTTAGCTGTCTATGAACCTCTAATTTAGTTATAATTTTGAAATACAAACTTATTTCTTTTTTTTTCTTAACGGGAGTCCTAAATATTTCCGGCACTAATGGAGTTTATATTTTGCTGGATGAGATTTTGACTTCCTCAACTTTTAGTTTTAAAAGAACAACATAATGTTTTGAACCTTTTATTTTCTGAAATAATTACGAAATTTAAGGAAGGCAGGTAAATATTGTGAAAACAATATTTTCTTTTATTGATTTGTCATACCTCTTAATTATTAGTTTTTTCGAATATTTGTATACTTTACGACTTAAGACTTTTGTAATTTTTAATAATTTAATGTGTGTTAAAGGAGCCAAACTTTGTTTTTTTTTTCTACTATCACAACTTCCTAGTCATTGACTGGATATATAAAATGTTTCATCTTGTGTCATATAACATATTGAGTAGTATTGTATTTATATAAGATTTACATAATTAATTTACTGTAATAATAAACTAACATATATTGTATACTTGTAGGTATTGACTTAAAAACTTAATAAATGTTGTAAAACGGAATAGTGAGTTTTATTTTACCATTCTTCTTAACTGTAAGTTTGAATATGTGGGTAATTTCACAACAAACGGGCGACGAAAGAAGGAAGAGGTTTGGTTTTTATTAACAGAAAAAACAGGAAAATTAAAAATAGTGTAATTTTTTTGTTAGGGACTTTAAATTAGTCCAAATCATTTGCTTTTTAAAGATTATTTTAATTTAAGTATTCGCCCCGACTACGTTTTAATTGTCGCATAGGGGAAGCCCAATTTTGAGCAACTTTTACGCGCATACTGGTCGGTATCTCACCAATAACACGCGCAATGTTGATTGATATTGCCTTCTTGTACAGTATGTAAAGATATGTAAGGAAGTCAATAAACATACAGGAAAAAAAACAACTTTAAAAGTATTTTATCATTTATTCAAAATTTCCAATATTTATTGAGCAAAACAAAATTTAAATCACCTCACAATAATAACTTAAATACATCAATTGTTTATGACACTAAATGCAAATAAAATATATCAAAAAAAAAATCTGCTTGTCATGGACTTTTGCAAAGTAACGACTGATTGTATCAATTAGTCTGACAAAGACTTTAAATAAATATTACAATAGTATAGGTGAATAATTTTTCTCAAGACTTTCCTTATAAATAAATCTTATATACATTTTCTAAGTATTTATTACCCAATATTAAGGAAAATATTAAAAAAAAAATAATATAATTTACAGGTTGATCTTGATTAGATTTAACATATCTCGAGATTGCTAAATGAGATTTGAAGTTGTATTGAATAAACGAGATTCTTTTCTTCTTAAAGTTCTAACAGACTTGCCGATTGATGAGAAATGGCGATTTTCTAAAAGTCTTCAAGATATAAAAGTAGGCACTTTTATAATTGCTAAAGTGGACACTTGGAATATTTTTTTATATATAAAGAATAACGCAACACAAAAAATCAATCATCAGTATAACTTATATTTAAAGTACACTCCAAACACATTTTTATCACACGATACAAATATCAATTAAAAAAAAAGCTAAAAGATTCAAATGATATGTATAAAATAGGAAATATAAATTAGGATATAATTTATATGTAGACATAAATTATGATATGCATGAAAAACTAAACTACTTCGCTTTAATCCGTAGCAAAGTAGTTTAGTTTTTCATGCATGTCATGGATTTCCGCAATGTAACGCCTGATTCTATCAGTTATAAATTATGATATTTAGGCTGCTTACAAAGTAAACGTTTTATCGTGTGCTTACTGAATGACGTTACACGTAATCCTTTATATATATATTTATATATATGTATATGGCTCTCAGATGGGTAGCCGACCTTTAGTTTAGTTCTCAGAATTAACAGAATTCTCACAATTTACAATCTAATGTTAGAAAAATCGGCACTAAAAAATAAAAGAAACGTATTTTATAAATATAACTTAATAAATTAACGTTTTAAACTTATTACTATTCATTTCATACGTGTCGTGTTTAATATGCTAGAGGCGTATTGTTTATTTAAGTTGTGAACCATAAATGCAACCAGACTTTTCACTTTGTCTTTCAGTGAGCCGGCTCACTGTCAGCGGTTTAATAAACGTTTAGTTTGTAAGCAGCCTTATTTGCAAACTTATAAAACTGCCGTTACAATATGAAAGCATAGAAGTGGTAATAAAACTAAATCTATAAAAACACGTAAGCCTTAACGAGTGCCTCTCTTACAAACTAAATAGAATTCTTTGGTGTGAACGTTATGATTGTAACGACTAGTGACTTATTATTTTTATTCTAAACATAATAGTGCATTAAAAAATGTTATTTAATTACCAATTTTATATGAAGTTTATTATTTAATATATATTTTAAATAATGTACCCGATTTTAATTTTGTAAATATGTACAGTGTATATAGTTATACTTGAAATTTCTTATAATTGTCCAAATCGACCAAGAAATTAAATTAAAAAGATTTATATTTAATTTAACACACACATTATTATGCATATTATTACAAGGAATTAAAATTAAATTTTCGATCTTTCTAAAAAAAATCGCCTTACGTCTAATACACACTACTGAAAACTTACGTTTATGTCTTTTCAAGCATTACATGTCTTTATTATAGAAGAATGCAGTTAAATGCGTAAAATAAACCCTGTGTATAAAATAAAATATAAATAAAATTTACATATGGGTCTATAGTTTTATAAAATTACAAAATTTTATATAGTATATGGTTTTTCGGAATATAGTTAAGAGTCTATTATGCGACCTAATGAAATGCAGTGTGAACTCTTTATAACGAATCTCAAGGGGCTAAACATTTTTTATTCGTTATAGAGAGGTTTCATTGTATGGAGGGACTAAGTAAAGTAGCTACATCTTCTATCGAAGTATGAAAAGAACTTTCTTGTTGCTACATTACGCAGTATAGTTATTATTAAAGTAATGTACCTGTGTGATTCCCCTGCCTGCCAGTTTCTTTTTTAAAAATAAGTCCAAAGGACATTTTATTATAAGATGGTGTCAACCATCACTATATAACAATTTATTTTGTTAATTATTACATTTAATGTGATGAATGTGTCAAATATCTTTGTACTAAGATTAAAGAATTTGTGCATAGATTTAAATAAGAATTTGGTACGCAGATCTAAAGATTTCTAGTGGTACTTCAAATGATCTCTAGTATATGTCAATACCTCTGAAGTCTCATATCGTAAGGTGAATCGCTTGCCTGTTCACAAAATCCCAAGCAAAATCCTTATCTTAAAAAAGGAAAAGGGCATCGTTTTATATTCAAAGGGTGTAGAAGCATCGACCTGATGGTTATCAAATATTCAATGCAGTAACGTGGCGTTATTGATTGAAAGAGAAAAACGCTATTATTTTGTTCATTATTTACTTTAAGTTTTCTTAAAGTTGTAGAAATTTTTGACAAAGCTAAGTGACCCTGCTGGGCTATTGGTAACTCCTAACTTTTAGTTGGAAGAAAACGGGAACACCCAAAGATAAATTCTGGTATTCTTTTTCTTAAAAAAAAAACTTTCTTTTTCAATCATAAATGAAAGATTCTTTTCTTTCTTTTAATAAAATATTAGGTTTTTTTATAGTACTTCCAAACACTGTCTAGTGTTTTACTAATTAATATAGCATGGACTCTACATAGACAGTTTTTTTTAATGTTACAAGGGACAAACGGGCAGGTAGTTCAACTAAGTGACTACGGATGTCGATTGATGTCTGCACCACCAGAAGACTCGAGAAGCGTTGGCAGCCTTTATAGAAGTGTTTGGGCTAGCGGAAACTCAAAAACCGAACGAAACGCGACTACAAGACCATCACTTGACGTGACAGCATTGCCTTCACTTCGCGTGCGAAAGAGGTACCTTGAAACAAGAGTTACAAACCTTAATCATATTACGAATGTGAAACTAACTGTGGCTATTACGTATTCGCGCCTTAGGGAGAAGGACATAGGGACCTTTTCGTCGTGAGAATTTGATAGTGGGAAAAAACAACGAAGACGTCGCGGGTTGAAGCTAGTGTATCTATGACATCCCTTATCCTTATACCACATTCACGGAAAGAGAGGAGTGGCACTATTCTAATTCCAGATACCACACGGTAAATCATATTTTTTTTGTAAATCGATAGTGTGTCAAGGCACCGGGCACTCCCCAGTTGCACAGAGCTATGATAACACGCGAATTGGGGGAGGGACGTATGAATAATAGCCGGGCTATTTTATTATATTAAATTTGGGAATTGACCTCGATTTTCGTCAAGTAGAAGGAAAATTCTCAAATAAAAATGTGTAAGTAAAATTAATTAAAACCACCAATACTAATATTTAGCCAAAGAAAATATATCAATTTTATCAATCAGGATCTATCCCACGAATGTCAGTCTTTACCATAATCCCTTCACAATAAAGTAAGAAAGAAAGAGAGAGACAGAGAGAGAGAGAGAGAGAGAGAAAAGAGATTCTGATATATTTCTTCTCCTACTTAGGCGTTATCCCTGTCTAATACCAGGGTCCGCTTAAGTTGCGGAGGATGTGGCCGTAGGGCGAATTAAGACGACCGACTGCCGTCTAAAGCTATCCCCAGGACCCAACAATCTCTCAAGTCACGACTAGTATCATATAGTGACGTTAATCGGCATTCACTGTTTTACGTGCCTCCCGAAACACGGAGGAGGTCAGATACATGAAAACCAGTTTCAATATTTTGATACATTTGTGATCTTTACAATTGAATTTTAACGATTATGTGTCATTAATAACGGTTATATTATTGTGTGTGTTAAAATAAAAAAAATAATGACACCATTCATTTACAGAACTTTTTAAAAGTTCGAATTTCGAATGTTCTCAGAAATAGGATGAGGACCATTGAGACAGAAATTGCCTGTTTTTAAATTTCGTTCTCCTGTGAATTTGTGAATTTTAGTTTCTTCAGAAAGTTTATAATATAAAGGGTATGTTCTGAAATACACTACGAGCACTGCTCAGTGCTCACACTTGTAATAACATCATTCCGTTATACACTGCCAATATATTGCCGTTTCATTAGCTGATGGACGTTGTTCAGATGTGAGGAATAAGTTAATTTAATAAAACATAAGAAATAATAGTTACAGCCTAAATGGCTCAAGTCAGTCAGCAGAAGGGATGGGCAGAAATTCGCAAGGCAACCGGTAGAAGGCCCGACGCTGTTTGGGTATTTTCGTACCCTTCCCAATATAAGCTTTTAAGTTCAATGTGCTTAGTATTCTTTAAAAACGTAAAAAATAGAAAGAAAGAAAGAAGAAAGAAAGAAACAGTGTTTATTATATAAACGTTTATTAAATACCGTATAAATAAATAAACAAAAACATCGTATTTCAAGAAAAAATTCACGGATCCGCAGTTAGTAGCAAACATTCGATATAGAAGAGCTATAGCGAATGTAGAAAATATTTAGTGTTTGAAAAATATTGATATATTTGTGCATCTCGACGTTCTAAGCTCGCCCGCTTGCCGGATATTCTTCGAAAGATCTCAGGGCAGCAAAAGATAGATAGATAGAAATATATTTTCAATTTAGAGTATTGGCGGACAGATCTGTAAAAGGCTTTGACCGTAAAAATCATATCAATGGCTTTGGTTTCACGGATTGGAATTAAACGAAATTCTCATTTTATATCTTAAAATATGCTATAAAAAAAAGTAATAGTTTCTGTGTTTAAAGAACAGCTGGGATTAATAATTGTATTTATTTCATTGCAACACCATTATGATAATTATATCAACAATAGACTTATTTTCTTTCGCCTTATTTTTTATCCTATTTTTACTGTTCTGCTCTTTATTAATTCTATATATAAAATAATACATTTTTTCTTGCTTATGTTAGGTTTAAAATGCGTCGTCATAGATTTTAAGTAGTGACTTTTAGTTTCATAACCTTCATGTTTCAAATTTAATAGCTTCATTGTGTATTATTTTTGACTATAATTATTTTTAGACTTTTCATTGTAAAAAACGATCATTATTTTCGAAAAGGGAAATTTCGAAGGACTTCGTTGAAAATTTAAATTTAGATATTTTAACCTAATCTTAATATGTGGCAAATAATCGACAACTAAAACCTTTTTTGGTGGATACGGAAAAAGTCATTTTGTGGGTTAATTTAAGAAATTTCTCGTCTGTAACGTGAGGCGACTTGGGAAATACCTACCATGTGTGTGGTATCATAGCTCCCGAAGGGATGCAGCGATTTCAATTTTTTTTTGTATTTAAGGTAACTTTTGTGCGAGTATTAGTATGCTAGTTATTGTATCAAATGAAAAGATTTGATTTCAAGAGGGGGGGAATAATGTCGTAGGGAATTAATTTACTGAATTAAACGAACATATCCGAGTGCAGTATCGGGGTTTTTTTAAATTTCGAATTAAATATTATTTCATATTACAAGAGGCAAACGGATATGCAGTCTATCTAAGTGACCACCGACGCCCATGGATATCTGCACTACCAGGAGGTTTGTAGATGCGTTGCCAACCCTTGTCACCGAGAACTTACGCTTCACGCTCATTCGTTGAGCGTATTACCCAAATGAGAACTATATTAAATACTTGTTAAAGGCATTATTGAGTAAAATCGAATTTGAATTTTTAGCGAGTATTTCTTACGGCTACATCACGACACAAATGATATAAAACTGTTTGTTAACGCTATTCGTTAACTGAGCATAAATTTTTATAGCAGAAGACGTCTTGACCTATTCTTCGAGAACGGATGTGATCTAAAATATATATTGCTTGTGTCTGTACAAAATAAATTATACTTTTGTGTGTATACCTTCGAAAGTAAATATTTTATTAAATACGTAATTATGATATGTACGGTACTTATTAAGAAAGAGAAGATCTATTTTTACTAAACTGTTAATTATTTTTCTTTTATGTGTATAAATTGTATTATTTTATATTAAGAATACATATACGGAAGTCTTAAGAGGTATTAGTGTGAGACTAGCTAAAAAAATACGTTGCCAGGACGACAGTACAACGCAGTGGGGATTTAAACAGTACACCTATGGATTTCAGCCCTTCAGCCGATGAGCTATAGAGGCTCCATGTATAGATACATACAATAAATAAATTTTAAGGGGTCGGCGGCGAGCATTATTTCAGCGTAAGATTTTACTGGGGGCGTTTGTGCTTTTAAAGAATTCTATATTTATTATTTGAGATCTCCTGGTGGTCGAAATTCGGCCATAAATCTTTAGGTTTGCGTACTATGCGCTCATTTAAAGATAAATATAAACTTTTAATTCTTTGTTCTATACATTGTAGTATTTGACACTTAACATTTTTACCGTCGTCATGTCTACGGTTTGACACAATCTTATAATAAAAGAGTTTGTATATCACGTTAATCGTTTGGTGTGCGAGTGGTTAAATTTTAATAATTCAATATTGCATATTACCAAAAAATTTTAGCGTTCGCACACCCTTCTATATATCTATATTTATATATAAATCTGAAGAGTTTGTTTGTTTATGTTTTTGAACGCGCCAATCTCAGGAGCTTCTGGTCCAATTTAAAAAATGAATAAATGTAGAATAAGAAAATAACAATAAATATAAATCGTCACGATTCCGATATAGACCGATCAGGTCTTGATTATTTCCGAGATAAAAGTTATTAAATAGTGATTGACGTGTCAATAACTTCAGAATGTTTACTTACTTTTATTAATTCGATCCAAATGTACTTTTAATAACCGTTGTAAAATTCACACGAAATTTATTTTATTTTTTTGTAAACTGAAAGAACACGAAAGAAGACATGTCCCAGTTCACGATACCTAACAGAGAGACACTCTAGCAATAAGTAAAATAAGAGCCAAAGCAAGCGAACATAATCAATGCTTGTTTTATTTGCACTAGACCTGTTCCTACAGTCTTATTTACCGAATTTACAAAAGAGCAGCGCATGTTCGAATGCATGTTTATTGTTTACCTTTCATGGTAGTTAAATTGAATTTTGATGGAGTCTTGGAACAATGGAGCAATAATTCCGACCGATATCACTAGGCTCCCTTGTTTCTTTTTTAAAATAGTAGAAGAAAGTAATAATCGTTGGTATGATAGAATGGTCTATTAAAGGCCTATTACTTCAAAATATAAAAGGTTTTTAAAAGTTGTTATAATGCCGGAGCCAGACATAGCTTCATTTGAATGATCATTTCAATGATCATGTAGTGTGTCCGGGGATTTGGTGTAACTTCACAAAGTTTTATAGAACTTTGTAGACTTCAAGGACAAATATGTAGAAACACTAAGCTATGTCTGGCTCCGGTATAAGAATGGTATATTGTCTACATTGGGCTGTTAGTGTCGCCAGTGCATTCTTCATGCACTATACTGCAACGGTCGGCAACGCCTGTCCCGCGGGCTGCGTGTGCCCCGCGACCCTTCTCTTTGTGGCTCGTGACTGTTTTGTAAATGGCAATATAATTGTTATAAATAAATAATAATTACATTAAGCGAGCACAAAGCTTTGTTATGCTGAACTAAAATTTAGCATTTTTAACATTGCTTATAATGTCTACTACATAAATAGAGGACTAGGCACCTATTTTCAGATAATTATTTTAAATCTGTGGCCTGCCACCTTCCAATTTCTTAACGATGTGACCCGCCTGAGTCTCATTTTTAGGGTTCCGTAGTACTACGTAGTACTACAAGATAACTATAAGCTATCTATATCTATATCGCTATGTCCGTCCGTCCCCAGCATTTCCAAACTATTAGACGTACAGACTTGAAATTTTCCATGTTGACAGAACATGCTAAAACTCGTTAGGAAAATTATATTGAAAGAAACCCGACAGAAAATTTTGAAGTTATTTAACAAATACGTTTATCGCCTATCAGATAGAGAATCCTTCTATATAAGCGTGTTATACAATGCAAGTTTATGTTTTGTAAGTATTATCAGAAAAATGTGTATATTTACTAATATATGTCAAAAAAGAAATGGAAGTACATTAATACGTGAAGCGAATATTTTCGGTAACGCTTTAGGAAAACTGCGCAGACGAAGGAGCGTGAAATTGTGTATTGAAATTTTGTTTAGATCTTTAAATGAGCATATGCTACGCAAATCTAAAGATTTGTGACCGAGTTTAGACCACCAGACAATACCAAGTAACAAATAATAGAGTTGAGACAAAACTACTCTACATAAAATTAAATTAAATTTATTAGATTTTTTTTCATCGATTTAATCTTTTCCTGCTTTTCATTGAATTTTGCAAAATAATCCTCGATTCCTTCAAAGAAAAAAGTTTTTGCGGTTTAATGGCGTAGGATTTACTATACTGAATGCAACTAACATACCCGAGTGGATTATCCGGGGTTTTTTAAATTTTCGAATTTAATGTTATTTTTCGTTTTGGTAATTGGGGAATAACCTTATCAGTTTGAATGCTATTATAAGTCTTTTACAGATTATAGCATATCATAGATAATTTAATTAGGATTCAATACACGGCGATAAAAAAGCCAATATATAAACATTTGGAAAGAAATAGTCTCAGAATCACCGCTATGCATTTCTCATTGTTTCTCTTTTTGACGGGATTGGCAGGTTAGTATGTTGCTGATTTAAATTTTTTTTATAATTTGTATCACTTGTTGATGATAAATTCTTCATAGAACATTTCGCTTTTTTTTTAATATCTGATACTGTAATCTTGTCTATGATCTGTAAACTTTTAATATTTACCTCTGTTCTGTAGGATAAGAAATTATTTTGCGATTTAAATGAAAAAAAGGGTCTATTTATCAATGAAACAACAATCGGTGTATTTTCATTTAATAAATTTCCATTTTTCTTAATTATTTATTTTGTGAAATACAACTTTTTTATGTCCGATTTTAATAATAAATACATTTTTAGTGTGTTCTAGTAATCCAGAACTAGAAGTACCAAAGGACAATAGCCATTATGTAGAGGGCACTAGTCGATACATCTGGATGCCGGACGGTGATAACAATCTTCATCTCGTTGATTTGCATGAACCACCAGCATATGACGAACATTCCCGAGAAGCTAGAAACCAAGGAGCTAATAATGCCTATTGGTTATTTACTAGGTACATTAATTGTTCTTTTAAAATTGATCTAATATAAGGTCATAGATAAATTAAGTAACACTAAAGGGGGGGGGATACGGTATCACTAAGATGTGACATTGTGTGACAACGGGCAAGGGGGGTTCGAAGGCTTTTTGACGTCATATGTCAAAATTAAAAACATCAAAAAAATGGAGAAAAATTAAACTGCTTTATTGACTTTGCATGAAATTGAAAAATATTTGGTGTCACACCAAATATTGAGGGGGGGGGGGGGGGATCAAAAAATGACAACTTGTGTCAAGCCTGGCTAAAAAGCGTAAAATTCGAGTGACGTTTTGCCCATACGGATTTATGCCCATAGGTAAAAGGTAAATCTTTAACTTGTAATCCTATAACATGTTTGTATTATGTTAAAAGAAATCTTAAAATAAAATAAATATTAGTAAAATTATTTACAGTACCAATCCTCCTAATGACGGAGAAATATAACCATAATTTAATATTATGATCTGTTCTTTTTACAGAGAAAATAGAGACTCACACCAGGTGTTAAGAATGAACAATGCAAATTCCATCCGAAACTCTTACTACAGACGAACCTTGCCAACAAAAGTCATAGTGCACGGATGGAGGAGTTCAGGAACTTCAGAATTAAATCCACTTATTACATCCGCATTTCTCGATAACCAAAACGTCAATGTTATTGTTGTTGACTGGAATAGAGCTGCTTCGGGAACTTACGGCACCTCAGTGAATGCGGTCGCAAGTGTAGGTCAACACCTTGCAGACTTCATCGAGTTCCTTTATGACACTGCGGGTGGTAGCTATAGTAATTTACACTTGGTTGGTCATAGCTTAGGAGCTCATGTGGTGGGAATAGCTGGCCGCGCTTCAAAAACGGAACCTGCACGAATTACGGGTAAGCAAATTGCATATTCTTAAAATCGTTACATTTATAGATAGACGCGCCACGCTTGCAGTCCTTTAGTTCTCCGGCACTAGCACTTTTTTTCGACATTAAATCGTCAACTGAAGGTATTGTTGTCGCATTTCGTTCGGTTTGTCAGAGTTTCCGGTCGCCTAAACCCCTCTTCAAAGGTCGTCAACGCTTTGGCAAACCTTCTGATGATGCAGAAACCCATGGGAGACGGTGGTCGCTTAGGTGATGAACCGCCTGCTCGTTTCCCTAATGTGCGAGTCTTCTGATGGTGCAGGTGTCCATGGACATCGGTAGTCACTTATGTCATATAAAAAAATGTAAACATTTCATTTTATAAACTTAATACTTAATACTTGTGAGTTAAAATAAATCTCAACCTATTTTGGAGAAATCCGTTGCTTTCTTCAAGTGTGTGTCAGAATCGAACCCACGCCCCCCGGAGCAGTAGGCCGGGTCATTGCCCACTGCGCCAACGGGCCAGCCAAAATGATAGAATGCAATAAATAGTAACCCAACCTTTGGGCAGAACAACGTCTGACGGGTCCGCTAGTTTTTATATATTTTTTCCGTGTAGGTTAAGGATAATATGAAACAAAATGTGTGTATGTATTTTGTCCCCAAAAAACAAATTGGGAAACTGTAATGTTTTTTGGATTTTAATTAATCAATAAAATAAAATAAAAAAATTCTAATAATCAGCCGAATTGGAATAGCCGTTCTAAAGTTTTGCGCTTAGCAACATTCATTTTTATTTACATGCGCTAAAATACTTAGATGTCCTTCATATTGAGGACGAACCCTATCTGCGTATAAATGTCGACATACGGGAGGGTCTTGATGCGGGCTCTTCAAGATCCTTCCAACGACGTAACTAATCTTGTTGATTGGATAAGCGTTATAATGTTATAATCCATGAAACGCAGTAGAACATATTTGCAAAAGCTGCCTTATGAAAGAGAATTTGTTTATTGCCTTATCATTACTCCATCACCAAAGAGTGCCGATAGTTTAGTTATTGCAGCCGAAAATGATATAGAAGGAAAGAAGATTTAAATCAAATGATGTTTTATTCAAGTAGACTTTTACAACTTTATGCAGGTGCGTTGCCGACCTTTGAGAAATAAGTGTACGCTTTCCTTGAAGGTGTCTAAAACGTAAACACAGTAACATTAAAGGTGACAGTTGTTTGTACGGAGATATAGAAAACAGCTTACTGACGCTTGTCCACCGGAGGTGGCACAGATATATGCGAGGCAGGAAATTCCTCAAAGCTCCCATAAAGCTGGTTCTACATGTACGACAGAAAATTCTTACAAACTCCCATAAAGCTGGTTCCACAATGAAGTGTAAGGCAGTTAATTCCTTAGAGCACTTATAAAGCGAATTCCGCAGTGAAGTTTAAGACAGGAAATTCCTTAAACCTTCCATAAGGCTGGTTCCACATGTAAGGCAGGAAATGCCTCGATTTAAAAAGAAACCTGACAACACCGAGCGTAGTGCTTGCATAAATATTCCGTTGGGCAAGCGAACGTGTTGAGAGGCCGCGCCGAGCGGGTGCGAGTGTTTCTCATGCGATGTTGCAACCAAGCTATTGCAAGAGTATCGGAGAGCGGCGCAGCACGTAGCACGCCACCGACGCGGACGATATAACACATATTTATACCATATTTAATATATTTAATACAAACTATCGACAGACGTTGTCTTGCCACAATTTTGGCTCGTCTGCTATTAGCTAGATAACCAATCTCCTTAATGTCTTTTCCATAAAACCTGAAACTGAAGAATGTTTTATGAAATAATTATTTTACATGACACATGCGTCACAAGGTCTAGTACGAACGATGTATTTGAGTTCTGAAGTAGCGGTCAAATCTGCATTTTTTAGTATTTTAAAATTATCTTTTGGTTTCTCCTTTCTTACTTTTCTTTTAAACCTTCCCTGGATTAAGGGGAATGAAACAAAAATAAAACAGAATTTATATCTGTCCAGCCATTTAGAGTTTTAGCAAGAGTAACGAACAACGATCCTCTACAATCTCACTACTACTATCACTCAGTGTCAATAATCGGAACCCACAGTTTTATATGCCTCCCAAAACATGGAGGAGGCTGGCTATTTGAAAACCAGCGTTAGAATGGGTCACCCATCTATTACCCAGCGGCGGAAAGAATCGCTTAACCTAGATATCGACTCACCGACTACTCATTAAGCTACGAATTCCTTTTTTATATACATATGAATGATATAAGTAGAAATTATTACTTACATTTTATTTAAGATAGTGCCTCAAAATGGCGGCGTTTCTCTGTCGCGCGGCCTTATTAAGAACTTTTTTTGAGAAGGCATTGAGCGCTTTAATTATATTTACACTTTGGCTTTGAAAAGTTTGGTACTATACCCTAGATTTTGTTATCATCGGCATTGACCTGTTTCCAAAGGCAAAGGTGTTTTTGGAAAGCAAATTTAGGGCCTTATACACGTCAAAAAATAGATATCAAAAAGTTGAAACAAGATACTGAAGAAAGTTCGTGTGTTGCGCGGTGACCTGGAAAAACAATCTCACGACTGATATCACTCAGTGATATTAATCGGGACCCACTGGTTTACGTGCAGAAACTTGGAGGAGGTTGGATATTTGAAAAGCTTTAAGACTGCTTAACCTGGCGATTGGGTTAAATGCCAACCACGTACGGTTTATTAAGGTACGACCTCCTCATATATCCCTAAGTAGACGTTGTTTTGCCCAATTTACGGTCAGCCGATAACTCCAGTAGTAACGCCATCCGTTGGAAGTAGTATATCTGTGTATCTCGAAGATGCGACGAACTTAGTCATTTTGTCGAGCAAACCCTGTGGCTCCGATAAAAAGAACAAGACGGAGACAGATACTGGCCATCGCAACTCGACCTGACTCACCTCAGCCCCCGCAGTCCAGTCGTGACCACGGTCCATGTGACTGGATCGAAATAACTACAAATCAAAATTAATTATCGTGGTACGTACTGGTACAGTCGATTTGTATATATAAAGATACTTCCGTAGTGGCTTAAGCTTTCAGCAAAAATAGGACATTCTATTCTTCTCAGGACAATGCACCCTTCAAAAGATTGTCTCAAAGGGTTTTAAGTCTATTGAGTTAAAAATTCGCACGGCACACTTTTATCTGAGCAAAGTTCAAAGCCCTCATTTTTCGAGGGAAAGTAGAAATTAGGGCATAAAAATAAATTTTTATAGGTCTAGTCTAGCTTTCTTTAATAAGGAAATACTGGCAAGTTTTCGTAAAATAAGATGAACACATGACCAATAAATAAATACTGGAAGAAAAAATATACTAGAAGACGATTTTAACAACATATATAAATCTATTTATATATGTTCTTAAAATCTATTTATATATGTATCTTAACTAATATAAAGTGCATCTTTAGCTCGGAATTTTATTCATAGCAACACTTATATTTAAATTTCAATTGTCAACTTGTCTTTGTCAATTGTCAACAATCAATGTCAATTCAAAGGGAATTTCAGGCAGGTGTTTGCCAGCACTGCTAGTATAGATTAAAAAAAAACAAGGATAGTAATTATATACTAAACATAGAGTTACAAGTTTTTTTTTTTAATTTAGGGCAAAGGCAACGGAACACGATTCGTAAGCGCGATGCCCGCTGTTGATACCAAAAACAGATGTTATATTTTCGTGTGTCCCTCGTCTAAATTCGTGTTTTACGACCACCGCTCGCAGGAAGACATAATTGATGACACAACATTAACAGATCGTTTATAATAAATGCTTTAACGAAAGGCTGACTTGGAATTATGTTATTTACTTACAAATTAAATGTTGCATATTTATTTCTAAGAATATGGATAAGTATGAATTGTAAATACATTTGTGTTAATGTACTCAGAATTTTGATTTCTTTGAATTTGGCTACATTTTTCGAATTTCTAGGGTCAGTTCAGCCCATCGACCAACCAAGCACACCGCCCCCCGCCCTTCCTTCCTTAAAAAAAATATATTTGGAAATTGGAAACGGGAACTGGGCCTTCATTAATATCTGTTTCTTCTTCCCACTAAAAAACAACTAAGGTACAAACCCCCTGAAGTGGCACAAAAATGAATCATTAATAACCTAAGTTATTAGCGAGTATTGATTCATTTAAATGCTTGAATAATCTTTGAAAACAGTCGTAAATTTTGTGTCTGCGGACTCGACTAAGCTTATTGGTAATCAAAGCTCACAATACAGCACTAAACGAAAGCTTCAGCGAGGTAAAACGCAATGGAAATAAGCTACCATATTTATGAGCTTTTACGCGTGAAAAATGTGAAATGTGATGATTCACGCCTAAACACCACTCCGACTGCTTAGAACTTTGAAATAATTCTCCTGTAAATTTTGCTGAGAAATGAATAATGAGACATGCTTATATATATACAGTGCTTAAGCAAAACCAGTATTGCTTAGGGTTTTTTTTATTACAGATAGCAAATTGCCACACAATTCACCTGAGTCGCTACTGCACTACAAGGAGTCTTGCAGATGCTTTGCTGGCGGCTGTATATATTTATCCTCTGTTGGGGATCGGTGCCGTAACTAGGTTATATTGACGGGACAATAAAACACCGACCTTTTCTTATCTTCACGGACTGTATTTACAAGCACAATTTTACGATCTGGATCAGGTAGCGTGGCCAAATAAAATAAAAAAACTTTATAACAAGAACTTTATTCATGATAAATATGATGAAAATAAAAACAGTGCTAGCGTTAACCATGGGTAGAGACTTTTTGAGTTTATATATTCCGGATAGTTTACGTTTCTATTAGTCCAATTTTTTAAATTATTTTAATGTTCGAAAGGTGTATTAATCCCTGATTGCTATAGACTTCTTTTTATTTTGATTAATGTATATTTCAATTCCGGGAGTAGCTAGTTTAAAATAACTAGTAGGAGTATATCCAGGGCCGGCATAGGGCGAACAGAGCGGCCGCTCCAGGCTCCGAGTCCGAGTCGAGGGCGCCTCAGCTAGGAGCGATTTTGATATGCGATTATTTGCAATATAAAAAGGGCAAGTAAAGGGGCGCCATAACTGTATCTCGCTCCATCCTAAAATTTAGCTCGCGCCGGCACTGAGTATACGATTATTTGTGTCAACAGGCTAGCAATGCTGCCGGTAAGGATACGACCCGGGTGCGACTCGAGGTTTCCCCGGATGAAATGCCAACTGGCGAGGATCCACCCACTTTTCTACGGAGGTTACAGGACTTGACCGTGAAGGTCGGCACGCGGACGAGGTTCCTCGTGGAGATTGTCAGTTCAACTGAATGCAGGGTAATTATATTTTGACACTTCCGTATTTACAAAACAAAAAAAGGACTCCTGCTGGTGCAGATGTTCATGGGCGTCAGTAGTTACTTACCGCCTGCTCGTTTGACCCTTGTAACATAGAGAAACAAAATCTTATACAGAATAATGATTTATAGAAACCAAAATTCTAATATTTTTCAAATATTAGGATTTTGGTTTATATAAATCTTTATACTTTTGTTATGTTATTGTTTTGTTACAAGCGAAGCGAATGTAAAAATAAATGTTATTTTTTAAATTAATTTAATTAAAAAAAAACGTAGAACACAGCCTCTTCGAGGTGAGTAAATGTACCTGTAGAGGAGAGCTTAGAGTGCGAGTAGTCGCTTGTACAATAGACGTGCTATTTTTAGGTACACTACATGACGTAGTAGACAAAATATGGCTTACATTCTATTCTTTGACTGTCCAATATATTATGTATCAATGCAATAGTGGCGTTATTATTATATTTATTTGTACCCTCTTTCAAGAGGTTTACTTGTTAATGACCGTTGCACTTACCATATGTTAAGTACAAAATCGTTAATCGAAGTATCGAAACATATGATGGGAATAAAAAGTTTTATATTTAGTTAGCGTTTCAAAGACTAGCTAGTATAAGCTAAGTTTAAAATCTGATCATTTTAAGACATATTTAGTATTAGTCCGTATACCTTTACTTGTACGAGATTAGATTACTTTTGCATAATAGTAAATAGTTTTATCTGAAAAGTATCTTTAATACGAATAAATCCCCCCTGGATAGTCGGTGAGGCCTTGAAATCCGAGGAATGCGAGCGTCAGCCCAAATGACATAATTTCTTATTTTAAATCTTCACAACCACGACTATACTTATAATATTTATGAGTGATTCGGTAATCACGATTTCAACTTTGTTTCTACGTTTGTTTATATTTCTTATTTCGTTTCTATGACGTATTGTTATACCATTTTCTTGGAATGAGTGGAGTTCTTAATGAATGGCATTGAACGTGCCAGAGTGCGCAAATGATTTCGCCAGTGTCACGTAACATGGACGCATAAATGTGACTAAGCGGTGATTTTGGTTTCTTTATACAAACAAAATTAATGTCATCATCATTAAGCCCTCTTTATTTGTCGGCGGTCTGTTTGTGCTTACAATGGTTAAGAAATCTGAACTATATGAATTGTCATTTTAAAGAAATTTACAAATCTATAGAGCCCACAGGGTACCTGTATCATGAAATAAAAAAAAAACAATAAATTGGTTCTTAAAAAACCGAGTTGTGTAACATATGTTGATAAATACAAACATTACACGTCACCATAAATAAATCCCGTCACACGCTAAAAGGAGGGGAATTATATCAGTTTATTAGAGGTAGCGCCATTCTTGCAGTCCTTTTGGTCTGCAGCCGACTTGGGCCGGCGCGTCCGGGTACCAGTACCTCTTTCTCACATAAGATCGGCGTGAAGTGGCGACAATGCTGTCACGTCGTAAGGTTGTAGAGATCGTGGGGGTTCCGAGGATGACGTCAGATGGCAATCGGTCATCTTAACTAGCCCCACAACCAAATCCTCCGCAATCTAAGCGGACCCTAGTACTTAACCGGGATAACGCTAGGAAGTAGAGAGATAAGTATTGCATATTATAAAAAAATATTAGCATCCACACACCTTCCTCTATATGAACTACAATAAAATGGTACCTGAAGTCGCTTCACCTATTAATATATATCTATATAGATATTATAGCTTGCAATGGATTTTCTTTAAGTAACGTTAGATTCTATCAATTACAGTAAATGTTAACATAGCCTGCAAAAGACTTACTTGGTTCGTACAACAGAGCCAACTTGCACCTTTGTGACTGGCAAAACTAATAAATACACAAAAAAACAGGGATAAAAAGCCAATAAAAGGTAATTTAGTTTCGCTTCGCCAAATATTTTCTTTGGGCATGTTTTTCTATCCCGGTGACATCCAATCTATAAATGAGGCAATGACAATAAAGATGGCGCCGTTACTTCCGGTTCTAGCGACAAATAACGTAATAAAAGCACTGCTTAGAGATGTTTCAGTAACAGTTTGTGGGAGTTCAGAAGTAAATAAAAGAAAAAATATATACTTTTTTATTTCATGACATGGAAGCCCAAAAACGTTATTAACAGGCTAATTTCCGAAACTTCGCTTGCGTGTTTGTATAATTACTTAATAACTCTTCAATATGTGCCTCAACTTAAGAGTTGCATAGGTTATTTAGATGGGTCTATAGGCAATTTTGATTGTTTACCATTATTGTTTGACAATTACCTAACATATGTGATGAGGTGGTCGAGCTTAATTAGTGGTCGGCATATTTTTAGTCGATCACTAGGTTAAGCAGTTGTTACCGCGGCCGGTGTGATTGATGGGTCATCCACAAAGGCTTTCAGAAAACCTGACCTCCTTCTTGTTTTGGAAAGCACCTAAAATAGTAGTTCCCGATTAATATCACTGTGTGATATTAGTCGTAAGATTGTGGGGTTTCCGCGGATGACGACAGATGTCCCAATTTTAAATCGGAAACAAATTTCTTTAATATTTTTACATCAAACCGCAATGTAAATAAAACTTAAAAGGTTCAACATTTTGTTGACAACTGCTTTCCAATGTTTACGATACATTGCGCGCTCAAAAATGCGATGAGTATGGCAATATCTGTAACCTCTCCTTTCCGAGATGAATAATATTTGTGATTTTATTTAGGACAAAGTAGCCTTATCACAAAGGTTGCTGGACGATGTCTTTTACACCTATATATGTATCTTTTACAGGCATATAGATTCACTTTCCCAATATCGTGTCCTAACTTGTTTATTGAGCGAGCACTTTCGGTTGTTTTCCCGGAAAAGCCTTTTATGGGGCAACGAGGCGACGGTGTCGGGGTGATTTATCGTCAGGATTGCGTCCTGCTTGTTCAGTCCCTCCTGATAAGCGGTGTCTGATAAACTTGCACGCTTAGAAAGTTTGTAGGTGATATTGTTTTAGTGTATTTTTAGGGTTACATTACTATGTAAAATAAACCATTGACCTCAAACAAAACCTGAATGGAAATAAGATACAACTAAACTAAATTTGGAAAATTACGAAAAAATTTCACACACATGCACATGCACACGCACATACACGTAAACATGCACATAGATATACTCATACACATGCACATACACATTCACATAGAGATACTCATATATATAGTAATAGTCATTTTTATTATATAAATCATGTTACATTGTATATGCACATACACATGCACACACACATGCATATACCCATGCACATACACAGGCACATGCACAGGCACATGCACAGGCACAGTATTGTGGTTACTGTACCGTGTCTTAAGGCGGGCACTGGCTTTTTATTATTATTAAGCATAATAATAAAAAATTAATGCTTTTATTGGATGCGATACATCAAATCAGAAATAATTTCAAAAATGTTATTATTAAATGGCTAACAGGTTTGAAATACACTTATGCATAAACTACTAATGCAAACTTCAAGAATGCTCTCATCAAACACCGTTTTTGCGAGGAAATCTTTGGCACCACTTTATCAAATCGATTAAGTGGGGGAAGAGGGCACTTTCCCGATTTATGTAAGGTGATAAAAGAGATGGTCGTTAAGCATGTCCGGACCGTCTGTAACGCGTCAGGGACCGAGTTAGCGAGGCTTTTTATGTAAGGTGATAAAAGAGATGGTCGTTAAGGGCTGTTACAAAGTACTGGGAATTGCTAAATGTGCGTACAGACGAGTAATAAAGTGCCTAAAAGCGTGTCAAGACACGCTTACATAGTAGGGTTCCGTATCTGATACGCGATAAACGTATTTGTTAAATAACTTCAAAAGTTGTCCCATTTCGCTCGAAATACTGTAATCCCCCAATAACACGGTTCTCTTATAACGCCTTAATAATATACTATATTATATAAAAAAATATATTATGCGCATTCGGTGTCGTACAAACGCGTTGTACGACAATTATTCTACAACGCGTTTTCCTATAATGTGGGATAACCTACCGTGTAATAGGGGAGATTACAGTAATTTTTCTAATGAGTTTTTAGCATGTCCCATTCACAAGGAAAATTTAAGGCCCCTACAACGACTGGTTTGGAAGTTCGTAAGGGGAGAACAACTTGCAAAACACTTTGAGGACTATTTCCCCGAAAATGGTACCTAAAATAAAAAAACTGTGTATTTAACTTTGTCTTTATTTCAAAAGAGTTATTGAATAAAACCGCACGCGATGGGGTTGAATTAAAAAAAATATATCATCCTCACTTCGGCTGTGTGGGAGCCACCTCTAAAAAGTAAAATTAATATTATTTTACTTTTTAGAGGTGGGTAGAGATGGTTTTTTGGTGCCAAAAATAAAACCTATACGCAAAACATACCTGTACCAAATTAGATGTACTTATGTTCATAGTTGTAGAAGTTAGAAATGGTCGATAAGACGGACCGACGAACGGTAAGACTATAAGGGTTCTTTGAAGGACTACGGAACCCTAAAAAAGCCTATATCCCTTTAAAAGTATTTCTTTTGGAGCGAACGAATGATGTTGCGTGTTGAAAAACAAAACATCAGTGTAGATCGCGCCAATAAACTAACAAGTAATATCCTACAAATGAGTTAAATAAAAACTGTTCCTGTAGAAATGGTGGTGGTGGTGGTGGGGGGGGGGGGTTACTATATATTGAACTTGTGTCAGTTTGCTATCAGAAATAACATCTTAAACAGTGCTGGATCAAACTGAATCGGACTAGGCAATTGAGGTAGCAGTATTAGCAATAGTAGGGGAGGGATCGATGTTAATTTTGTAGCCACAATAGCGTTGTGGGGATGACGTTGATGAGGTGCTGAAATGAATAAAAAGGCTATTTTAAGGTAAGGTCATGTTGTACATAACGCCAGAAGCGTGGTTTAATGGAATGCGTGATGGTTTAAGCTGCATTGCCTTGAGAAAATAGTCAGTTTATATTTTTGCTTAACCCTTAGAGTATTTCCCTTTACAATAAAAAAAAAATTAATCGCTTTCGAATACTTGACAAGCGAGGAGTGGACGTTTTCTTACAACTTTGTGACTCTCCCATTTTCTTGTTTCACGCTGAATTCGTTAGATATTTGAAACATAAACTTATCTCCATGTAATTAACTTACCTTATCTTAATCTGACGAGCCCGAGCTTTTTTTAAGGGTTCTAAAGGACCCCCTTATATTAAGAGTTCATATATGGTGGGGGTATTTTATAGGGTTCAAGGATATTCCCTATATGGTTCTCCGTCGTGTTCGAGCATTGCACAAATTCTCTCTCGGGCTCCCCTACCACAAAGGTGTCCGTAAATGCGCACACATATACTAAGACGGACACCTTGGCTGCAAGTACTGCTTTATTGCAACGCGATGGACACGGTACCCATATGTAAGAATGTTAATGACTTTAAAACTTATGTTAAACAGCAATAGGACGTATATGATTCGTTGGCTTCTAATAAAGCGCCCAAAGGAACGTGTTCGTCTTGAAACGTTAGGTTATATATTATAGTCTAGCGCCACCTTAACAAGAACATTAGAGGAATATAAGTAATGATTTTGAACCGTATGTCAATAGGAATAGGTGCTTTTAGAAACTCGTAATTAGTTGGTGATTTGAGGGCTATATAAGCGTGTACTGACACGCTTTTTCGATTAAAGAGATTAGAATACCGTAATAATTCTAAAGTGCAAGGAATGTAAATGCCATCTAGCGAAAATACATTAAACTAGATTCTTTAATTGTGTCACATAATTATCTAACGAAGTCACTAGATGGCAGCAACTTGAAGTTACACTACTTCCACAACAGATGGAGCTAGTAGCGAGAGCACTGAATTCCCGACGTAGCAATGTAGTTCCCGTTTCTTCCCACAAATTTAACAACCGCTTTCAGACTTGATTGTCCAGATGGCATTAGTTGAAACTTTTAAATGTTTGTCGTATAAACAAAAATGCATAATGTTAATGTTGTTTGTCGCGTATAGTAAAAACAAAAGAACATTAAAATTAGTAAAAAAAACCCTTTTTATTGCATAAGAAAAACATGATGGCTAAGACATATCAACTGTAATCAAAACTTTGAAAAGAATGCAATTGTTATGGTGTGGCCTGTTCTAATCGCAATAATTAACGAAGTGTTTATGTATATAATGAATCTTGGGTGGGCCTAACACAGGAAAGGTAAGGCCTTTGCCTTTGGAACAATACTGGTTAATTAAAAAAAAACACAAAGCAGTCATGAGAACTGCCGACAGAAGTGAAAACTATAAACAAAGAACTAAGTCTTCATCCACATGGTCCCGTCAACGTGTCGATGACGGCTTGCATGAATTTACTCCCCATTCACATCTGCCTATAGAAGTTTCCATTTCAAAATACTTTTACGCTTGTAATAAGCTTAAAGGCAAAACAGGATGAGTGAAGGTTCATCAGGGGACGTACTTCATTAATAGTGGTTTGGTTCATTTGTCATCTTCCATAACTGGTTTAACTCACACAGCACTTGAAGTTGAAATCTAAAAGAGACGGATTTCTCAGCACTGTTCCATGGATTGACCGTGCGGGTATAGAGTCCAGCGTATTGCAGAGGTAGGAACCAGGGCAGTGCCTGGAACGTGTGACCCAAGTGTTGGATCCCTTTTAACGTGTACACGAACACTCACCTCCACAGCCCGTGTTTCCTTCTCTGCCCAACCAGCTCCAAACTGATCTCATCCTATAAAGATACTTCTATTAGTCTTCATAATGGTGATGGTGATCAAACTTAGTCTCTAAGGTTGTTAATAGATGGTGCATAACTAAATTACATCCTCCTGCAAGCTTAATAACATAGGCCTACGTTTTCCAAAGCGAGCGGTGTTAAAAAAATTGATACATTGCATTGGCTCTATCAGATGTAACTTACACCGGCGTGCACAACAATCGCGAACGTGTCGCGATCTTCCCGTATAAGCGAAGTGATTGTTCCGGGGCGCGTAATTAATATAATATTAAAATAAATTCATTGTCTCTGGAAAAAATCAGATACGAACGTCAAGCAAACGAGTTGCGTACTCCGCTAGCGTGGCTAGCTAAGTATGGAGATGGACATTTTTATAAACTCAATTTTTTGAAGTGAAACTTTTTGATGTAATGGAAATACAGGATGGAAGTGACCAAGAAGTAAAAGAAAACGATTGAGAAAGAGTGAGGAAGTGAAATTTTATTTTAATGTGGTCAGATGGAAATAATCATCATAGTCAAGATTGCAAATAGCCCTAATAATCATAGTATTCGTTTGATAATTTTATCCCGATATTGATGCCTTACTAATCAGCAGACACAGTATACTACACGCAATGTTTAGCTGTCAGATATCTGGCAGCAGTAGTATCAGGTTAGGAACATATTGCGAACAAGGAATCTTAATATCTGTCTAATAAAATTTCTAGTGGAATTGTAAAAAAAAAATTAAGCTAAAATAAATTTCCGCCACTTTTTAAGCTGATCTGTGCTGCTATCAGCTACCGTACTATTTGTTTCCCAAATATGAATAAAACTAAATATAAATCACTCGCCGACAGCCAGATAACCTGGAAAAACTAGTACTGGTGGGCAAGGTCGACGGTAAGAGATCGCGTTGCAGATCAATTTTATTTCTTCGATTATAATTCTAGGTCTTGACAAGTGGGCGTAATACGGAGAAGAGAATTAAGACGTTATCAAAAGAGATAATAAGAGGTTGCTTATAGCCGAATTGGGCCGGCGCGTCCCAGTCCCAGAGGTACCAGTACCTCTTTCTCACATGAGATCGGCGTCAAGTGGCGGCAATGCTGTCACGTCTAGTGATGGTGTTGTTGCCTTCACTCAAAAACCCTTCAATCCCAACGTCAACGCTGACTCCCTGGTGGGTATGACCATATTAATATATTCTTCCTAGATAGCTATCTAGGAATATGCCTATCCTAGCTTCCTAGTACCAGGGTACGCTTAAATTGCAGAAGATGTGGCCGTGAGGCGAGTTAAAGATGACCATGGACAGTCTGACGTCATTTCCCGAAAAAAGGGGTGTTACAAGTTTGTTATGTGTGTCTGTCTCCTAACCAGATGAACCGATTTTGATGTGGCTATTTTTTGTTTGAAAACCAACATGATCGAGATGGTTTTTGGTAACGAGTGATGAAGATTTGTTTAGCCGTGTAAAGGTTATTACTTCTTTGTTAGTTTCGGTAGAGATTTACAAAGTCTCCCGACTTAACGACATTTAACGGCACAGATATTTTAAAAACTCAGAATACAGTAAATATTAGTCTAATCCGTGACTTTGTCCGCTTTTTTCTACGACTCTTATACAAACTTTCACCGCTTTTAAATTTCATTTTTGCGGCTAAAAGTTTACCATGTTCATCTCCGAGATCCAATCTATCTATGGTATAGAGGTTTAGGAGTGAAAACGTAACAGACAGAGTTACTCTCACATATATAATGGATAAAAACATACATAAGAAAAGGTGTAATTTTAGCCCAATGACAATTTTACAGGACGGCAAGCCGCAATTCACGAATCTGATCAACACCACCATCGGCAGTCAGGACGTGGAAATGCTGTTGGAGAACTCGCTAGACGACTCGTCCCTGGCTTCGCCCGCCACTCCCCTGTCCATAGGTAAACGGTTTATATTAAATTAAGTGTAACCTGCGACTCCGTCCGCATGAGTTCAGCGATTTTCTTTTGAAATTTAGAGGTTTTAATTATTTTTTTGTGCGGAACCCTAAGCCGTTTTACTATTTTGCTTGCAGTACAGTAGCCTGTGTTGTTTCTTGTAGAATACACCAGTGAAAGTCCCATCAAAATCGGTTCGTGGTTTCGATTCCCGCCTCGAGTCTGAGTGTATTATCCATATGTATGTATTTATATATTTATACAAATAATATATTTGGCGTCTAACTAACAGGCGTCTGTTACCTATAACACAGGAATTAAGTTACTTTAGGAACAGACGTCGGTGTGTCATATGGTAGTGTACATTTATTTATTTATTTATTATTATTTAAGCCCAAAAGCTTGGTTAGTTTAATAAAAAAAAGTATCGGTTTAGGCGTCACCTCTAAATTACGTCACGCGAACTTCCCTCCGGCCATTCCTGTCACAGGTCACATTTTCGAAATCCCCTCGGTGTGACACCAATATCTTTTTTCAATTTTACGCAGGTATTAAAAATTAATAAATTTCCTTCTCTATATGTTAATTTATGTTATTGAATTCCATGCGTCCTTGAAGGGGGTAACAGTAACCCGTACAACCCGTCGATGACCCCGTCGAGCGCCCAGGAGCGCACCAGCCAGGTGACCGCCACTCCCGCCAGCGGCAGCAAGAAGAAGAAGGAACAGAAGCAGAAGATCGTCACCGGCTACATCCTCTACTCCAGCGAGATACGCAAGGCCATCGTGGCCAACAACCCCGAGTCTACATTTGGTGGGTGTTATTAATTAGTAGCTATGCCGGCGACTTCTTCCGCGAAAACTTAGGTAAAAAAAATAATATAATATATAGCCTTTCTCGACAAATGGTCTGTCTTTTTTATAAAACAAGGGGCAAACGGGCTGGCGGTTGACCTAAGTGACATGTGCACGACCAGAAGGCTAACAGATGCGTTGCCGGCCTTTTATGACAAGTTTAGGCCACCGGGATGTCTCACAAACCGAACGAAACGTGACAACAATACCATTACTTGACGTGACAGCATTGCCGCCACTTCGCGCCGATCTCGTGTGAGAAAGAGGTGCTGGTATCAGGACGTGCCGGCCCAATTACATCTGTCCTTGCAGATGAGTTATCTCATAGTCTTAATCAATTTCATGGTGTCCGTGTTTGCGTGCGAGATATCTCGTAGTCCTAATCAACTTCATGGTGTCCGTGTTTGCGGGCGAGATATCTCGTAGTCCCCGTAAACGTCTTCGGGCCCGTGTTGGCGGTCGAGTTATCTCGTAGCCCCAGAGCCCGGTTGTAGCCAGAGCAACTTAACTTAGTGATCGACTCAAATGCCGACCACTGATTAGGCCACGACCTCCTCAAAGCTCAAGCTATGAATCATGCTGTTTTCCTTGCCTTATATGGCTTTCGTTTAACCTTTTATAGCTGCCATAGACTCATTAATGTCGTCTAGTATAAGTATTACATGGCCAAACATATGCCTACGTACACAAAAGTAAAAATATATTACGTATTTTTACGCGTCTATATATTTTTTATTATAAGGTAGATTGACAGCATAATAAATGCAAATGAAATTGTAAAGGGAATCCTCGTAAACTTAAATATAAATATTTTAAAATGTTTGATTGTAGATAGCAATGATAATAACTAGCAAAAAAATGGCGAAGAGACAGACGGACGGACGGACGGACCGAGTGAAATTATAAGGGCTCCTTGTAGTACTACGGAACCCTAAAAAGCTGAGCTTTGTGGGGGCTCGCGTACTCCTTCAAATATTATATTTTGGGCAGCTAACACATCTAGATATGAAGTTAAATTACTATGTTAAAGCACAAATCTAAAGGCGTGATAGTTTTTGAGTAAAGTGTATCGTAAAACTGCTCAGGTTGTGGGATAATTGTTAGTTATGCCGGAGCCAGACATTGCTCAAAGTGTTTGTACATTTTTGTCCTTTAAGACTACAAAACTTTGCGCAGCTACATAAAGTCCCCGGCCACACTACATGATCATTGTAATGATCATTCAAATGAAGCTATGCCTGGCTCCGGCATTAGGAAAATAAGTTAGTAAAACAATTAAAAGTTTCAGTCTGATAAATAAGTCTGACATAGTTAACTGTTTCCGAAAGGTCACGCAAAATGTTACGTTCCTCTGGGATGTCATTGGATTACGGGTTATATAAAATATTCAAACGGGATCTAACGAGAAAAAGTTTTAACGACTGCAATTTAAAATTAGACCGTCAATTAAGAATTCAGAGGTATAATTCAAACTATAAATGTAAAAAAGATAGCCCTTTCACTTTTTTTTCTTCATTGCTCAATCTATACTAAGTAAGAATGACATTAAATTCGAAATTTTAAAAACCCCCGATAACTCGGGTATGTTTGTTCAATTCAGCAAATTAATCCTACACCATATCCCCCCCTCCCCTCCTTTTTTTCAAATACTTAATTTTGTAATATTTGCACAAATCAAACCTTTTCATTTGATACCCTATCTATCTATCTATCTATCTATCTATCCCTATTATTAGTTTAATATCGTTTGAGTGGGGGCTTTCACCCCCTACAACTTTTAAACGGTTTTCATTAAACATGTCTAAGAACACGCGCACATAAGTCACCTTTAATGCAAAAAAAAAAACTAAATTGAGATCGCTTCATCCGTTCGTGAGCTATGATGCCACAGACAGATGGACTGACAGACAGAATCTTCAAACTTATAACAACCCCCTTTTAGCGTCGGGGTTTAAAAAAATTGTAAACAAATACGAAATACGCACTTAATATTGAAGGGTTTGTTCTCAGTCTATCTTCGGACGTGCCTACGAGCAATTTTAAATTATATACAACTATTATGCTAATATAATACATAAATGACCATAATAATAAATAATTTATCCAACTTTGAGAGTGACCGATATTTCTAAGTAACCATGTGAAATAGAAAACCCATTTGTTACGTGGGTTCTAGTTTAATAAAGAAAATCTGGGTGAATATGACACAATTGAGGACATAGAACCTTTGCGTATGCCCGGAGATTAATCAGGACAGGCTTAATGCCATTGGGATGCCCAATTGTTACATAGAAGCTCGTATAAGAAAGAAAATTTGGCACAAAGAGTTATCAAATTACGTTTCGTACACTTTTAGCAGCGGAGGTCATAGCCTAATCAATAGTCGGGATTTAATTCGATCGCTAAGTTAAGCAGTTCTTGTCGCGACGGGGTTATAGATGGGTGACCAAATCTAACACTGGTTTTCTAATATCCGACCTTCTCCGTGTGTCATAAGGCACGTAAAACAGGGCAGACGAGCAGGCAGCAGGCACCGAAGTGCCTACCATCGCCCATAGACATCTGCACGACCAGAAGGCCAGCAGATGCGCTGCCGGCCCTTAATGACGAGTTTAGGCCACCGGGATTTTTCAAAAATAGAGCCCAAAGCACAGTTATATTGCAAGAACTGTTTTTCCTTAACACAGGTTAAACTTCGAAATTATCTTTACAAATGTGATTTAGTTGTCTTAAGAATCCGTTTAAAAAAAAGAGACCAAAGGACAGTTGTATTGCAAGAACTACTTTTCTTTTCTTAGCTGAGGCTTAAACGTCGAAATTACTTTTATAAATGTGATTTTGTTATCTTAAGAATCCGTTTATTAATAATAGAGCCCAAAGCACAGTTATATTGCAAGAACTGTTTTTCCTTAACATAGGTTAACTTTCGAAATCATCTTTATAAATGTGATTTAGTTATCTAAAGAATCCGTTTATTAAAAATAAAGTCCAAAGCACAACAGTATAGCAAGAACTATTTATCCTTAGCAGAGGTTTAAATGTCGAAATCGTCTTTATAAATGTGATTTAGTTATTTCAAGAATGCGTTTATCAAAAATAGAGTCAAAAGCACAACTGTATTGCAAGAACTAGTTTGCCTAACTGAGATTTCAAGTTCATTCTTTGATCCGAACACGGGTTCAGTTCTGTTCCTAACCGCGATGGGATCGCACGCATTGCCATTCGCAACCCCGAAAATAATCGGAAAATATATCGAAGAAACGTAAACAGATATCCTCTAAAATCGTAAAAATGTTCGTTAATGTGCTTTTATGACGGTTTTATGTGATTTTCTCAATGTTTAGTGTTGTACGAACGATGCAAAGTTTCGTTTAAAGTTTTGTTTCCGATTGAATCGTAACTTTCACTGCGAATTCGATAAATATTGGAAGGCAATAACAATGAAGTGATTTTTAATCTACCTTATTTTAAACATGACGGCCGTAACTTCGTCGAAATAGTTTAAATTAAGTTATCTATACTAATATATAAAGCATAAATGTTTTTTTTGTGTGTTTGTTTAAACGTGCTATTCTCAGGAACTACTGGTCCGATTTGAATAATTCTTTTAGTGTTAGATAGACAATTTATCGAGGAAGGTTGTAATACAATATATATCAAAATTATCTATTTTTTTTACCTAATTTTACGCGGGCGAAGTCGCGGGTACAATTACTCATTAATAATTGTTCTATGTGAATGAAAATGTTTTTAATTCATTTCATGTTTTCATAATTATATAGAGCCTCAATAGCTCAACGGTATAAGGTATGGACTGAAATCCGCAAGGTACCCGGTTCAAATCCCACCGCCGTTGGGGTATTGTCGTACCCACTCCTAATACAAGCTTTTAATTTAAACTTAGTAGGAGGGGAAAAAAGGGAATATTAGACATACGTAAAAAGTATTCCTAATATTCTTTAAAAAAGTTGCTTTTATATGTGAAGACATTTTAATGGAATGATTTGTTAATATAATGTATCTGCTATATGCAATAACCGATTGTCTTTCTAATAAAAAAAATAACATCAATTACGCCAATAGGTTACGCAATGAAAAAAAATCAGTACTAGTTTTTTGTTTACATTTTCTTGACCATCTCAATTTCTAAATAACATAACTATATAACGTTAAGTCAATATATTGATGCGATTTAATAAAAATATTATCACTTTAACGAAATACAGTCCTTGAGTTTTGTACGAACGCAAACAAGGTTTTGGGGTCAAGTGTGAAAATGTATCTCTCAGCGCAAGTTTTAGAGTTTGGATCAAACCGAATTGCGTAATTCCGATGCTCTCCATACCGACCACGAAGAGATGAATTATATTTATTGCTATCAGTAATAGCTTTGCTTTTGTCTATCGCTTTTAAATATTAATGATGAATGGGCGTCATATATTCCAGAGAACCCCCGGCTTTTGTTCTATTTTGATTCCACAGAATATCGTGCATTTATGATAATCATTTTTCTTATTTATTTATGTTAGATATTATTGGACATAGGTAAATATATTGTTGTATACGATTATTACATATAATATAATATTTATAGATTTATTTTATAATAGGAAATACATTATTGTATAAATTAATAATGAAGAACCGGATACACTTGGAAATGACGCCGAATGAATGGGAATGATTGAGATACGTCAGTCATCCCTACCTTCAATTCCCTTCATTCGCGTCATTTTGAACTAGTCGAGTCAGTCTTGTGATAAACTCTATTTCATTTAATGTCAGTAGTTGCGTGTATATCGGATGTGAGAGCAAGTCTGTTTGAAGATACGAACACGCTGAAGACGTAATTATTTCGCTTCATGTTTTTCTTTGTTTATTATTTATCTCCTACTCGAAACAATATTTTGAGTGAATTATAGTTAATTTTGTTATTTTATCTTTGACTGGCCCGTTGACGCTGTGGGCAGCGACCCTGCTTTCCGCTCTGGGGTTTGGATTCGATTCCCTTCCCAAGATTGAGTGAAACCAATAAGTATGACGTATTTATATATTTCTACAAAAAATATTTCTTTATAACAGGCGTCTGTTACCAATAACACAGGCATTTAGTTGTCTACCTTAGCAATAGACGTCCGTGTGTCATATAGTTCAGTATATAGTTATTTATTTACAATCTTTGAACCACTGAGGATACATTTATAACATGGGTGGTCCAACTCTAAAACGCTATGTACGTATAATTATGCTTTTAAGACAATCAACAGAATGGTTCCATCATGATTAATGATTAATTTCCGTGTGCACTTAAGAGCGGTAGAGAGAGAAGGTTGTGGAAACACTTTATAATTAACCCTCCGTATTTGTCCCCCCGATTTGTCCTTATTGGATTCTATGATTTTGAACAATTTTGATCAAGAACTGTGCGCTATTGAGGTATTTCCGAACGGATAAGACTTAGGGACCTTCAAGAAAAGAGCATACTCATTTCTCAAAGGCCGGCAACGTATCTGCGAGGTGTTGCACTTGTCAATGGGCGTCGGTAGTCACTTAGATGAACCGCCTGCCAGTTTGCCCCTTGTTTTATAAAAAAAAAATGTGAATCAGATTATTACTCGTCTTTTTTTTCTCTCGATTCCCTATGTTTCTCTCGATTTTATTTACGGTTTTACGAAATCCCAGTCCATCAAAACGAACGAACGTAAACGTAAAAAAGCGTGAATTAAAACCTCTTCCCTTTACAATAAAACCTTTTTTAGTTGCGTGAACAAAAAAAAAAAGGAAAAACGTTGAATTGTCTACGGTCGTTGTCTAGGATGCATTTGTCTGAAATTCCAGCCGTTCAGCAAGTTGAGAACACCGCGTTTGTTCCGAGACAACAGCTTTTAATGAAAGTTCAACTAAGAGCACTGACTTCAGTGTGGAATTACATGCGATCCAGCAAAACTTTGTAAATTTGATATTGCCGTAACTGTGAACTCAATATTGCTATTGTAATTCTTTTCATTTTATTCAACCTTACACAGTATATCTAAATTTAATAAAGCTCTGTGATAGCTGATTTCGGCAACAACATTTAAAAAAACGTGCACGACAAAGAGGTAATTTTAATAAATGTAAATTAATAATAAAATTAAAAATGATCCAAAAATAAGAATATGAATTAGATGAGCATTATTGTTATAAGAAACACATCTTGTGTGTATATATGTTATTTTTATTTCACTAGTCACGTTAATTTTCTCTTTGAAAAAACTCTTCGAATATGTAATCTGTCATCACCGCAGAGTACACGAGCGGAAAGTGGCTGGAATCCGCGCCATGATATTCCTTTGACAGTTCTGTTATCCTTTCCCGTTTGAGACGTAGAATTGGGACGGTAACCGCTTCTCGGTAATCTATTTTCAATTTGGCTAATTTTACTAATTATCTTAAAAATTCAAAGTTTATTTTCTAAGTTCTCATTATGTAAAGGATTTTAATTTATTTTTAATATGCAATCAACTTAAAAACACTACAAGATTGACATTTTTATATGATATACTCAGATTATAGCTATAATCTGAGTAACTACATTAGATAAATGTATGAAATATATGTGAGAAGAGGAGATTTAAAAGATAAATAAATCATATGTGTGATGACAGATAATCTAATCTGTCATCAAGGCAAGCTACGCAAACGGGATTTGGCGGGAATCGTGCCTTTCTTGATCTTCCTTTGACAGTTCCGCGATCGTTTAGAAACGTTGAAATTTCAAAAGATATCCGTTTTCCGGTAATCTATTCTCACATTATGGTTTCTTGAATAGTGAAAGAATAGTTTTTTGTTGTTTATATTATAGGTATTATTGGGCACAAACCGTTTTTTTTATAAACCATCTTTTATGTATACAGTCTTTTATTTATAGTTTTCAGCAACCTAATATTCCACGAGCCATTAATACAGCTCCGGAAGGGTGTCGTACTGCCGTCAGGCATCCGCAAAGCAAGTCACAATTGCTTATTTCAGCAAGCAAATCAATCCATTTAACTAACTTATAACTTAATCTGTAGTCTATTACTAGTACCTAGTTTGAGACTTGAGTGAACTTGATAGTATTACTAGGTACTATAGAAAAATATTTATAATCGCATTTGAGTATACATAACCTTCCTTATAAGCTTATAATACACAATATTTAAGTTTACTTTAGTATACTAAGGTCGCAGCAATATTTTTTTGTTAATTTTTCTAATTTATTAATTAAATTTAATCCAACAGACTAAAAAAACAGTAAATTTAATAAATTAATTGTTCTATAATCTGTTTATATGTCATAATTATTATTTAAATAATCATACATACATCTACCGATAAACGTGACGGATACAGTTACAGAAAAAAAAACAGAAACTTGTGTATTTTTCTGTGCATTGTGCAAGCTGTAGTGTGTAGTCAAAACTAAAGAATAAACTTTGTACACGTAAAGCTTGCAGTCAGTACGCTGTATTTTACTACATAAAAACTAATAAGTTTTTTTTATTATTATATATATTTTTGTAACACCAGACAGTATTAAGACATTTTAACACCTCGCCAAATCAAGTGATGGTAATTAGAAAAAGCTTCTACTTTCTTTACGATGGATATGTTAGAGAAGATATTACCTTCGAGATTTTACGAGATAACTGAAAAAGCGGGAATTTGTACCTCTAAACAAATCCTCACTCTTTCAATTTGGGATATTAAAAGATTGACTAATTTAAGATATGAAGATATTGTGATGCTTAAAAACATTGTAAGCCAAAATAACTGTCCAGATAGTCTGACTGGAAGTAATCTGAGAACAGAGAAGTGCCACATAAAAACTGGCTGTACTAATATTGATAACATTTTATTTGGAGGGTTTAGAAGAGGTACATTGACAGAAATTTATGGTGAAAGTGGTACAGGAAAAACACAAATTGCTTTGCAAACAGCTGTACATACTACTGAAGGCTGTGTTATTATTTGTACAGAAGATATGTTTCCAATAAAGAGGTTTGCGGAAATGAAACAAAATAATTGTAAAGCAAGTGATATAGCTGGTCCAGAAATGTTTATTGAACATCTTACTGAAGCTCATGATCTTTTATCCTGTATACGAGTCCGGTTACCAAAATTATTCAGTAAACACAATATTTCAATACTTGTTCTAGATTCAGTAGCTGCTCCATTTAGATGTGAATACACAAATTATGTCCAGAGATCAGAAGATCTTAAAGAATTAGGGATTTTACTATATAGTTTAGCTCAGAAATATAATATTGCTGTACTATGTATTAATCAAGTTACATCTGCCTTAGATGATTCAGATAATACCTTGCCATCATTAGGTCTAGTGTGGTCTAATTTAACCAGTATAAAATTAAAAATTGCTAAGTCTGCTGATATTTGTTTTATGAAAGGCTTGAAGCAAGATGCTATCGTTAGAAGATTAACTGTTGTTCATGCTCCATATATACCCATTAGTACTGCCAAATTCATAATTACATCAAAAGGTATTGAAAATATGTTTTAAGAAAAATGGCATACAGATATTGCCACTCTAAAGAAAGATTTAATTATTAATTGTTTAATATTTTTACTCATATTAAAGAAAAATACAAAGTTCTTCAAAAAATGTATTGCTAGAGTTTCTTTCATTTCCTAATCATAATAAAAGTATTAAAGTCAGTAGTAGATCATAAGACTAGATAAAAAACACTTTAATTTTTTTTTAGGACTTTGTACAGTATATATTTGAATTCTGCTCATTTTTAACAATCATAGTTGTAGTCCTGGAACCTTGAATCGAACATGATGAAAATTAATTGTTGATCTGAAGACTAACAGCATTGCTTTTGTTAATAAATTGAACTGATATAGATAATGTGTGTCATACTTTTAGACTTTTGTAGTTACTAGTTATTAGGAAATGATATAGAATATTAATTTCCTTTTCTGTCTGTAAATTTCCGGTTTTGCACATGACAACACTGATTTTATGCTAAATTTATTTCCATTTTCCTGACAATCCTGACAGTCATGCCGATATCTTAACCCCCGCGGAGGTGCGTTGAACTTTGATTAGAGCTTTAGAAATCTTTCAGAGTCAAAGTAATTATTATTTTTTGTTGATAGTTTTTTTTTAATTTTTATGAAATTTTATATTCATATTCAGTAGCCGTTCTATCAATTTTTCATACTCCTCAGTGACAAGGGTGGCCCACGCGGATGAAGTCGCGGGGTGCAGCTAGTTCGTTGTTCTTTATACTTAACATGGAAATGTATTAGTCATTTTTGTAATTATTTTTAAAAAGAGTTCGTCCAGTTTCTTGCTGATTATTCTCGTGGCTCAACTTTTCCGAATCAGTGGTAGCTTTTAAAATAATTGAAGATTCAAAAGAGCTTTTAATAGTCTACTTGAATATGTAAATATTTTGATTTGATCCGAATGGTGGGTTCGGAAACAAACGGTGCAATTTATATAAAGCAGTCCGCCCTTCCAACCATTAAGCTGTAACACTTTTTCACATTAAAAAGGGAAAACAATGTCGATTGGGCAATGTTTTGCGAGTAAAATTTCACCGGTTAGCACTTTTACTGATGCAAATAACCTTTAGCAACACTTACAATGTACGTATTATAGCCCGAGATCCCTGGGTCGTAAGTTATAACTTATTTTCTTAAGGATAAAACCCTTAAGTTCTGAGAAATCTCATGTACTTATTAACACCTGTAAAAGACGGAAACTGAAATAAAGGACCTTTGTAACTGTCGCCCGTTGGCAGGTTACAGATGAGAAAAGTGGCTAAAAATAAGAGCTGCTTAACAATTTTTTTTAAAGTTTCTTATTTTTTACGTCTGATCTCTAAATTTGTTATAAAGACAACAATCACAAAGTTATATTTAATCAGTATGACTAATTGGAACGACCAAACAAACCCTTAATACAAAGAATTATTTATTCAATCATTACAATGAGCGTCGCACAATATTTTTTTGTGCTTAAGTAAAATGCCTGCTAACCCGGCAATGGGTCACAGTGACAACTTCACAAGTATGCAGATATGAATAAGTACATGAGACAATTGGCGAGACGACAAATTTTAAAAAATAGGTTTATAATGTTCTCAAGTATCTATTATTGCCAAAAAAAGTTTTTATTTCTGCGCTAAATTACGTTTTTATAGCAGAAAAAAACATTATAAATTTTAGGATTCAAATTCCCTCCAAAATAGTCGAAGTAGTCCTGACGTTACTTTATCGTAACAGTGCGTTCCGCTAAGCGTCATCTCGAGGTTTTCGCCGCGACTATAACGATCGCAGTCGTCAAATATCGAATATCAATGAGCACTTTAAAATGTTGCAATCTCTTATTGGAACGCACTATAACATACAGTAACAGCATACGCTCTGCTGGGTGTTTTAGCTGTCATGGCGGCTTGTTGTATTTTGTGCTTTCTTTTTTTTGTTAATCCCTAATAACCTCGCTCGCAATATAAAAATAAATACGTTTGTTAAGCTTTATGAATTTTATTTTATCATATAAATATATAATTTAAATGAATTTTGATTACTGTCGTCATGGCTATAGTCAGTGCTTAAGTTTTCAACTTACGGCCCTGGGCTCTCCGACTATGACGCGTGTTATGCTCTTTTACGACTTTCTCACGTGTGCTTTAATTATTTACAACCTTACTTTGCTAATTGTAAACGTTTATTTTTAGGTTTAATGAGTCCCGAAAGCTCAATGAATAAAAACTGTGTGGTGTGCTTGATTCAAAGTCAAAGTTAAAATCTTTTATTCATATAGACTTTTTTTTATAAGCACTTATGAACGTCATATGTATAATATTATTTTTTGAATCATTTAATAATTTGGTGATAAAATTGAATATACAATTTTATTTCCGTCACGCGGAATATAAATTTTACGCTTAGTGGTTTTATTACTTCACTAAGAAAATTTCATTTTTTGAATACATAGTAAAACTGGGAACGAAATTTATAGATGGAATGACAAAAATTTCAGCAAAAGATTAAATATGCTAGTTAGTTATAAGAAAAAACTAACAAATAGTAGAGAAAGTTAATCTAAATGTACCTGGACCACTTGACCACACCATGTTCGACGGATGCTATGTCGTTAATCCATCTCCTTGCTGGACGACTCATGCTAAAAATAATTATTTAATTGTATCCGGGCGCAATCCAACTATGCAACTTATTCGCAATGTGTCAATGTGAATACTATCTATAATTTATATCTTGTGACTAATAAGTAACAGATGAGGGTATATATTTCTTATATTGGATCTTTGACCTGGCTGTAAATATTAGCTAATTGGAAAATCAAAACTGTTCCATAGTTCAATAACCGTGATCGCGACCTTTTCTACCTTTGGATAAAGGCATAAAATCTTAGCGTGGAATTTCAGCATACTAACAACAAAGGAGAAATGTCCAACAAAAGAAACGAGGGTAAGCGAGCCAGGCATTAACCATATTGGCGAGACCAGGCTATCTACGAAAAAATTCATTTCAATAAAAGGTTTACTTTTCATATTTCCTCTGATTTACACAATGATCGCCCGCTGCCTTTTTTTAGCTTCTTGTTGTTTGTATTTTGATGGCAGACAACTATAGTAATAAAGCCCCTGAAATCTTTTATTCACTGTTGTTCAGTCAGACTTCTGTTACCAGTCTTGTTCCAAACCAGCTTTTGTTCCTGTTAAAATAGAAAGTAATTCTTTCTTCTTGTCATATATTTCAGCAAAGTAACGCCAGATTCTCTCAATAGGAATGTATTTTCTTTAACTCTATGACTTTTAATAAATGACATATATCCTGTCCTTATTAATCTATTGACATTAATTTAATTAAAAATTGACGCAATTGCTGACTATCGACATGGAATTGAATTTTTTTTATTTTTTATTTTATTTTTTTTATTTGTTATTGGCCACCAACACAATGTACATTTCAAAGTGATTTACAAAAGCATAAAAAGATAGCATATAGATAAATGTCACTGCACTTACAGGTGACTACAGCATGAGTAGAATAGGATAGAATAGAACAAGACTTAATATTAACTAACACAGTATTAAAGGAAATAAGCAAAAGTAAGTGTTATTGTTTAATTTGAAAATTGAGAGTTTTCGTTATATTATTAAATTTTTATTGTATAACTTCCTACTTAATATTTTGTTGTACGCCAGAAATGGTTAAATGCGTGTATCATGGATTTTAAGACAAATAAATAAATGATTAAATTATTTCATGTAATAAAATAATAAATACTTGAAACTTCTTTTACGTCGGATCTTCGCAGACCCGTGCTTATATTTTTCCAATTATAATTCTTATCACTTGACCTAACCACAGTTCACGTCAACAAGCTAGAGTCAAGTAATAACCAGGTCATTGTTTAAGTTCTTTTACTGTGAACAACATAACATTTTCACGTTTATTTCTTAGAAAATTAAATATTCGAAAGGAACAAAAGTTACCTTAAACAAAATGAAGACGCAGTTTGTGTTAATTGTCTATTTACTTTTACTAGTGGCTGTGTGTGAATTAAAACCAATGTAAGAATTGATACTTTAAGTTGTATATTTTTATAACATACTAGGGGACCCGGCAAGCAATGTCCTGCCCGAACGTTGGGTTACTTACTATTTACTACATTCTAATATCCTATAACATTATTCCTCGTTCCCGTTCCGTTTCCGTTCCATTTCCTTTTCGATTTCACTTTGCCATTCCTTTTTTTATTATACAAATCATGTCCTAACAATAACGAACAACAAAAAAAGAAATTATCCAATTAGGTGCAGTCGTTCGGTAGTTATGTGCGTGCGTACATTTCAGCCACTGATTTTTATTTGCGAATAAAATTGATATGTAAGTTATCCTATCTTTCAAGTTGGATCAAATTATACCCGGCGTGCAAATTTGATTAAAATCAGTTGAGTAGTTAAGGTGTTCATCGCGGACAAACAACGTGACGCGTATTTTATATACATATGTATATTAAGATGTGACGCGAAGGGAAACCAAAAATCCCACGAAATTTATAAAGACGCAAAATTGAACGCAGTAGCATTTTAATTACGTTGTGATTGTTTCTTGTTTATTAGTAATGTTAACGATTATTTGTTTGTCAATAAAAGATTCTAAGATCGATGCCCTAAAGTCCACAACCGTGCGATTCTCTAGAATTAGTTACCAGCTTCGGTCCTAATATTATAATTAATGCCTCGATGGCTCAGTGGTGCACAAGGGTGTAGAGTGCGTACAGTCTAAAAATGCACGCCTCAATTATCAACATTCACTTCTAGTGATCATCACACGTCAGGAACACTTGTCAGCGGATCGATCACCGAGTATAGCGCACGTAGTACTGTATCACCGAGCAATAATTAAGAAAATCTGCAACAGACGCCACGTGGCGGCCACACTCGAGCCACACTCTGCGGATTAGAGCAATTGGTCACATCGCGCTGATGTCTCAATTGAACCGGATCTGTTGACTGCAATGAAGTGTGACAGTGCCTATAAAAGCTTAAAAATAGATATAGTTCTTTTTTTTTATAAAAAATATTATTTGTTTGTGAGACTGTTGAATTATGAACGTTTATGAATACCTTCTCTATGTTTGATCATAGACGCCTCTATCAATTATCTATTGTCGTGTTTTGTACATTTAGTAAAACTCTTGCTTGTTTAATACTTGACATGTGTCAAGTAACATTGTTCTGCATATTATTTTTTCCATTGGTTTAGATCTAATTAATCTTCCTAGTAGTTCATTAGATACCATGATAATTTAGTTCTAGAATGGTTATCATATTATTCCATTAACTGCTAGGTTAGAATCCGTGGTCCAGATCAGAAACTATGTCTAGGAAACGAATTCTAACTCCTAAAAAATGAAAATGTTACCAGAAAATAGATATAATAGGTATCCATTTTAAATGCAGAACTTTTATATGCGTGTCTGTCACTAAAATTAATTGCATATATCTAAACATATAAGTAAAATTGAAGTGACTGTTTGTATTTTTTTTTTATTTTACTCGTACGACAAAAACGAAAGTTAAAACATTTTTGTCCGTCTGTCTGTTTGTTCAGGGTATTAAAACGCCTATGCCGTTTCCAGTAGCTGTCAGCTGATGTTGATGATACACCTAATTGTTTAAAAAATTATGGATTTTTCGTGACGCCTCTATACTTCATCTTCCATAATCTTCTTCTTCTTCTTAGCGTTATCCCGATTAAGTACCAGGGTCCGCTTAGGTTGCTGAGGATTTGGCTGACTTCATCTTCCATAATAGCTTATCTTACAATAGTGCAATACTGCCATGTGCAATACTGCCATGTGCAATACTACAATAGTGCCATACTAGACAGGCGGTCTGTAATCAACATGGTACTAAGGTACAATCCGATAATCTCCATCTGAATCTACGTAAACAAAACGATTCCCATCTTCTATACTAATATATAAAGCTTAAGAGTTAGTTTTTTGTTCGAACGCGCTGAGCTCGGGAACTACTGATCCGATTTGAAAAATTCTTTCAGTGTTAGATAGCCCATTTATCGAGGAAGGCTATAGGCTATATCATCAGGCTAAATTAAATCTATTTTGTTACTTAATTTTACGCGTTCGAAGTCGCGTACGCAGATGGTCTCCCATAAATCAAAAATCCCACTTAAAAGTGAATATAAATTCATCCCAATCGCATCTTTGGAAGTCGCTAATAGCAAACTATACAAAATAAACAAATAAACAATGAGACACAAAGCAAAGTATTAATATCATGATGTCATTAAAAAACAAACACGGGCCCCCAGTCCCGGCCGAGCCCCAAAAATTCATATTTTGATTATGATATCAATGTCACCCACTGCTTTTTATTACCATTGTCCGTTAATACACGTATTAAGCCATTAAAAGTCGCGTGCCGACACGATGCGATGTTTCATACGTATAATAGATTCTCTTTATTGCAATAAACGCTTGTTTTTTATGACAATAATAATTTTACTCGATTATTAATATGATTTATTGACTTATATTTGTTATATGTAGAAACTAACTGTTTCCCGTAGCTTTGCTCAGAGTACTTTTACTGAGGCAAATTCCTCCTCTTAAAGAAATAAAATTTTGATAACCGCCCATATACATGTACATTTCTTACTGATAGGTAACTAAGAACATAATATATTAGCAGTGTCCTGACTTAACGAGCAGCTTCGCGAGGCAGCCTCGGACAATTGCCGCGCATCATGTTTCGTTTGGAGTACTAGCATGTTCCTAAGACGAGTCACGTCCTGGCTGACCGAGGAATATGCCTCTCGAGGCTGCCTCGCGAGACCACTCATTTTTTCTTCTTCTTTTCTGCGGGCTGGTTTCCGCACTTAGTCAGTGAATGATGACCATTGTGCGTGAGGGCTTAAATTAAAAGCTTGTATTAGGAGTGGTTGCGACAATACCCCAATGGCGGTGGGGTTTGAACCGGGTACCTTGCCGATTTCAGTACACACCTTACACCGTTGAGCTATTGTGGCTCTAAAAATTTAAATAGTTTTATATATACATATATATAATAGAGAGATTCCTGGAAAATGGTGTTTATATATCGCACGCTTAGTCATAAACTGACCGATTACGTTTTAGGTCTAAAGTGACTTAATGCTACAGGCAGCTTAGTTTCAATGCCCTCTATCGGCCAATCTAAGAATTACTTTGATATATCTATCCAATATTAAGATACAGCTATTTTTGGCCTATTAACTAAAATAAGTTTTTAGTTTATAGATGGCAAACATTCAAATAAAATAACATTTCAATATCACTAATCGCTTCGTTAACTATTATAAAAATACATAATTTGTTGCAATAATGCCTTTTTTGTCAAATGAGTCGTAAATGACAAAACGTTTTTTGCGATTTCCCAAAAATCAGCTTTTTTGAGTTAGGTCACTTTATGGTTAACCGTGCGATATATTGGGTGGGTTTTGTTTGTTGATATGCAGTTATTTAATGGCTTTAACGTTACTCGTATTTTTATTCAAATACGTAAACTCTTTAAATTTGACTCGAATATTAAATAAAATGTAGCCACGACCGTGTCAAGACACGCTTATATAGAAGGGTTCCGTATTTGATACGCAATAAAGGTATTATTTTGTTAGATCACTTCAAATATTGTTCGATTTCGATCAAAATAATTTACCTAGGTGGTTTTTAGCATGTCCTATGAACATGGAAAATTTGAAATCTCTACATTTAATAGTTTTAAAATCCTAGTGGATGGACAGACGGACGCAGGGACAGAGCAAAGCTATAAGCGTTCTTTGTGGGACTGCGGAACCCTAAAAATGTCATTTTTTGGGGATAGTCTTTATATTGTAAGATTGTAAAATACATATGGGATATGAATTTCAAAAATTTAATATACGTATATGCAATATGTATATCTAACTTACACACACTATTATGAACACAAGTTTTTTATATATATTCAGTGTATAAACACTCTAAATTTAAATTTCATATATAAATGTGTAAATTTCAATGTTTGGTCCTGGTCTTGTAGATATGTTTATCGTAGTTATGCTAAGTAAGAAATATTATGATTTATAACGTAATATAAAACTTATACCGTACGAGTAGCTGCTTTATGGCTACAAAACATTTTCTTAAGGCTCGTGCCAGTAAAGAATTCTTACTGGCACGAATCGTGACAAAAGATTTCATTAAGATATATTTTTTAATATTTAATTCTTTTTAATTCTTTGGTAGCCTTATTGCTAAAAAGACTTTTTAAGCAACTAATAATGGGATGCAATGATTGGCACAAATCGTGTTAACACATGTTGCGTGGAGTTTCGTGAGCGGATAAAGGATTTTTTTAACACAGCTTGAAAAAGCGTACTCATTCCTCGAAGACCCGCGACGCATCTGCGAGCCCCTTCGTGTTGCAATAGTCCATTTGCTTCGGTTATCGCTCCAGTGAACCGCCTGCCCGTTATTCCCTTGTTTTATCAAATAACGGATAGTAAATCAAATAACACGTCCAATTAACAACAACAACCTTCTGACAAAACGTAAATGTGGCAGCCTTCTTCGCGCTCGCTTCTCATTCTGCCAAACGGATCAATAGTGACGCAACCTCACGACTCGTGCCAGTACTTGTATCTATACAGAAAGTATTAAAGTGCACTTGGTATTTTTATTTTATACAAAATATACACATTTAGTAGTATACAATACATATAGTGTATAATTAAAATACATCATATTATTATTATAAGAAATTGTACAGTGCAAAATAAAATACAAAATATGTGCGTGTACTAATGTATACACGTGAGAAGTGAAACTTCTTTATAACATTGTTTTTTGAAAAATGATTTACTATATGCAACTTTACGGAAATTGGTTTAATGAAATTAAATTAGATAAAGTTTAACAAAAGACTTTAATTTTCATAGACATGAATACAAATAACACAATTATTTCATTTTATCTTATTACTACTGAGATTATTACAGTATTTCATTAATTGTAATAGAATTATTACTATCATCCGACATAAGGGTTCCGTACCTAATACGCGATAAAGGTATTATTTTAATAACATCCAAAGTGGGTGTCCGATTTCACTCAAAATTATTTTCTTAATGAGTTTTTAACATGGAAAATTTCAAGATTCTACTTCTAATAGTTAGGAAATCCTATGGGGATCACCTTAAAAAGGGGGGGGGCACCTTACGGATAGACAGACGGACTAATAGGGAACCCATAGCGGTTCCTAGTACGACTGCGAAACTCTAAGAAATCATCACTGACGCTAGGCTTTTGTTCCAGAAGGCGGGCGCATCATCAGCGTTTGTGTGGAGTGGTGGGGGGGTTTCCGGGGGAGGAGGTCAGGAGCAGGCAGCAGCGCAGCCCGCCGCCGTCCCCACTGGTAAGATATCTTTTTCTTTCTTCTATCCATAGAGATTCAGTTCTCTTCGATCCATAAAGCATCAAGGTTTTACTGAATATTATGATTATGAAAGACACTCCAATTTCCTGTAAGATTTTTTTAAATATCTCAACTACGTGAGATACTTCAGATTCGAAAAAAAGATTCAAAAAGAGGAAATTTCCGAAAAAAAGAGTTTTACGTATAATATAATAAAAAAACCAAACCCCTTTGTTGTTTCAGTTAATTGTTCATAACTTTAGTAATTATTATGACTGCATCTTCATTTTTTTTTAAAAACTATTTACATGCGTCTCTGAATCGAATGACTCATCAACCATATTTTGGCGAAAAAGAACGAACGGCTTAACCGATTTGGCCGAAATTTGGTGTGAAGGTAGTTTAGAACCAGGAGATGGACACAGTATAAAAAAATAAATATAAATTAGTAGTCAAAACATCGGGAATGGGGACGGGAACGGGAACGGGTAAGGGAAAGAAGAAATAATATTATAGGATGTAATAAATAGTGAGTAATTTAACGTTCTGACAGGACAAAATCTGCCAGGTCCGCTAGTAAAAATATAAAAGACAAAATTTTATTAAACATTATAATAAATTTATAAAACATACATACAAGCATTTAAAGACATTTAATTTCATTATCCACATGCGAAGAATGTAAAATAAAATAATTTTACATTTCTAATAAGATTTTTTCCCTTAAGGCGCTAGACGTTTTCTTGTTAGGTTTGCGTTTACATTTTCTTTGGGTAAACAAAAATAACTGGTACTCGTATTTTTGAAATAACCAAGATATTATCCACTGTTTCTAAACCGTATCGTAGCTTTGTTTGGTTTAATTGCCAAATTATAGCCCCTACTTATACTAATATATAAAGCTGAAGTGTTTGTTTGTTTGTTTGCTTGAACGCAGTAATCTCAGGAACCACTGGTCCGATCTAAACCGTATCGTAGCTTTGTTTGGTTTAATTGCCAAATTATAGCCCCTACTTATACTAATATATAAAGCTGAAGTGTTTGTTTGTTTGTTTGCTTGAACGCAGTAATCTCAGGAACCAATGGTCCGATCTGAAAAATTCCTTCAGTGACTACCCCGTTTATCGAAGGAGGTTATAAGCTATTATATATTATCACGCAAAAATTGAATCTATTTTTCGCTTAATTTTACGCGGGCGAAGTCGCGGGCACAACTATAACTGTATATATTTAAAACCTCGCTTGCTCAACAGTTGATGGAAGGGTGGAAGCCTGTAAGGTACTCGGTTCATGCCCCGTTCCCGCTACGTAGTCTAACTAAACCCCGCTAAGTAGTTAAACTGTGTTTTTATGTAGTACTGTAATGGAAAAAATCTTATCAGAATAAATATATTATCTATAGAAACACCTACCAGAAATAAAGTCCTAGCTAAAGTCTGAGAAGAAGAAGAAAAAGCTAGTTGCTACGTTGTTAAAATTGGGCATTATAAAGACATATCTTCACCATCTCCTTTGGAACCACCTTTATAAGCAGTAAAACACAACTGGTTTTTGATTTGTAAAGGCTGAGCAATAGAAACAACTTGTTGCAACTTTAGAACTAATTTGGCATATTGTTCTGAATTTCTTGTTACTTAGTAGTAATTTTCCTAATTTTCCTGTAGGTACCTCAGGCGGCGGCGGGGCGCAGGGCCTAGTTCACTGGATGTCGGTGATGGCCGAGCATATGGGAGGGGGGCACCACGACCCCTCCCACTACGCGCTACCACCATGGAACAATGGGGGTGTCGACGTGAGTATATTTCTAATTCCCAAAACTTAACTCAACGGTAGAAGAATGAAAGAAAGGGACCCAGTTGAAATCTAGACGACACGTTCATTGGCACGATGACACGGGCAAGAACTTCTTCATAACCATTATTTTATCTGTGTTCATTGTCTAATCTGTTCTATTTGATATGTCCACCTCATAATAAGAATATTAGAAACAATCACATTTCCTAATATGTTTTAGACAACACTATATTGTTCATTGACACGATGACACGGGCAAGAACCTCTTCATAACCATTTTTTTATCTGTGTTCATTGTCTTATCTGTTCCATCTGATATGTCCACCTCATAATAAGAATATAAGAAACAATCACATTTCCTAATATGTTTTGTTAGACGACACTATATTGTTCATTGACACGACGACACGGGCAAGAACCTCTTCATAACCATTTTTTTCTCTGTGTTCATTGTCTAATCTGTTCCATTTTATATGTCCTCCTCATAATAAGAATATTAGAAACAATCACATTTCCTAATATGTTCTTTAAATGCTCATAATAGCCGGAATCTCGTTAACTTTTCTTTGTCACGATCTTCCCGATCTTAAGACTATTTTCGTGTCAATCCTTGTATGAGATGATAAAAAAAGTTTGACTTTAAGTAAAATGATAACATAACATACGTAACTTGCTTATTGAGTATTCCCCGTTCTCTAAAAAAAATTAAATTATGTATCACTTAACAGTTTTAGAAAAAATTAGGGCTTTAAATTTTCTTCGTAAAGCATTTCGTTTAACTTGCGGCCCGCGACCGCTGTCATTGTGGTCCGCGACTGTTTTATAACTGAAAATCTATATATTAATACGTGAAGCAAAAACTTTTGGTACCAGTTTTCGAAAATTACGCGGACGAAGGATAGCGAAATTTAATGCAATTATATTTTATATATAGGATGGTGTGCGAACGCAAATATTTTTATAAAATATACCTTATAAATATAATAAATTATTAAAATAAAACCTCACGCATACCAATGTCGAATAATTATTTACACGTACAACAGCGTCCAATAGTGGTTATGACAACGATAAAAATATTAATTGTCCAAAAATACGATGTCGATGTACAAAGAATTAAACTTTTGCCAAGTTTTGTTGTGATGTACTAAAATTTGCCATTTTTAATATCGCTCATAATGTACTACATAAATAGATAAACTAGGTACCTATTTCCAAATAATTATTTTAGAAGTGTGGCCCGCTGATATCTAATTTATAACGATATGGCCCGCCTGCATCTCATCTTGTAATGACATGGCCCGTGTCTGCCAAAAGGTTGGCGATCTCTGGCCTAGCGGGATCGTAGTTTAAACCGAGTCTTTTCGGAGTTTATTTGCACCGTTGAGTTAAATGTTAGAATATTAGTACATTTTTAAAACCAGCTTTATCCCTTACCGCCATTTTGTTTGAATCCATTATCTCATCCCTTAAACCGATGACAGAGCGCAGAATCCCATTGAGGGGTAATTAATAAGGATTTGTCTCGGGTGAAATTTTTACCCGCGGTTTTTTTCACATGATTTGCATGAACTAGATCTTTTGTGATAAATGTCATCGGCTAAGCGTGAATCGGTCTTACAGAAAACGAGGTTCTTTAACTATATTTCGAAGTTATGTTTAATCTCGAGAAGTTTTTATTCGCTTCTTCTAGATTTTACTGTCTCTGTGCTTATAAGGTAATAAAGAAAATCTTGGAATAAACTTTTATAAAAAATAAATTAGCTAGCTGACCCATCAAACTTCTTTTTCAGTGTTTACCGTCATAAATGTATTTTTTTTTTGACGATTAACGTGGGACACATTTCAAAAGTGGTATTGACTATCATAAATAAAAAAAACGTTTAATTATGACGATATCTATACATACATATATAATAGCTGGAGAGTTTATTTCCTTGCTTGTACGTGCTAATCTCAGGAACCACTGGTCCGATTTGCAAAATTCTTTAAGTGCTAAATAGCCCATTTATCAAGGAAGTCTATGGGCTATATGTCATCACGCTAAAACTAAATCTATTTTCTACCTATTTTTACGCAGACGAAATCGCGAGCACAGCTAGTTATATACATATAAAGAGCATTGATAACCTTTGAAGTCGTTGGAAAAGTAATACAGCACGTCACGTTTAGTTATTCCAAGGAACCCTAAAAATATTCAAAATATTTTATCACCTTCAAAAATTCTGCTTATCAA
>JANCMC010043217.1:21906558-21933526 GCA_024363005.1 Charaxes varanes
GTATATATAAAAGCGAAAGGCTGCCTATCAAGAAATCTCGAAAACTGCGCGACGTACAAAAATGAAATTTGGCAGAGTGGTAGTTTATGGTTGGTAGACATCCGCTTAGAACGGATTTTTCGATAGGGCCAGATTAAGGACGTCTTTCGCATCTTTACGCGGAGAATGCCGCGGAAAACAGCGAGGTGGTTACAAGAACAGTATATTTGTTAATAAAACTATTTGGGTAAAATGCAGATAAATTATTAATCGGATATGTTTTATATGCATTAATTTTTTTTTTTGCAATCAATATAAGTGGTAACTCGTAAAGAAGTTTTCTTGATCTCTTCTATCGTCTTACATTTCGCACGCTGAAAATTAACCTGACCCAACTCAAAAAGCTGATTTCTGGAAAATCGCAAAAACCGTGTTAACATTTCAGACTTATTCCAATTATTATTCAATAAAAGCGGCATTATAGTGATAAATTAAGAATTTTAATAATAGTTAATGAAGTGATTAATGATACGGAAATGTTATTTTAATGACATTTTAGTATTTGTTTGTCTTTTTAACTTAAAACTAGTTTTAGTTAAAAAGACAAAAATAGCCGTATGTCAGTGTCGGATAGAGATATCGAAATAGTTCTTGGATTGGCCGATAGAGGACGTTGAAACAAAGCTGCCTGTATCATTAACTAACTTTAAATCTAAAACGTAATACCTTATTTTTTTTTTGCCATTTGTGAATCAAAGAATATTAAACTGTCTATATTTATATAGGCATTTTAACTGTTTAGTCTAATTTCAACTATCTTAAATGAAATAGTGATAACACGCAACCGTTTGCACATAGAAAGTGCCGTACATATCTTCACGCAATCATCATAGATCTCTCTTATCAGTTACTCTCAATATATACTTTTCTTTAGTCGATTATGACGTTTGATAGTGTCTAGATTGTCACTGGAAACACCTATCGACTCCACTATTCCTGAATCGATTTTGATGAAATTTCCAGAAAATCTAGAGACTAGTTAATGACCCTATAAGTTTTGGTAGCGAACTGATCAACGGAGGAGGTCGTGGCCTAATCGGTAGTCGGTATTTGAGTCGATCGCTAGGTCAAGTAGCTCTTGCTGCAACCGGGTAATAGATGGGTGACCCATTCTATCACTGGTTTTCAAATAAACGACGTCCCCCGTATATCAGAAGGCACGTAAAACCCTCCAAAGCGGCTCGACCGATTTTCATAAAATTTTGCGTGCATATTGGCTATTATCCTTTACTCCTAAGTGATAAGGGTGGCCCACGCGGACGTAGTTGCGTGGCACAGCTAGTATAATATAGATTTATATATATTTCTAATTCTACTACATGTATTTATTGTAGGTGCATACGGCAATTTGGTGGTCTTGTAATTATATTTTATAATAATAAGATTTAATTTAATAAAAACACATATATCAAAATATTATACAGTGTCAGAAATATAAAGATTAAAAAAAAATTAAGTATGAATTATTACACAGGTCTGAGTTAAGTCAATAATTTTATTTGAAATAGTAACAATAGGATTAATAACAACAACAATAATGTTTAAATATAATAACAATTAAAAATATAAATTAAATTATTATTGTCTTTATTTGTTACATAATTTTTTTTTTTTCGGTCGCACGGTCAGGATTACTTAGTTTGTTATAATTAATAGGAAACATTGATAGGAAAATTTAGCCTAGATTACTGTTTAATGGGTGGGGTAGGAAAATATTTTTTAGAGTGTGTCTGTTTTGTAGGTATGATTTGTTTTACTGAAAAAAGCTTTATAATATGAGACAAAGTTCTCAGTATTTCATTCACAGTGCATGTGTTGGGTCCATTATGTAGCAGAGGAAGGAACTATAGCAGTGCTTGGGACTTACGACCCAGATATAGATTTAACTATATTATATTATATATAATTTAGAGTACTCTTAAACATGCGCACTAACACTCACCTTCACTGCTAGTGTTCCATACTCTGCCTAGCCAAATCTGGGACAATCCTACTAGTGCAGCTTATAGAATCAAGTATTTTAGGAGCAAAAGTGAAAAACGGTTTCGCGCCTAAATCCCTCATCCATATAATTTTCAGGCGTACAGAAATATGGCAAAGGATACCTTCTTACGTATTGCTAACTAGTTGTTATCCGCGACGTTATCCGCGTAAGATTAGGTGAAAAAATAGATTCAAGTTTAGCGCTATAATATATAGGCTAAAGCCTTCCCCTATAAATTGGCTATCTAACACTGAAAGAGCTTTTCTAATCGGTCCAGTATTTTCCGAGATTAACGCTTTCAATGAAACAAACAAACTTTTCAGCTTTATATATTAGCTTTATATAATTCTATTATAATTCCTTTATAATAAAATCTGTACAGCTATGGAACGCTTTGCCTCTCGAAATTCGGCAGAATAAGACGCTAATGAGTTTTAAAAAACTAGTAAAAGAGCATTACCCGTTAATATCAAATATGAAATATTTATTAAATATGTATTTATTTATTTATATATTTGTATTTATTTATTGATATTGTACACCGCCTACTTCCTTTTATGATTTTTTTCCATACCCAAAACTAGGTTGTCTGGAAGAGATCGCTATGTATTACAATGTTTTTTTTTCTTATGTTATTAATTATTGTTTTCTATGTGTTCTTGTGTACAATAAAAGTTTATCCTATCTATCTATCTATCTATATTAGTATAGAAAAATATATACCCAAAAAATTAAAGCTTAATAAAGTATTTCGTAACATATAAAAAGGCGGTCTCTTTATTTAAAAATAGTCTGTTAAGTTTAAAAATAAAAAAAATGAAATTATCTTGATAAATGATTAGCTAATTTGAGTATTCGAGTGCTCGAAACGAGGAAATGGCTTCGAAAGGAAGTAAGTTCACACGGCATTGCGTGATCATAGACATTTGTTTGTCTATACATGCGAATATTGGTAATAGATGGAGTCATCGGTTTGCTTTTATTTCAATATTCGGAGGAGAAATATAATATAAAGTTCTTTTTGCCTAACGACATTTTTAGTTTATAATAGAGGAACATTTTTTCTATAATCATAAGCATCCTGGTTGGAGGGCAGATAGATTGACCAACACAGTAAAAATGTATCAATTTTTTTTTTAAATTTGTATAGAATAATAAACCTTTTTCTTCTACGTTAAGATTTAGTTAGTGAACTGATTTTATAACCTTAAACTAAGTTGCATACAATTACAAATTTTAAATTAGTGAAAAATTACTGAAAAATACATTTTATTAAAACTGGATTTTGAATTGTAAGCGTCCAAATATCAAAAAAGCCTATTGCCTCTGTTTATACATATTATTTTGTATTCAAGTATTATATATTTTTTTTATTTTAAATAGGAACTTAAAAGATAAAAAAATCATTGATTTTAAGTTTAGAACTATATTTTTGTAAAAATATATATAAATATCATAGAACCATAAACAAAAGTAAATAATAATAAAAACATAATCTACAAAGTTCTATCCAAATGTGCAAAACACTTAAACAAATTATTAAATTTACTTACTATTAGTCTATGTTTATTAATGATATATTTAATTGAAAAAAAAAATATTAACATACCGGGATCACAGATTCAAAATTCAAATCACGCGCGCACTCGTCTAAAACTAGAATGTGACTAAGATCGCACTGAATACAGCCAAAGGTTTTATATGAAGCGAATTTATAGTATGGATATGAAAGTATAATATGAACATTTTATTCTGAATTGACAACAATTATTTTATCAGTAAAGGTGTGCCGATGTTGATTACTCTCCTAACCTTCGGTTAACAATTTGTTCGATCAAGACGGTTCTTTAAATGTTACATCAGTTCTTAAAATCTAAATTTAAAAAATATGATTAAGGGGGAATATGGGAAGATTTTTTTTATGTAAGTGTGTGTAAGAAAATTTAAAAAATACTTTCAGAACAAATACATATCTGCATTTTTTTATATTTTTACACATATAATTTATTTTGTAACAGTTTTAAATGTACTTTCGTTCAAAATTATTTTTTATTCCTCGCAAAAAATTTTGAATAAAGTTAAGGTCTGTATTCCTTTTGGCAGATGAAGTTTACAAGATTGAAAGCTCCCTGACAATGAAAACCTAATTTTTGAATAGTTTTAATGTTCCTTCCTCTGCAACGCGTTGGACCCGGCACCCGCACGGTGAATCCATGGAATGCTAAGAAATTCGTCTCTCTCTCATTAAGTGAAGGGAAAATTATTAGAAAAATATAGGTAGAAATACGACGTTAAATTGTACGTAATCAGAAAAGCAGCTTTGCCCACGTTAATTCAATGATTTTGTTAAATCTTTGTGGTTTACATTTTCTTGTGCGGAAGTCTAATTATTTTTTCTAAATGTAAAGCAGCCCATGTTACTCCTTGTAACATTAGCTATCGGCCAGTTTAACTTCCGTCGAAGTCGCTCCAGCCGTTTTGTAAAAATATCCAGAACAAACAGATAGACAAACGGACGGACAGACAGACATTTTTTTTCATTTGTGTTTTTATTATAGGTGTCGTTTGTAAAGTTATATGCAATTAGTAAAATAATTTAATGTCAACAATACAAACTGACACTTCAATTTCATTTGCGTGTGTGAAAGAAGATTAGTTTTAATTAAACTTCACAGCGGCATAAATTATAGACTTTGGTTTAATAAAATAAATTAAAAACTATTGCTAATTTACAGACGGCAAAAAGAGTGTTTAATAGGAGAGCTATATTTAGTTTTAAGCATAATTTCCACTAAGATTACATACATACATTTTCGGTAATTAGTATTCCTGACATTGGGTGTACCGTATTGTATATAATTATTTAATATCCATGCTCTTTTCTTATTTACACGTGAACTCGCCTAAGTTTTGCGAGTGTCATTTTTAACAGTTTTTGAAAACAAGCGGCCGTATGTAAATACGTTTTATATATTGAGACTGTTTGAAAAAGTACGCAAACAGAAGGCTTATTTTTAAAGTTTATTTTAAACTTACTTGAAAGGTAGCGGCAACACATTAGACCTCTACCCCACCGAGACACCATGGCGACTTCACCGGCTACGTATCTAAATAATTCATATTAAAATTTAGAACAAGTATCACACGTGGTGTCGCTTTGGCGATGTCGCCAAATTAGAAGCGTAGCCACGGCTACTACTGGCTCCTTCATTGGCAACTACAGGTATCCATGGTTACGTTGCCGGCTAAGTTGTCATGGCGTCTAGGTGAGGTAGGGGTCTTAAAGTATATGATAGTTAACTTTTTTAGAAGTAAGGTGGCATAAACACTCCTCCTGCTGGTAAGCAAGTACCATCGGCTATAGACACTTTACCTATACAGATGCACGCTGCCTACTAAATCCTCCTCTCCAAGAAGCTCTGCCAATACTAATTATATTTTACTACATAATAAGGGGCAAACGGGCCGGCAGTTCACCTAAATGAGTACCAACGCCAATGGACATTTGCACTACTAAGAGGTTCATAGATGTGTTGAATGCCTTCGTGGAGGCTTTTGAGCTACTGGCCTCAAAACTCAAACGAAACGAGACAACAATACCGTCGCTCGCCGCCACTTCCCGCCGATCTTATTTGAGAAAGATACCTCTTTTTTGTAATAATAATTAATTATTGATATATTTAGCAATAATTATTACATACGAATCAATGTATTGTCTATGGACATCGGTCGTCTCTCAGCTGAACCACCTGGCCGTTTTCCTACTGTTAAAAAGAGGATAAAACCAAACTAACCAGTTTGACAAAGTGAAAGTCAAAAATTTATTTCTTAAAATTGTCTTGTCTATTAATACTTTCAAATTAAAACTTAACGCTAACTTCACTTTAAAAAGTACCCTTGTAATAAATCTTATGTAAAAAGCTATTAAACCTCAAACTGTCCAAAATTGAATTTAAATGAAAACCGCAACGAAAAATATAATGGAGGCACAGAAAAAAGCATATTTTTTATAACAAAAAGCAATACTTTATCAAGTTTCTGCTCGAATGGTGTATCTTTAATCTGGGTGGGTATTTTTAAGTCGATAAATTTGGATGTCACTCCACATGTGCACGGGCAGATAAGGCCAGCCTCCGCGTCTGCCCCTCATCTCGCATAAGCCATCGTAAAATATTATCCTGGCCGAGACATTTACGGCCGGTTTGAGATAGGTACCGTGGAAACATCTGGTTAAAAGATAGTTTCAGCGTTTACGTTGCTGAAGATGAAGAAATAGATATTTCAAGTTGTTAGTTAAAGGCGCAGAGATATTGTAAGTAAATTTTAAACTGAAAAACAAATGAATCAAGTCATTTCTTAGGGTTCTGTACTTACAAAGGAAAAAAAACCCTTAAAGGAACCCTTCGTAACTGGTAGAAATCACTCGGAAACGATATTTGTATTGTTTATAAATCCTTTTATTTGTAAATTGTGTTGTGGTACAATAAAGTATATTCATTCATTCGTTGTCTATCCGTCAGTCTGCATTTTAATATCCTTTTTAACCGACTTCAAAAACAGGAGGAGGTTATCAATTCAACGCGTATGTTTGTTACCGCAGAACTTTCGACTGGCTGCACCGATCTTGATGATTCTTGTTCAATTTGAAAGCTGATGCTCCCCGATTGGTCCCATAATAATTTAGTCCAGGTCCGACAAAAGTTTCTATGAGAAAACAACAAAATTCTAAATTATGATTAAGTATGTGCGTGACAAATTGTCGAATATCTCAATATCACGATAACCGATTCGATGATTCTTTTTTTATTAGAAAGATTGTACTTTAAGGGTACTTTGACGAGATTTTAATTACGTTCTGAATTCAGGATCCATGGTAAAGTAACGGAACTATTTAATTAACGATACGCGGCCGAATCTTTTATAGGCTCTGCGGATATTTGAGTCACCTACCGTAACGTCGTTATGGTCAAGTAATAGCTGTCGTAGTCGAATATGATTATCAATGAAACTCCTTTACGGCTTACAGTTCGGCTAAACTGTAAGTTGTACGTCGATTTCAGACTTAATGTTTTTTTTCCTAAATAGATATCACTAACAGAAACCCACTAACAGATTTTCACCACGCGGAAGTGTCTATTTACGCCAAAAAATTGAAAGTTAGAATTATCTTTGTAAATTTTAAACAGCTTTGATTAACAATTTTCGTTCTTCTTCTGTCTTTTATATAATTCTTCTTCTGCGCGTTGAAGATGAAATAGTACCCAATACTGAGATCCGCGGTCCTATGGATATGGTCATTTATGCCGCATTTCCCGTTGAAGTATATTCGCAAGAAAACAAAAGTTATAGGGTACTTCCCGTTGACTTAGAACCATGAAATTTGGCAAGATAACAATAGCTTGATGTACAATTACAGGAAAAAACCTGCGAACTGTAAATTTGTAGTTACATTACAAAAAAATGCAATGACTAAATTCAAAGAAATCTTAAGAAAAGTATGAACAAGGTAAAAAGTTTTATGTGAACGACGGAACCCTTAGAAACCCTTAGTACGCGAGTCTGACCGCATCGCATTTGCCCATGTTATTTTAAATTTTTTTGTACTCTTTAAAGTATTTTCGATATTATTATTACATAATAATTAATTGTTTAGATTGAATAGTCGATGTATAATTCTATAATCTACGACCTACCTCTAGTAGGAAAGCGTGTTGGTGTTTGTGTGCGTAGTGGACAGCAGACTAACCTTGACCCCGCTCGCGTTACGGCACAGAACGTCGCGCTGTACCGTCTTAGAATGACTAACGAGAGGGTGGGTGTCGGGAGTAAAGACGGGCGAAGTGATAGAATGTTTAATTACTGAAATATTAAATTGGTCATCTTAACCGCGAAGGAATATTTTATCTCCTTGATAGTGACACTCGATAGTCCTGTTCAGATTAGTGAGTCTCTTAGTCATCTGATATGACGTTTACAAAAAAGAGATGGATACATGGACCATATTTTAAAAGATGATCTTGATAATATTTGAAAAAAGACGACTTGCGATTGATCACTTTCGTCATTTTGAGTGTTCCGTATTAATGTTTAATTAAATATAGTCCTTCAAAAATGAATAATCTTACTCCGCCACAAGATACAATATTGCTTTTCAAGCTATAATTTATAGAAAAAAGAATCATATTTTTAATAATAGGTATTCGTATGATAAATGGTAACGTTACTGCCGCCCTCTTGAATAGCTGCATTAGTAACAATAAAGAATGATGCAAAAAGCACAGTTACTTTTTTTAAGTTATCTGATGTAGACAAATGTTTTGTGTCATAACGCGAGAACTGCACGTTAGATGCCAGGCTAGCGGAGCGAACCCTATATAAGCTGTCTGCAAACACCGTCCTAAATATTGCGTCGGCGGCGAGGTCAATACTGATACATAATAAATGAGCTTATATCACCTATGAAACTCCTAGCACGTCAATCCACCGAATCTAACGTCTCGAGTTGATATTTGGCAGCGCCATCCCAAATGTGGCAGCAGTACTCCATGCATGACCGAACTTGAGCTTTATATAATAAAAGTCGTTGTTCACGCGTGAAGGCCTACTGGCCTAAAAGCCTATTTTATTAGCTCCATTATCTACGCTATAGCATCGCTTTGCCAGTATAGGGTTATATTTTTGTTTGCCTCGATAGAATTACACTTGAAAAGTAACTTTGCCAGCGGTTGTTATTTTCATCAGACTGATTTTTTCTAGTTGTTTTCATCTAACAAAAACATAAATGTCAAATCGAGGCCGAATCCGGTGCTAAATTGGGGGCTTGGCCCCTTTGAGCCTACTTGTGAAAACATTTGTTGTGCGACTTATATTAATTCGATGAGGTTTGATAAAAATCATGGTACCAGTATCTAATGTTTTTACATTCATGTATCTCTGCCACTGTATAATTTTTTGAAAGGAAAACTTCTTTAGGCATGTTGGGCATATCTTGAGATGGAAAAAATAATGGAACCGAACCAATCACTGAACACTTAACTTTGACTTTGACTTTGACTTTGACTCTGAGTCTGAATTTGACTTTGACTCTGACTTTGACTTTGAATCTGACTTTGACTTTGACTTTGACTTTGACTTTGATTTTGACATTGACTGTGACGTTTTCGTTACCGTTACCGACACCTGTGACGATTCGTTTCTGTTGGGACTCCCGCAGTGCCAGTGTTTGATTTTTATTAACATTACAAGGAGCTGACTACCGATGCCCATGAACATCTGCACTACTAGGAAGCTGGCAGGGATCAAAAATTTGACAACTTGTTATATGGACAAGGGGAGTTAAAAAAATTCAAAATTCGCGTGACCTTAAACTTATGGATGGCTGATGAATTATTACTTTATAAAACGAAATTTTCTTATTGCAAAACAAATAGGATTTAGGACCTTCAAAAGTGGATATTATTGAATTGTAAGAAGACGAAGTAGCGGGTTATAGCTAGTTACAGACACAACTCCAAATAAAGAACTATAGATTTTACAGTCTAAAAATGCACGCCCCTTGACTAATTAATAGCAATGCTTGCTTATGTGTGTGCAGCGTAAAAGTGTAACTCTTACTCAACCACGCACTGTAAGCCTAATTGACAAGCTTGCGTGTTTGCGTCTATACGCTACTTTGCATATAGAGAGAGAGTACGCATTCTACTAGCACATGAGAAACATAGTTATATTTATATATTAAAATTAACTGTCTTTTGTAAAGTTAAAATTATTTTTTTACTAATCGAATACGATTTTATATACGACTAGCTATTCCCGTGATTTCGTCCGCGTAAAATTAATTTAAAAAAAAAGTTCAATTTTAGCGTAATATACAGACTATAGATTTTTTCAAATCAGACCGGTAGTTCCTGAGATTAGAGCGTTCAAGCAAACAAACAAACTCTTCAGCGTTATATTTCAATAAATTATACATACCTATAACAAAAAGCAAGTTAAAACATTTTTGTTCGTCTGTCAGTTTGTTCCGGGTAATCTCCGAAACTGTCGGATGTCCCGATTTCAGCGGGACTTTCACTGGAACGTAGCTGATGTTACAAGAAATAACATAGGCTACTTTAGTCTCGGAAAAAACTTGGGGTTCCGCACGAAAATCCCTCAAAATTGAACTAAATTCACGCAGACAATTTCGCGGTGTGTTCAATATAAACAGATTGAAAGTGTAAACTTTATCTAGCTCGTTTCGATACTTTTATAAAGAACAATTGGAACACTAAAATACTTGTTTTCATTAAATTCCTCATATTTCATTCATCATCCGTCAAACCCCTGTTTCAGCTTCTTTATGGCTTCCTTAAGCTGACAAAAACGCGCCGATCAATCATATAGCACCCAGTGTTGCCAACAAATGGTTAAGAATGGAATATTTTCTTATAAAAACGTTATAAAAACCTCTTTCTAGCATGAGATCGGCACGAAGTGGCGGCAGTGCTGGTACGTGAAGACATTGTGGTCGCGTTTCGTTCGGTTTGTGAGACTTCCCGGTGGCCTAAACTCGTCATTAAAGGCCGGCAACGCATCTGCTAGCCTATAAAGCAGGGGTCGTCTACTTGTAAACAATATAATATGAACTGCCATCAGTGACAGTTTTCGAAAGTGTTTGACTTGGCATATTCAGCTTAGGCTCTGTAGAAAGAAGTACTGCTTCATATATGTATATATTGTACTAGCGATCGACCCCGGCTTCGGATGGGTACAATATAGATATAAATAAATAAATAAGTAAATAAATATGTAGGACTATATGAAACACGGACGTCGGTTCCTAAGGTAAACAACTTAAAGCCTGTGTTATATATAACAGACGCCTGTTATACACAAACATTTTATATTAGAAATAAATATCAATACGTACATATATATATTACATCTAGACTTAAGACAGGAATCGAACTCACAACCCCGGATCAGAAGGCAGGGTTCCTGCCAACTGCGCCAATGGGCCAGTCAGTGTATGGATTATACAAAGACCTACGCGTACAAGAACGAAAAGTTGTTTATGCTATGTAAAGAACATTTATAAAAAGATTTAAAATAAATTTAAATTAAAAAAACCTTTTTAAAAAGCTTTTATTGAAACGTATCCCATTGAATGCGTTGTTTTATATAATAGCATATTGAGGAATATTCGTATCCCCACTAACTTATGAGAGGTTTTTGGATATGAAATTGTATTTGTATTTAATAAAAACACAGAAGTGTAACAAATAAAGTCACTTTACGACAGTACAGTCACTTCTTGATGATGTTCTCTGGTTTCTGTTGAATACGTGCGTCAAGGCATGAGCGATACGATACTAAGGGTGCTGTTCGCATGGCTAAATTATGGAACGGAACCGTTTGATGTGCCTAGGACTCGTTAAGAAGAAGAAGAAGGCACGTCGTAAAATTAGGTATGATTTTAACATTCCGTAAATTATCTACCTTTCCACGCAGATTTACGCAAAGTAATTTGTTTTTTCCTGTTTATATTCGTCGCTCCTAAAGGCTGTAACACCTTCCCCTCGTATCCAATTAACCCGCTTCGTTTGAACCAGCCCTGTGGCCGTAAACGCAATTTTATATTCAGTACGGGGAAATTTTATACCCATACTGGCGATACAAATAACCGGTCTCTTTTATAAACGCTGTATAAAGTGTCGAGTGCTACTGACCGAGTAATGTTATTGAATAAGAAAAAGTCTCTTTTCATTACTTAGCTAAACGAGTTTAATACTAATAGTGAGGCGATACAAAAATCAGTGAAATCGTTATTTTAATATTGTTATGCTACTTAGTGAAAAATAAATAGCTAATCAAGTTTTAAGGTTTATCCTTTAAAAATAAGAAAGAAGTTTCTCTTCTTTATGTACAAATAAATATAAGTGAAGTTGAAGCGGCTTGTAAAGTCTAAATAAAATTAATTCAAGTATCATAATTATATAGAGAAATTTTATTTGTTGTTTTTGTAATGGGTAATTTCTGAAAGTACTGAATCGATTTCGACAGAACTGACAGATAGCTGATTTTAAAAGGAAAATACATAGACTACATTAAATTTTTGCAACAAAATGAAAACATCAAAATTGTGAATAACGTGGACGATCGCGCAGGTCAAAAATAAATGAGTACAAATATTTTACCTGCAATATTAATGTAAGGGTTCCCTTCGCAACGTACGGTTCTCTATTGGTAATGAAGTGAGTAAATCCCAGCTAGATAGCGCACACTTCATTAGACCTCGCTTACTGCAATATTCATGTACCCCAAATCGGGTTGAGTACAGCGAACCTAAAACCAATATTTGGCTGCTATTACTGGAGATCATCGTTCATCGCTTTAATTATGTACACCGCAAAGCGAATGATCGTTAAGCGGGAATATTCAATTACTTTGTATAACTCCGCTTAAAAAAATCCAGGAAAATCTGTGCAATGCTGGAGTTACTCAAATGATACAGAACTAATGTCCACTCATTTTCTCTTATACCGCAGCCCCTGTTTCGTAAAGTACTTGATATACCTTTGTTAAGTCTGTTTCTATAGATTTTTGTCTATATTACGATTCCAGGTTCCATATATCCTAGAAGAAACTGTTTATTCCTGGTTCATCCATTGAACATATAAACATAATTGCATTCATTCCATTATTCGTTGATAGTGCAGTGACTTCGTTTTAAAAAACTTGGGCCCAGTAAGGGTTACTAAACCTAGCGATCGACGCAAATGCTGCAGATTATGCTAAGATCTCCTCAACTTGATTAATGTAGATGCATACTCTTAAATTAAATACGTGCACTGTCTAAATAATAAAGCCTATCTTTATAATGCCGGAGCCAGACGTAACTACATTTGATTGTTCATTTCAATGATCATGTAGTGTCGCCGGGACTAAGTGTAGCTGTGTAAATTCTTGTAGAACTTTCTAATCTTCAAGGACAAAAATGTACAAACACTTTGAGCTATGTCTTGCTCCGCCATGAATGAATATTACATGTTAAATAATTTGAATTTGTGTGTCTAAGGGGTCGATATTTTTCTAAGTGACAGCAGTTTAGGACAAACTATTTCAAAGCCCTATTCTTCGAATGTGTGAAGATATATACCTATTTTTTCGTATACCCACAAAATGTATTCCAAGTTTGATAATAGTAATCTATTATAAATGACTAATATGGAATCAATACCGTTTATTTTTAAGTTATGTCACTTCACTTTTGAAGATGCGAAATGTAATATGAAAAATTCCAAATATAATTACCGTAATTTTTTTCCCACGATAGAAAAACTTCCAGATCTTTGCCATCCCACTGCGGTGGTTCATGTTCGACCACAAGCACTTCTCCTTCCAATGACATAGCTGAAGCGCGCGGCTCTACCGGTGCCTTAGAGCCACCCAGGAATAGAAGAGCGTTTGGTGGAGCGGTCGTGGCGGTTGGAGGCGGTAAGGGTTCTGATAATGGCAGGCTCAAAGGAGCAGACAGAGGTCCTGTTGGTAAACCTGTCAGAACAACTCCTGCTTCGTGTAGAGTTTCGCAAACGACTTCTGCGACTGTGCTGTTGCCCCATACAGTCACCTGAAAAAGAAAATATCGTATCGTATACTACTATATTGTACAGTACATGCATAAGTATAGTGTAGCGTAGTGCAGTGCAGTGCAGTACAATACACTATAAATTATTTATTGTAGGCCAACAAGTTACAGAAATACACTTAATAATAGTCAATAATATAGTATAAAGGGCGGCCTTATCGCTATGGCAGCAATTTCTTCCAGGCGTGTCATATCGTATCGTGTTTGATATTATTTAATAAATTAGTATCAAAATCATTGAATTTGAACAGTACAATTGTCTATTAACCTACTTAAGCCTTTACAAGATGGACCGGCGTTTTGATCAGATGAGACATTTTTAATTCCCTGTCTTTATCGAGTGTTAACCAAACAGGTTTCGATAAACCACTTTTTAAGGGACTTAAAAAGGATTTTATATAAAAAACGCTATAAAATATTCACGCCCATTGTAGAATATCACTTTTGATATTTGATATTATACAACGTTTTAACTCTAGGCGTTATACATTTTTATAGACTTGCTGAAACAAGTTTTTGAAATGCCAAACCTCTAACGATTCTCCTTATCCGTCCAAAATTACTGTGTCATCTTATTTTCAACAGATGATATCTCTAATAGAGATTTATTTGATTACAGAAGTGTGTTACGATGACAATTTAAAGCGTGCATTCAACAGTAAATTTATTTTATTAGCTTTATATAATATTCTTTATTATGCGGCTAGGCCAGGCGCGGATCTAGCCTTCATAAACGGTGGTAGGCCCAGTCATAAGTTTTGTTCGATTTTCAACTGATTCGGCGTATGAACTCGCCTATGATCAATATAGTACGTTCCTACAATAGATATGTCTATATAGATTTGGATATATAGTTTTTTAATTAATACCATATTTTAGTTAAATATGGTATTATCGGACATACAATCTCAGTAGACCGTGAAAGTGTGACGTCATTTAGGTGAATCGTGAGTCTATTAGGGTGGTGAGCACGCCCATCGTGCCCACCATGGTAAATCCGCGCCTGGGCTAGACGAAATTTATCTGCGGCGTAGTGACGCGTCTTGTTTTCTTTGAGATTTCTCAAAACTAATCTGCTTCGAGCATCAGTCGACACAAAAAACAAAAGTGCGTCCACCGTTGGTATCTTTAAGGTTTTCTCCGAAATGTTAACCGTTAAATTATTTAACAGCCTTGCAATAATTTTAAAATATGATACTTAAGTGCTTTACAAACAACGTTATGTTCTTCTTATCTAGAGAAAAACAGCCAACGAAGAAGTATTTTAATACAATAGGCAGCAAGATGTCAGAGATAAAGTGATTGTTCAATTGTAGTTTCCCCTCGATTACATCTGTAATGTGTAAGTACTCACAATTGGTTGTAAAAAAAATTATCCTCATCAACGTCATTACGATTGTGTTCGTTGAAACTGAGAAAATCTTGATGTTTGCGTAATTGCAGAAGTTGCTTTATGAAGGATGTCACAACGATTTTATTTGCGACCTGATACAGTTCGCCAAATAACCCCTTATAGGTATGACAGGACCTTCGTCAGCTACATAAAGAGGATAACACGAATCTATCTTTAACAAACTACCAAGAAATTAATTTAGTTTTAGTTATTAAGTGTAATGGCGGTAATTAATTGTTAAAACACCATCCGGGTCTAGCCATCCAGCCTTCTACGGACTTAACCTTACTCGCTATTTTTTTTTTAAATTAGCCTATACTGTCCCAGTGCTGGGCAAAGGCCTTCCCTTTTTCTAACCACACCTTCCTTTCCTGACCCACCTGAATCCACTTCTTTACCGCAAAGGCGTCAATCGTCGACTCGCTTATAAATTAAAAAAAAGAATACGCACTCAGGGACCCTTTGGTCGACTTATATTTGTTTCATATAATTTCGGCCCATACCGGAACTGTTATTTGGTAAAGGAGGCTGTTCTTCATTTCAAGTATTGTTATCTGTGAATTTAAAACCGCTCCTGCTTTGAAAAGAGGTAAATTAAAGTATGCCCACTAGACAGCCATGTTTTTATAGAGTAATTATACCGGTATAAGTACCGTGGTTGGTTCTGCGCGATGAGGCGAAGTGGACCGTTGGGTTGGCGCTACGGTTGCTTGGTGCGACTTCTGGATCATGCGAGTGCAACGTGAGTGCAACAGATGGTACTAATCACGATTACTAAAGTCTTAAGGAAGTTAAAAATATCCGTTTATTGTTATTAATTAAAAAAGGAAGATCTATGGTAATTCAAATCTAGACTAGACTTTGTTATATGCAATATATCAGTAGTACCTACCTCTTTGCGATTGGTATATTCGCAATATTTGTCTAATAACGAATATACATTTTCTTTCCAAGTTACATTTTTTTGGCCGAACCAAGGATAATTAGGCAGAATTTTCTCGTTTCATTTTCGAGTGGGCCTAGGGAAGCTTTTCTCCCAGTTTTTGGGATCCTAGCCCTTACGCATTAGGCACCACGTTTGAAAAGGGGGTTTCGTGTGTGTTTTATCCTAGTCGACGAAATATACAACTCATAAAAACTTAAAGACATTTTTTGTAGTGAAATGATTTCTTCACAATTTTGGTTCTATAACTTTTTGTCATAGAATCTAAAACAAAAAGTTATACCAAAAACCGATGCCGACATTTTTCATAATTTTGCAGGGTGCCTTCAATCGATGAGACTTAGTTTGAACGTGATAATTGTTTTGGCTTATGAAATTTACTAACACAAACAATAGAGTGAGACATTGTCTTTCAATAGGCCGATATTGATTTGGCCATTGTTATTAAACGACACACACATATATATATATATATATATATATACAAAACTATATTTGATTATTATTACATCTTCGTAGCAATTACGTAACGCCTGCTTCTGAGACGAGCTAAACAATGCAGCATTACTGCAGCAATGACCGATTCTCGGCAGGTAACTGAAAAATTGCTCATCATTGCAAATGGCATGAGTCTTCTAAGTCAAACACAACAGCGGGATCAATGCTATTGCGAAAAATATGCAATATGCTTACAATGGTCTTGTATTTCATTTGAAAAAAGTGTACGGTCTTCAAGACCCGGAAAGCGTGAGCTTGCGTTTCTCATCTCCTTAAATTGTTAGTCTTTACATGTGACTTTTTTTTTTTAAATAAATATATTTAAAAAAAGTTACATTAGTTACCGAGGAGAGCAGATCGTGGCCTAATCAGTGGTCGGCATTTGAGTCGATCGCTAGGTTAAGTTGCTCTGGCTGCGACTGGGTGACAGATGGGTGACCCATGTGGTTTATATTTGATATCCTACCTCCTCCGTGTTTCGGAAGGTACGTAAAACAGTGGGACCCGATTAAAGTCACTAAGTGATATTAGTCGTAAGGTTGCAATATTTACGGATTGAAAGGACTGTATGTGGATCATTTCAGGTGAAAAAATTTTTTGTTTCTAGAAAAATTATGCCAAATACATTCGATAAGTGTTCATAAGAAAGTAGATGATTAATATTATTTTATACGGGCCTGAAAGATGGGATTTTGTAGCATGACAGCTACTGCATGAGGATGTTGTTTTCGGCAGGCAAAAATTGCGAACATGTAGTAATACTAGCTGTACCCCACGACTTCGTCCGTGCGTGCCATTCTTATCACTTAGAAGTTTAAAAATAGTTTTTGGATGAGGACTAATATTATGTTTATAAAAAGACCTTCACAAATTATGCATTATTTTAGAACAAATTTGATTAGCATAAAAAAGGTTATACTCAGCCGACCTTAATAGATATGCTGTCGCGGACTTTTATTTAGAACTTTTAAAGGGGAACAATTTTGTCATACATGACTTTTGCGAAACCTTAACCATTTACGCAGCGCGCGCAGCGGAATCTCTCAAATGGAAAAAATAACCCCCGATTTTGAAACATTCTTCATTGGTTCCTTCGCTCTTACTAGACTTAGCTTGATGAAATATAGTCTTCCTTGATAAATAACCTAATAAACACTTAAAGAATTTTTCAAATTTGTTCTGTACTTCCTGAGATTAACGCGTTCAAACTCTTTAGTTTTATATATTAGTATAGATGTGAATAGAAAGACCTTTAAACAGAAGTCGGTCTGGGCGAATGTGGTTATTTTAAACCATTAAACATTATAAAAAATGCGCAAAAATAAAATGTACCAGAAAAACATGACGTTGGCAACTTGGAATTTTAATTTTTTTCTTTTTTAGGCTGTATATTGTCAAGTTATAAACAAGAGAGACTCTTTTGTCGTCTTTAAAATACAACCTGGCCGCTTTGAATGTTAATATATCCCAAAAATGTACTTTTTTTATATCTATTAAAAATAGTCATTCACAGCCCAAGATGAAATTCAAAATGACTACAGTAGATTTTTAGAACTTCTCGATTACAGTAGCCCTCAGGCCATCCTAAATATTGACCAGGGTGAATAAATTTTGTCAACCCATTATTGTCTTTATATAGTAAAAAAATGTATGGAAGTACCGATTTATTTTGTTGTTAAGGGTTTGTTTTTAATAAATAACTTAAACGATCGTTTTTAAGGACAATACATTGACCACTTATCCTACTAGGCAAGAGATAAAGTATGTCAATAATTGTACTACACTTGCTAACAAGACAGACGTGATCTTGATTTGTTTACAATTTTATTTGTAACATCTTGTGAACACGTGAGGTTTTATTTAAAAACTATTTGTAACCCAAGTCCTTGAAGTGATAAATTCAATGAATTTGAGGGTTACATTTTTAGGGTTTCGTAGTCAATGAACCCGTATGGTTCTGCTTTGTCCATATATTCACAGAGAAGGTCGTAGGTTAAGCGGTGATCGGCGTTTGAGTCGCTAGGTTAAACAATACTAACCGCGCCCGGTTGATAGATGGGTAGCTCATTCTAACACTGGTTTTCCAATATCCGACCTCCTCCGTTTTTCGGAAGGTACGTAAAACAGTTAGAACCGATTAATGTCACTTAGCGAGATATATATCGGGGATGACGTCAGACTGTAGTCGGAGTTCTTAACTCGCCCCAAAGCCATACCATCAGCAATTTAAGCGGACTCTGGTCCTTGAGTCTGTCTGGGATAACGCGAGGTAGAAGAAAATTCCATATATTTACATCAAATTTAATTTTACAGCATTGATCCAATAACAAATATGACTCGAGCCATATTCCACGTGAACATCTTGGCAACCAGTCGTTATAGAGCTAATGGTACATTGTTTAATGTACCCATATACGGCCATGGCGATATGGTTGCGGATTTCAGTAAGTTTTTTAATATATATAACCACCTTGGATATAGATTGTTATTATTGGGGTCTTCTCGCTGACATTGGCGTGGATAATCTTATATAAGATTTGTTTTTTCAATTATTTCCAATTTGTTTTTCTTCTTTGTTGCCTGCCTTTAAAGTGGGGTTTATACAACCGGGAAGTCTCACAAACCGAATGAAACGCGACAACAATACCATCACTTGACGTGACAGCATTGCCGCCACTTCACGGGGTGAAGAAAAGGGGAGGGGGTACGCGTAAGTTCGTAGGTAGGTAGCTAGGCTCGTAGATACGAATTTTTAAAATTTTGGGTTATATGCCTTTGACTTACTTGCAAAATTATTTCGGAATGTACATCGATTTGGGGAAAGGGGAAGAGGCATACTAACACCCCCTTAAAGAAGCGGTAGGCGGAAAGTAGTAGTTTTCAAGATAAAAAAAAAAAAATGTTTTATACACATAGCTACTTCCCAAAGTTATAAATTTTAACATGGTTGTATTAAGAATTTCCTTGCAGCGAAAGTTTGTGTGTAAGCTTTTTTTAATGAAAAAAATCAAGTCTCAAATCGACATACACATTTGTTGAGCAGAGCCGAACTGTAAGCCGTTAAAGAGTTTCATTGATAATCGACTATGACAACAATTATTTGGCCATAAAAACTTTACGGTGGGTGACTCAAATATCCGGATAGCCTACAAAATATTCGGCCGAGGATTTTCAATTTGCTTCTAAGAATTCAATAGTTGAATATCGTTACTTTGTCATGGATCCCAAAAATAGAACCTAACCAAAATTCCATCGAACTACCCTTAACGTACACCCTTTCTAATAAAAAACGAATCATCTAAATTACGTTTAGCGTTATATTCAGTTATTCGTTAGTTTGTCGCGCACTTATTTAATCTAAATTTTGACTAATATAGTTTTCTCATGGCAGCCTTTGACGGAACTGGGCTAAAGTGATTTGGGAATACACGAGAAGCACCATCTTTGAAATAAAAAAACGAATCATCGAGATCGGTTCATCTAGTCTGTTCTGTCAGTTCTGAGATAACAAACATAAAAAAGTACCGTTGAATTGAGAATCTCCTTTTAAAGTAGGCTGAAAATAATGCTTTTGTATATAATATATTAAATAATAATTCATTAGCGTGATTCTTCCTTAATGAATGGGCTATCTAACTCTGAAAGAATTTCTAAAATCAGACCAGTAGTTCCTGAGGTTAGCGCGTTCAAACAAATAAACAAACTCTTCAGCTTTATATATTAATATACATGTACAAAAACATTTTAAACCAACTTCTTAACCAATATTAATTTCGTAATAGACTATATTTCCAAATTAATATTGGTCCTCCGATGCTCGTGGATAGCTGTATTATAAATATGTATTTATGTTCTTTTAGTAGTAGGTAAAAATGTACAGGCTAGGATTTTTCATGAATAAAAGATAATATTATATATATAATAAAGACCTGAAATAACCCTGTAGTGAACAAGGCTTGAGTCAAGATATTTCGAGCGACCTGTTCCCAAAATATGTGGCCTAATTCATTATATCCGTATAGATGTCCAACTGTTAACTAATCATTCTCAGAATCTCATTTCTGTATCAATCCCGTAAGAAAACATTGATTAAAAACTGGCCCCATTATCAATTAGTCTACCTCGATCGAATCAATGTTCACCTGTGGGCCTACTCATAACATTTCTCCACATCACGTAAAACGATACTATGAAAGTTTCATTTGACGTTCCGATTCCATAGCAAAAGAAAGTTAACTTCGGGCAAGGCCCTCTATACTACAAATCGACACAATAGTTGTTGTTCTTTGTGCTTAAACGTACCATATTCAGTTAAATGACAATTTCGCGTGACTTCCCTGTCCAATCTCTGTTAGGTTATACCTGTCATGACTGCCGGACATATTGACGTTACAACGACACAAGTTCGATGGAAATTTCGAACATTGCTGCCTACTACTGTATTTGATAGACGCGTTAGTTTGCGGAAATTCACATCAAGCGGGAAATATTAAATTACTTTACATTTAATTTGCAAAAGTATGTAAAAAAGGAGGACATCTCTTTGACTTGTTGTAACCCGAATGCACTATCAAAACCTCAACCGATGCACAATACTGCACTGATTTACTTACTGTTTTAACTCACAACAGGTTTTGCTCCAAGACAGATTCAGGAGACAGACTCTACAAAGGTTATTCTTAATTTATTATGGATGGCTGGCCCGTTGACGCAGTGGGCAGTGACCCTGACTTCTGCTCCGGGGGAAATGAAATAGATAAACATTTAATTAAATATTTTATGTTTGCATCAAATCATCCGCTGTCATGACTGATGTACAATATACCCTATTTTACTGTAAGTTATCTACGTCACGTTTTTGTGCAACATTTCCGATAGATACTGCTTAAAGATGGAATGCACTCATCTTAGCAATTATTCTTAACGTTTATATTATCTTCCCAGAACGTAGCCATATCGACTGCCCTATCAGTGGCACCTATCAAATACTCTTGAGTGCACGTATTAGGGCACGATAAAAGATGGCACATTGTTTGAGTTGTACCGCACAAACAGCTCAGGTTGGTGCCATTTGTGAAACATTACTTACTGTCACATAAAAATGAGGAACAAAAGAGAATTATCCTAATGTGTTAATATTTTTTTTTTTGCCCCAAAGACGAACCCGGATTTCGTATAAGGGACTTGAAGAACGATAGAAATGAAGAGTGAAATCTCAATAAATTAGACCAGAGTACTATGAAAAGGCACGAGCATTAGCCTGTGGTGCAAGTTGGTGTTTTAAAAAAAATGTGTTAATGTTTCGTACAGGTGCGGATACAGTCTTCAAAAAAGGTGGTGGGCATAGCCACTACATTTTCGGTCGTTTTCTGTCCAAATGCGCGTCTTTCTAATGTCTTATCAGTGTTAGAACGTGCTTAAAATCGATATAGTGCATTCCTATAGAGGATATGTCTATAAAAAATTTTGACTTTCATGCATTGTTTTTTTTGTAAGTAAGGTATTGGATATAATATTCTCAGGCTTTCGAACTCAATAGACCGTGAAAGTGTGACGTCAAAGTCTATTAGGGTAGTAGCCATGCCCATCGTGCCCATCACGTTGGATCCGCGCCTGGTTTCGTGATTAACGCATTAATGCGTATACGCTTGTAGCTTATTGTATTGTTCTTTTACTAGATAGATTTTGTTCAAGATCTTCATGTTTTTGCTAATTAGTAATTAATTACTACAAGAAATTTAAAAGCTTGAATGCTACTTTTAAGAAACGAAATTTAATAAACTGCCTTTTAAAAAAAATCCTTTAAATTCAGGTGCAGTCTTCATACTCTTTAAACTGAAACTAATTTAGATAGCAAAGGCAAAGTGTCTCGTTCAAATTTTCACTTGAATATAAATTTAGAAAGTGTTCGGCTGGCTGTAAAGTTCCTCACTAGATAGCGTCATAACATTGTTAAAAATGCAAGTGAAAAGAAATTGGAAAATTTGCTCCTACAGGTATAATATTGGACCGGGTTAATTAGTAAAACATCTGAATGCACTTTTCTGAATGAGCGGCGGTGAAGTTTTAGGACATATATAATTTTATGCTAAGTAAGGTTTTGGTTAGGTTAAGTTATTAAAATGTAAAATATATTTTTTTTATCACGAGGGCGGTTTACCTTACGTTAAAGTGGCTGTCTACGCACATAGACAACTCTCTCACTATTGGAATACTTACAGTTGCGTTGCCGGTCTTTGAGAAATGTATTTTTTATATTACAAGATGCAAACGAGTAGGCGGTTTATCATCTAAGTGACTACCGACTTCCAAGGACATCTGGCTCGCAGATGCGTTATCGGCCTTTAAAAAGGGGGTTAGGCCACCGGTAACTCTTACAAACGGAACGAAACGCGACAACAGTACCATCACTTGACGTAACGGTATTGCCGCCACTTCACGCCGATCGTTTCTGAGAAAGAGGTATTGGTACCCGGACGAAACAAAAGACTGCAAGCGCGGCACTACCTTTAATTAAATGTAAGCTAAAGGTTTAAAATACTATTTTACCCTTTTGTATAAATGTTTTTGTGAGATACAATAATATGTGAAGGCACGCCAAGATGGAAAAATTCGGCGAGGAATGAAAGGTGGGAGGGAAGGTCCATATACTCAACCACCGCAAAGGAAGATCTTCGTGCCCAGGACAGCCGCGCCTAGCCGACAGTTGTTCGTTGGAAAGTCTATATATAGTAAGTAGAAACTTCGCTAGCGTGACATAGTTTGTATGGAAATTTTCAATATTTGTACTGCGGTCGTCGTCATCCGTACAGCGCCATCTAGTTTGCTTTAACCTTTTCTACTCGACATCATTGCAATCTCGTTGTGTATTATATAACGGTCTATTTATTTATATTCAGCACTTACTGGTGTCATTGTGTATCCATTTATTTTACCCGGCCTAAGGCGAAAAGATTTAAAAGACGAGTTTAGGCCACCGGGAAGTCTCACAAACCGAACGAAACGCGACAACAACACCATCACTAGACGTAACAGCATTTCCGCCACTACACGCCGATCTCATGCAAGAATTTATTCCGCTTATTTCAACGAAGCTTTAAGAGAAAATAAATAAACGAAAATTCTAAGGATTATTTAAAAATGCAGATTTGGTCGCTATTTCAAAATACCTCAAATAGATGACGTTCGTACTAGACCTTATGACTGACGTGACATGTACTATTATTATCTCTTTAAACATACGACCAGCGTCGCGTTTTATGGAAAAGACATAAAGAAGATTGGTTAACTGGCTAAGCACGTAGTCTCCCCTATAACGCATTAATATTATTCTATAACATTATAAATATTGTATTATGCAGATTCGGGGCCGTACAAGCGCGTTGTACGAGAATAATCCTACAACGCGTTTTCCTATAATGTGGAATAAACCGTGTTATAGGGGGGATTAAAGCAGTAACAAACGGGCCAAAATTCGAGCACGACAACGTGTGCAGCGTTCACTGGTTTAAATACGGTTTTTGGAATTTTGCAAAGATATAAGATATATATCAATATTGTAAAACGGTGACAAAGGCTGTTAGATTTAGCAATATGTATGATAGAGTTTTATTGGCAAATTAAATCCGGTCGCATTCGCTTTGATCGTTATAGAATTTAATGACAGCGGCCATTGATAAAGACTGTATTAGAATTACTTTGCTTGCTCAACTGCTGTCTCAAAGTGGTTTTACTGCATCTGTATACTCTATAAAGCAGGCAATATCAACTACAAAGCAGTCATTCAGCTCCTATCTGGTCATTTATAGCGAGAGATGAAACAAGGCGCTTACTTAATACGGGAAGTTGTGTGTTTTTGTCGATATCTTTTATATCGATATAAATTCCTTATGCGATACCAAGAACATGTTTAGGCGTTAACACTTTGATGGCTTTAAGTAATCGTGGATTTGTTAAAGGAACACCAGTTTTTTCCCGATGTTGTTACATATCTATAGCTTTCTGAGAAGTATAGATAAATCAAGGCTTAGGTATTTCTTCATTTATTTTTTTCTAGTAACTCGAGGAATATGTAAAATGCATGTATTGTGTACATTAACCCTGCTCCTGAATAAGGTAGGTAGGCTGGCAGAGAATGCTTTTAGCATTAGGCTCACCTTTTGGCCGACATTTTTTTTTTAGTTGTGCAATAGTTACTAAAAACTAAATCAACAGATTTTTTTTAGTAACTTCTTTTTCTAGTAACTTAGAAGCGTACAAGAATGTAAACCGACTATGTTTTATATTATGTAAAGAAGTGTGTCGAAAATAATTATACTTCCATACAAACTTTTGAATATTCCACTTTATAGGGTTATTCTTTACAAATCTTGCCTTTGAGGCAGTCCTAATTTCTGGGTATTTTTAAGAAATTGTTGAAACACTAGAAGGGTACCTAATAATTACGTCCTCTCCTTATACAAAGCTCAAGATTTTCTCACGAATGAGTGCAACGACAGTCTACATGGGATCCTTAAAGATTTATTCGGACTTTTCCAAAGTTAAGCTTTAAAGCTACTGTTAATATAAAATCAGTAAAAAGTAAATAATTTCTTAATAAAGGCAGGTCAAGCCATAACACAGTCACTCTACAACACACAGACATACTCACTCACTCACTCTTTCACTCACACATAGTTTTACTTATACATTTACGTGATATTTCTGAAAACTTGTTTATATTTAGTGAATATTAGAATTTATTACGTAAATAATACTAAATTTATTCCCTGGAGGTGATAGCGAAATCTCTAAGCTACAGATTAAAACCTAAATCAGAAATATCATTGTAAAATTTTATTTGAGAAATAAATATATTTGTATTTAATTAACGTGTCGATATTTAAGTCACGTCACTAATTGGTGCCGCAGTGTCGAAAGGGTGCAACCAGTGCTTCAGAGGCCAAGCGGCTGACATCTGACTCAAGTGAGGTCGCCGACCCGCATACTTCTGCCTATCGATTCCGCAACTCAGTGTCCGTGAAAAATTAATGAATACCACTGATTAAGATAATTTGAAATTAAATTATATACATATTTGAAATTTTATTTATTACCAAAGGTCGTGACACTAGCGTCTAGTATAAGCCGAGCCTGTACCTTAGACGTTAGTCTCTTCCTTGACATTTCATATTTGAAATTTTATTTATTACCAAAGGTCGTGACACTAGCGTCAAGAATAAGCCGAGCCTGTACCTTAGACGTTAGTCTCTTCCTTGACATTTCATAATCTATCTATCCATCAGCCTCCTATTAGCCTTTAATCGCCCACAGCTGGGCACAGACCTCTCTTTATTTCTGCCTCTCTCCCCTATCTCTCGCAACCAGCATGCAGCCACTTCCACATCTCCACTCTCAATCCACTCCCACGCCACTCTTCTCGTCACAAACCCATCGTGCAACGGATTCTCCCATCCAGTTTAGTAATATTTATTATAATATTTAACTCCTTTTTTGTATGACCTATTTTTAAAAGAGTTGCTAGCGAGTTTCTTACTGATTCTTCTCGTGGCCCAAATTTTCTGCATCAGTGGTAGCTTTTAAAATATTTGACGAACCAAAAGAGCTTGTTAAACTCTATTTGAATAACACGTTTGGAATGTGAATTTGCATAATCACCATTGCTTGTTGGTTAAGGGGCAGACTAGAATTCGTAAGATACTCAGATTCAACTCCAACATCATGGGTTATAGTCACTCCAACTCCTAGGAAAATTTTAAGGAAAGAAAAAATATGCCAAGAGAGGATAAAGAGATAAGGCATATCTAAAAATATTCCTAGTTTTATTAAAAAAACGAAGTTAAAAAAGGTTACCTTTCAAATGACCTCAATAGCTCAACAGTAAAAGATATGGACTGAAATCCGAAAGGTACCAGGTACAACTCCCGACGCCGGTGATGTATTGTCACACCCACTCGGGAATATTAGACATACCCAAAAATTATTGCTTATATTCTCTAAAAAAAATATAAAAAAAGGAAAAAATGAATAGGATATAAAAATTCCTTCTATTAAATCAATTAATGTATATGACTATAATGTATTTGCAAAAAATTTTAGTTTTTGCCGTTGTGAAACAAGGATAACGAAGTAGTTCATACAAAAATTGTAATTAGAAATGTAGCTCTAGTACAATGTAATAAATAAAGCTTTCGTTGCGTACAATAAAGTTTATTCTTTATAAAAGGTACAATCTAATAAATAAATCTTTTGTTGCGTACAACAAAGTTTATTTATTAGAGGGCGAAAAAAGTACAGCTAGGCAGCCTAATGAAATTTTTACAGGTCATTTCTAAAATCAACAATTGTATACAAACTCATCTTTGGTGAGTAAATAGAATTCTTAGCAAATTTGCATTTAATACCTTCACAGTCGAGGGTGAGTTTTTTTGAAAATAATTTATTTATCTCCAGCGCCAAGTTCTAGCCCTCAGGCGGTTTGGA
>JANCMC010043217.1:21933626-21968995 GCA_024363005.1 Charaxes varanes
GAATTTCATTCATGCAAAAACAACTTCATTTATTCGTACAAAGTAATCTTGGAGATATTCAGGGAGTAAATTGCGTTCAGATTGTTTTAGTATGCTATAAAATAATTATTTTTTTTTTGTACCAATTTAATGTAACGGTAATATACTAGAAATGTGATGTGTGGTGTGAAAACATTTCAGATATCAAAAAGATAAGAAGCAAGTTTTACATACATAATAGATAGATATATATATGAAAGCGAAAGTTAACGAAATCTAGAAAACCGCTGGACGTACAATGAAGAAATTTTGCAAAGAGGTAGTTTATAGTAAGTTGACATCTATTATTTTTTTTAATAATAAGGAGACATCTACTATTTAACGTGACATCTCTTTTTAATATATATTTTTTAATATGGATTAAGGAAGTCAAGGGGATCTCGCAAGCTTACATAAGAAACAGCTAGTTTGTTATAAGTCCCAAAAGCTCAATGGTAAAATGTAGGGGCTAAATTCCATAAGGACAACTCCGCCTAGTTATTATTGCATCCAATCCTTCATTGATTCCTGAAATACATATGAGGAAATATGCATATCATACATATAATATACACGCACACAGGCGCACCGGTACCCACACATTATGCAATGATGGCTGCTTTTTAGTGGAGTTTTGTAAGAAAATAACCACGTCACCTTCAGAACACATTTCTGACATATTGTATTTTTAAGCTCGATTGGAACGCGGAACCGATACAGTGAAATGAAATCTCTTCCGCCTTATGCTGTCTGTATCTGCTTATAATCATCTGGTAATCTTTTAAGCATCTTCCGAGCGAATGCATTCAATCTTGAACTTTAAAGAAATGATATTTAAGAGAATATTTTGTTTACAGGTAAGCCGAATATTCCCTGTACTATTAGAGGTAAGCTAAATATTCCCCGTTCTATTAAATGTAAGCCAAATATTCCTTGTACCACTCCAGTTAAGCCTTTTTTTAACCGCTTTCAAAAAAGGAGGAGGTTTTCAACTTATTGAGACTGCAGTTATGCCATCGGTGTAGCGAGGAACCTATTTCTCTTGCTACCGACTTCACCACATCAATATGTGTCTAGCACATCCTTTAACCAATTATTATTCGTTGCTTTTAGTTCCTCGGTGTTTTCTTTTTATCTATACTAATATATAAAGTTGAAGAGTTTGTTTGTTTGTTTGAACGGGCTAATCTCAAGGACCCATTGCTCTGGACCGATTTCAAATTCCTTCAGTGTTAGAAACCCATTTATCGAGGAAGGCTATAAGCTATATATCATTACGCTAAAATTCAATCTATTTTGTAAACCAATTTTAAATAGGCGAGTTTAAATATAATTTATTTAAGTTTGTTTTAGGAAATCATGATCAAATCGAGATCGCAGTTTGAACCGAGTACCATACAAATTACATTCGATCTTTATATCGTCAAACTATCGGGGCTTCACAGTTAAATCATGCCCCTCGACGAGTCGGGATTTCACTCGAAATTAATCAAAAAGAAGCAGAGAAATTGAACTTGTTCGTTTGCAAAGGAAATCCTATCCCACACCTGACTACGATATGCATCATCGCAAGAGCAAAGAATAATTTTGCCTTGCAAACAAAGTCCCGTTGACATAGTTCCAATTTACCGTCTCCAATCTCCGGAGATTTGCAATAAAAGTGGACTTTCGAACTTGAGTCGACCGAGAAACTAATTTTTATTTCTGTTCTGGCTAATGTTTTTTTTATTTTAATAAATACTTGCGCTTTTATCGAGAGATGGTCGTAGCTTAATCAGTGGCTGGCTTTGGATTACATTGCTAAGTTAAGTAGCTCTTACCGCGGATGGGTGCTAGATGGATGACCAATTAAACACTGGTTTTCAAATGACTTACAGTCATTTTTAAAAACCGGCTATACATTTTAATTTTTTATTCCAAATATTACAGACTTATTAGAAATAAGTTAACAACGGATAAACTTATCCCTAAAAGAGATCTCTTCCAGCTACCCTTTGAGTGTAGACGAAATAGTGATGAATATAAAGCGGTGCAGGTACTATACTCGCTCGGATGAACCCCCTGAGAAATTTCTTATTCTTATATAAAAAAAAACGAATCCCGTAAATCAGAAATCAATGCTATGTTCATAATAAGAAAATGAATTAGAAATGTGTTGAACAACAGTGCCGACTAGTATGAAAAGATTTACAAATGCATGACATAAAAGTCCTGCTACTGTCAAAAATAGTGGTTGCATTTAAATTGAATGGACGTTGATATTATTTTACGGAATGTAAATGTGGCACATTTAAATACTGAAATGAAGAAGAATTTATCTTCATAAGTAAAAAATAATATTCTATCGACTAACGGACGACTGCATAGCTCTAGTATTCAAAGCTTACCTTAAGTGAATCCAAGGATTTTTGTAATTCCATCTAAATCAGCTTTACTGCTGTCGTGACTTTTATAACCACTGTGATTTCTTCTACTTCATTACATTTTCGAACCGCAAAACGAATATAAACTTTACCGATTTTCTAACCTATGTTTAAATCAATTAAATAATTGCATAATTTTTGAAGTTATGTTGGCAACACTGGGTGCTTCATGATTGGCGCGTTTTTCGTCTTCTTCAAGAAGTTCCCGCAAAAAAGTAGTTCAAAAAGGGGTTTTGACAGATGGTCAATGAGGAATTTTATTTAATGTATATAATATATAATAATAATATTATTTTTGTTCTACTTTGAGTAATAAAAGCATTATAGTGTACCACTTGTTCTTTAGGTTAAATAAAAGTTTGGAAGAGAGTTAGATAAAGTTTACAGTTAAATTTCGGAGAACCTCGAACTTGAATAAGGTAAATAAGTCCATCCGTACCTAAGTTATGGCGTTACTAAGAGAAATATGGATTCATTAGGATAAAGGATCAACAGTATATATTATCCGCACCAGTTATACCAGCTCAATATATGCAAATATCTTATCAATATACATATCCTCTGAGACCCACTCTAACTAGAAACCTGCATTGTGGGCACTCAATATTAGCAAAATGATTGGACCAAAATAGACTAATTTAACTATATAATAGTTACGTTTATACTTTCGTATACGCATATATACATGTATTTTTGGCGGAAATAATAAACAAAGAGAAAGAAATATAATATCAATCATAAGTTTTAATAGTCTTTGATAATTTTGTCGATATCGAATTCGAAAAAATTTGGGCTAAGAATGGTACCTTGTGTTATCATGTTTTAATACGTGAAGCGAAAACTTTCGGCACTATTTTATGAAAATTGCGCTTACGGAAAAATATGAAATTTGGCACAATTATTGTTTATTTAGAGGATTGTGTGGGAATGCTCACATTTTTATAAAACGTGCATTATTAACACATTAAATTATAATGGTAAAAGATTTACAAACATTCAGAAGTCATGGCAGCCGCATTATACCAAGAATTAAAATTTTGTTTACAGCTTTAAATAAGCATATATTATCTAAAGATTTGTGAATTGCGAATTTTGACCAGCCGGCAATCTCTAGTATGTATTAATACAAATAGAATTATACGATATATATATCTCTTGGTTAAGTTCTTTAAATTTTCTTCTTCTTACTATTAAATGGATTTTTAGGTTTATTTAGCAGAAGCTCTTCTCTTACTCATATAGGTTATACATATTTGAGAAATCTGGTACACTCTCTCAGATAGATTATACATATCTGAGAAATCTGGCGTTTTTAACGTCTTCCCATTTCCTTCTTCTTCCTCACTTAAATTGTAAAGGATGTGACTGTGGGGCGAGATAAAATGACCGACTACCATATGATTTTATCCCGGGAAATCCCACAATCTATATATGTATAATCTCACGACTAATATCGCTCAATGACATCTGGACCTGTTGTTTTACGTGCCTTCGGAAAAACGAAGGACGTCGAATATATGAAAACCAGTGTTAGAATGCGTCATCTATCTATCACTCGGCTGCGGTAAGGACTGCTTAACCTAGCGATCGTCTCAACTAAGTAAGCTACGACCTTCACAATGTTGTCCTTCTTCATATTCTCCTTCATGACTCGCCTGCATATCTGCAATATTCACTTTCATTGCCATGATTTCCTTCGACTTCTATGAAAAATACAAACAATTGCTAAATAATTATTTAGTAAGAGTAGATTTGATAAGGGACCTTAAGAATTCAGTTATAAAGTCCAATTTCTAATAGCATATATTGTTCTAGCTCTAGCCATTAAAACTTCACGGCCTTTAATAATATAAGCACTTCAATATTTTACCCTCATCAATAATATAAAGTATGGCGCAAAAAGTTTCGCACTCTTTTATACTGGTGTGCATTCATTCGTTTCGTCTATACGCAGCACTCAATAGCTACTAATGAGTTGATTCATGGAGTTCGCGAACTCTTTACGGCAAAATTATACCTAGTGACTAAAAACAAAATACATTCGAGAGATTTACTCACGTTACTTCCCAGCATGTTAGTTCATTGGCTTTGGGAAAAGAAAAAAAGGGTCTTGACAGACAGACAGACAAACGGACGGACAACGAAATGATCCTATAAGAGTTCCACAAAAAAGTAGTGCGTCCTTAAGTCCATGCACTAATGTGCAGATACTATCCTTTATCACAGGAGAAGGGGTTTGGATTTTCTTGTGTTAATACTTCTTAGGACGTTAGTTATTTCAATTGGAAAGTAAACATCTATCTATGTCCGACGATGTTCATTTATTTCTTCTTCATTCGCCTAAAATTAGGTAATAAAATTAGATTCACTTTTAGCGTGATGATATATACCCTATAGCCTTCCTCGATAAATGGGCTATCTAACAATGAAAGATTATTTTTAAATGGGACCAGTAGTTCCTGAGATTATCGCGTTCAAGTAAACAAACAAACACTTCAGCTATATACATTAGTATAGATATAGGTGCCCCGAATACTCGTTAATGTAAGGCCTCCCCTCACCTACTTAAATTAAAAAAAAACAAAGAGTACTGAATATCAGTCTAAACAATAATAATATAGAGAAAAATCTGAAGCTTTTAATTCAGTTCGGAGACCAGACAAAAAGAAAGAAAATGAAAAGTTTCTGTACCAACAGATGTCACTTTTGCTCAAACTAAACCAAAAAAAATGTCCTTTATACTTGTGCGTAATACTGAAATGAAAAAAATGTGGTTCGTGCATTTGTGCAGTTTTATATTCGGCCATAGTTTTTCGAACTTTGCATTCTGGGTTTCTCATTTCAGCGCTTTTTAAAACTGTTTCCACTCGAATGAATATTTCTCGTAAAATATTTTCTATTTTCGCGGAAGCTGCCGTTACAAGGGTCTTAATTAAAAATAAACCGGGCAAGTGCAAGTTTACCTCGCGCGCCAAGGGTTCCGTACCATCACGTAATACTTTACTTGATGATTTTTAGATTTATACTGTTCTCAAGATTTCTTTAGTTTGAAACAGTTACTACAAGTTTTTTTTTCGACATGTCACTTGAAATTTACCGTTTCCGGATTTTTTCCTATATTTATACTGCAAGATATAGCTTCTTGCCAAATTACATGATTCTAAGCTAACGGGAAGAACCCTATAGGTTTTGATTCCCTTTTCAAATGTGCTGATAAGGGAAATGCAACATAAATGACTTTATCTTTTGATTGCGTATATTAGAAGGATTGATTTTTAAACAGTTTCATGCCACGATATAGATCAATTCTATGCATTCATTTCAACTTCGTAACTGCACGAGTTTAAGAAAAAAAGGGTCTTGACCGAACGTCAGACAGATAGACAAAGAGACACCGTTGCAACGACAAATTCAAAGTTTTCGGGTTTTTCCCTTCACTTGTGAAACTGGATGTAGCTACTTGCCACATTTTATCATTCTAAGATAACAGGAAGTACCCTATAGGTTTTGGTTCCCTTTGCAAATGTATGGAGAATGTGATTTAAACAGGCATATCTTTTGAATACGTTTACTAAGTTGATTTTCTCACAGCTTCATGGGATCGCAGATTTCTTTATTTCGTATTAATTTCTGCTTCATAGCTCTACGTGTCTCTGTGAAAAAGGGAGATAGACAGACACATGTTAACGAACAGACGGACAAGGAAGTGATCCTATAAGGGTTCCTGTTTTCCTTTAGAGATATGGAACCCTAAAAATGGAACTGTAATGTTTTTATTAACGAACTATGATTTGTAGCAATATTATTTACTCCATTACTTTTTTGTAGCTCACTATTACGAAATTCAATAACTTGTTTAATTGGATAGACTCATATCAAATCATTGAGTTCCATTTTTTTCTTCCAATTTTCATTATTAATAAAATAATTTAATTTCCTTTGTTAATTTTTTTTTTATTCTGGTGATAATATATACTACTTAAAGCTAATTATACGACGATTTTTTGCGCCCTGGTTTAAGAAGAGCCTTCAACAAACTCAGTCAGGTGCATTTTTTGTTATCACCTTCTTGCAATAATTTACGTACGGTTAGCGCACTGAAATGCAAAAAAAGTAAAATACTCAAAATCGTTACTCGACGCATTCCAAGCGGACTAAGAAGCAGATGATCATTAGTATACATCGTAATGGGTCCAATTTTGTTATATCTGATTATAACAGCCAGTCAAAGTACCTGTCGGCGGAATCTGCTTCTGACGTGTAATTTTAATTTAATACGCTATTTCTGTACCCGATAATATTGTAGGCGTGTTCCCCCAAACGTGAACTCAATCAGGGGCGAAATGCGTGAGCCCTTCTCCTTGTTTCGCGTACCACATTACTTTGTGAAATTCTTTCAATTGGATATAGCTTTTTGCCTGTTATACTATGTTTCTTATAATGTAGGACATAGCTTAGCGTTGCATATAGACACTTGCCAATATCATTTATATTCAATCAAACGTTGCCTAAAATCACTGACAACTTTGTGAACAAGTCCACACACCTGAACAGCATTGTTTGGCTTTGGTTGTCTATGGAGATACTTTTCCAGTCCAGCTCCAATAACAAAACAGATATCTCGCTATATCTTACCTCTACTATACCTATCATATTCTGCTTCTGACGTGTAATTTTAATTTAATACACCGTTTCTGCTCCCGCTAATATTGTAGGCGTGTTCCCCCAAACGTGAACTTAATCAGGGGCGAAATGCGTAAGTCCTTTGACTTGTCTCTCGTGCCACATTACTTTGTGAAATTCCTTGAAGTGGATCTAACTTTATGTGGGTATGTTGTGTGTTTGTGTGTGTAGTTTTTTAATTAAATAGGGCTTGACTGAATGCTAACAGCTTCAGTAGTGTATAGACTCTTCCCAATAACTTGAGTATCAGAAGTACCACTTAGAAATCAAAGTAAAACACTACTGTTTACGTAGTGTTGTAATCCTTTTTGTAGTGCTTCTTTATTGGAGAAAGGAGAGATGGTCTTCAATTCGCAAGTAAATCCCATGGTATTTTACTTACAAGGACGTATACTGCGTATTGACTACGGTGACAGGCACCAGGCAAACTATGATTGTTTGCTTTTTTAGTGAGATAGGAAAGGCAAATATTGGAATTGGCAACTTCTTTTTTAAAGTCTACCTATCAATGTTTTCGGTAGCAAAATTCAAATGTTATCTACTATCACAACAGTTTGTTTTAACTACTACACAGTTGTTAAACACGAAAGTCAATTGCGGAAAAAACTATTTTATTTGGTACCAAACCAATTTATCCACTGCGGCGTAGAAAAAATAGCTGCGGCTGTGCATAGAAGTGGTTTTGCAAACAAACGTATAAACTTTTCTATATAAAAAATGTTTTTATACTTAGCAAGTTGCATGTTGCATATTTATTAAATGTCATATGTTATGATCTCGTATAAAATGTAATATATAAGTCTTTGAAAATTTCGAGGCTTCATTTCATGATGCATTTTCAGATCAGAATTTACTATTAACCGTCATTCTTCTTCGTCCTAGCATTATCTCCCGGTCAAGTGCCTGGTCCCGTACAGATTGCAGAGGATGTGGCTGTGGGGCGAGTTAAGGTGACCGATTGCCATCTGATATCATCCTCGGAATTCCCACGATCTCTACAACCTTACGACTAATATCACAGTGACATTGTGATTACCGACGCCCATTGACATCTGCACAACCGGGACGCTCGCAGATGCGTTCCGATCTTTAATGACGAATTTAGGCCACCGGGAACCCACAATAATACGCGACAATAATACCATCAGCTGACGTGACAGCATTGTCGCCACTTCACGCCTATCTTATTTGAGAAAGAGATACTAGTACGAGGGCGCGCCTTCCTAATTTGGCTGCAGACCAAGGTGACTGGAAGCGTTGCGCTACCTCAAATTAGATAGGTGGACAGCAATAAAGAAAAGGGTTGTAGTAAAAGGATATAATGGTAAATGGAGAGGAGAGAAAGAATGCGGATACTGCTGTCACGGACGATTTAAGGGGAGTGACAATAGCAGCTTGAGTACTCCGGGATCGTGTACCCGTGGTGGATGCATCTAGCTAACTGACTGAGAAATAGGCAGATCCACCCTGTACAAAAACAACTTAAGCTTATGTTTTCTCAATTCTTATGTAACTTAGCAAAACTAGCAAACAAACCTTTTTGCCTATTATAATCTACACTCACGCTTTGTCGGCCTTATACACCAATTCTCCCCAATAAGCTCTAGCAAACTTAATCACAAGCAGAAACATCAGGTAAGCCATATTAAAATTATTTACTGCCTTATTGATAAAATGCTTCCTTCCCAGGACATACTTTTCACCTATTCTTGTTTACTTGCTGGTAACCTTTGGAGAGTGAGAGGTATAAGATTACAAGCTACCTTATGACAGTCCTAGTAAACGAAATATAAAAATATATCCATCAATCTTATAATTTATATTAGTCTGTATTAAAGGTAATTATGCTTCTTATACCCAAATATAAGTTATTTTTCAAATTTATTGGGAAACTGTTTTGGTTTATTTTTGTTCTATATATATTAATTATGATTGTTTATTGTACTGTATGTTTCCAAAATATAAATAAAATAAAGTATAAAAAGCTCGCAACGATATTTACGTTTATTTCCTCCGTGTACATGTAGAGCAATTTCCGCTGCCCACAAAAAGCTATAACTGGCAACACTTTAAATGCAAATAACCACAACTTCGCCGTCGCACTGCGCCTCGGGGTTCGGAATTTTTTAACCACTATAAACCTCTGAAGATATAGAGTTTGGTCTTGACAGTACATATTGTTTAAACACACGGCTTTTTTACTCACGTGGTGATATATCGGGGTTGACCGACTAGTTTCTAACCCCTCCGGAGTCTTCCTTTTGAGCTCACTACGAAGTGCCTACTTGTTCTACTAAGAGATGAGACGTCTTTACAATAAATAAAAATTTAATTTACTTTTTACGATAATATTTGTTTTAAACAGATATGTCTGAAAAGCTATATTCTATCTATAATGTGTCATTAGTAAGCCGAGGTACAATTGAAAATGGTCCCAAGAGTAATCGGTGTCAGCGAGATCGTTCGTGTAGTGAGCGTAATGGACTCGAAAAGATTTATACTTCTCTCCCGCGAATAAAAGACGTGCTCTTATTCCCTTGACCTTACAGCCAAACTGAACAGAATAGTTAATATATTATAAAAGATAGAAAACATACTAGTATTTTGTTTATTATGAATCATAAAACAATCTATACAGAGAAACCTCGTTTTGCCACACCTTTTATACATAGTCATATATACCCAGCATTATCCCGGCGTAGTACCAGGGTCCGCTTCGATTGCAGAGTATGTGGCTATGGGGCGAGGTAAGATGACCGACTGCCGCCTGAAGTCATCCCTGGAATCCCCACATTCTCTACAATTTCACAAATACTATCACTCAGTGACATCAACCAACTCACTGTTACTTGGATACTTGAAAACCAGTGTTATAATAGGTCACCCATCTATAGCCCAGTCGCGATAAGAACTCTTTAACCTAGCGACTGATTAAGCTAAGACCCCCGTATATAGTATTTTATATCAAAGTAATATTGGGATGAATTTTAGGTATAATAGCTTGTGTTAGAGGTGACCATGGTCGTACCGTGCATCTTTTGATTTCGTTTTTGAGATTCTTTTGAGATCGTGATTTCAGTATATCGTTCATTATTGAACTATCGTTAAATTCACAATGGTCTAAAATAATTACCATTTTCATATTTGCAACATTTTTCTTTTGCATCTGTGTATTTTTCCCAAACAAGGAATCTGTCATCGTCAGTTCTAATATCCGTACGCGTGTTTCGCGAGATTGCTACGTAATTCTAAAAAATATGGCGCTCGCTCGACTTTGTGTTTGCTTTTATGAATAATGTATTACCAAAAAGGCACAGGCATCATGTTTGTAATACGCCGACCCTTGCTGACATTTGCTCCGATGTTTCCATATTAGAAATAATTATATGCCGACGAAAACAAAACTTGTAAAAGAAAAACAAGTTCCGCAATTCAGTTCTACTACCGTAACCAGTTGTGAGGACCATGTAAAACTAAGTAGGTAAATATATTCAGTTCCTACTTAAGGACCCTTATGTCTTAAATTATATATTATATGTAATTGGCTAAAATAAAATAGATTGGCATGGCAATCGATGGAAAACCAAATTTATGTCACAAGTAAGACATAATATTATATTAAAAAAGATTCATTATAGATTTAGGAAAAATAAAAATACCAGAAATAGACTGAGTAAGCCTCCGAGGTCAATTCGTTGAAAAATCCGAGTAAAGAGTTTTTGGGAGAACTTATATAATATAACTTTTTATACAATTTAAAGATATTAAAATTTTAAAAATGCCCTAAGGACCTGTGATTTAACTGGATTAACCTTAAGGATAAACCTTAATTTATTTTTGATAAACCTGGATAAACCTTATTTTTTTGGTTTACACAGTATACATTTGCTAATTATTATTATCCTTAATCAAAAAAAAAAAAGCAGATCATCGTTGATAGGAGAAACCGCTGTGGTAGGCTCTCCAGAGTTGTTTGATTATAAATTTGGACATCATCTGCATACATGTTATAGGGAGATGATATGTTTGAAGTTTTAGAGTAAATGAAAAAAAGAGTAATGGTGATAACACGCCTCCCTGAGGCACGCCAGCAACGAAATTACACCTAGTAGTGGTAATGTTATCCATTCGTATTCTTTGCCATTTATCACACTTCTGTGTCGCATATTATGATATTTTTCAACTTATTAACCGATGTTATGTGCTCGTGTGATAATAATATAACTGGATATATAGAGGAACTTTAAAAGCCAAAGTTGGACGATATTTGTTTTGCCTTAGAGCGCACCCTCGTCCGCTGGCCCGCCGCCAACCGCTAGCGAACGAATTCTGATTTACTATTAGCTTTCTTGTTTGTGGTACGAATACGAAAACAATCATATTGCACTGTGGTCTTTAGGCCCAATGCACACGTCATTGTATGTATTGTACTGCACTTTTTTTTTTCAGTATACAACTTAACAAATACATATTGGCGCATACAATATAGTTGATACGTATTTTGGACTGCAAAAAAACGTTTACCGTTTATATTGTATAAGCCTCTGAAATGTATCCTGCAAAAAACGTGCAGTACGATGCCGTTTGAACTGGACCTCATTTAGCATCATTTTTTTTTTCATTAAACTTCATTCATTACATACATGTGACGTAGTCTTTTTGGCTATCCATATGCCGCTACCAATGCCTTAATAAAGAGAATTTGAAAAAAAAAGAACTTAAGAAGCATTTGTGTAATAGCCTATATTTTAAATCATCACACTACTATTATTAGTCAGATGGTTGAGGAGGTCGTAGCTTAATTTGAGTCGATCTTTACGATAAGTAGCTCTTATCGCAGCCGCGTAATAGATGGGTGACCAATTTTAACACTGATTTTTAAATCCTCCTCTTCCATTTTCGAACGGCACGTAAAATAGTGGATCCCGATTAATGTCCCTGAGGAGTAAGGGATATTATCCGAGATTTTTAAGAAATTGTAGAAGGTCTGAGGATGACGTCAGACCATTTTAACTCATCATGCAAACGTTAACCATCTTAAGACATCTAACTCGCCCAACAGGCACATCCTCTGCAATTTAAGGAGTATTAGACCGGGACCACGCTAGGAAGATCAAGAATGCCATAATTAGTCAGACATATAAAAAAAAACGTTCGCCACAAATAAAATTAACTAGTAAAACAATGTTTTAAGCATATTGCACGTTTTTAAAATAAATTATGGCGCAGTTAACTTTGTGTACGAGTGTAGACAGTATAAATAATGTGTATAATATAGTAAAATGGCGGTCGGTGTCTGCAAAGCGTGAGGGAGCATACCGCAAACAATATAAACGTCCGGTCTGTACAACGCTGATATTTTATATAATACACTATGTTCTGAAATACAACTTATAAACAAGTGTTTGTTAGGAAAACGAATTAATTTACTTTGTGTAAATACGCGAATTTAATAGAGAAGGATGACAGAGCACGATCATCACCAGGACGATAGACTCTACCACGGACGATCATATTATTAACAAGATATAATATGGAATATCGTATGAATGGAATCTAGGAATCTAATAAAGCGCCCAACAATTTTATTTCATATTCAGTCCAGTTGTTTAGGAGTTCAGCAAACACGTAATTTGAGAATCTATATAATATATTCATTAAATTATTTTAAAATTTGACTTAATGGAACACACTTGCTTGAAATATTGACCATAAACTTATGGTTAGTTAAATATTATGTATTATTTTAGTAGTTATGTACGTATGCTATATTAATGTCTTTAAAAGCTTAATTTTTTTAATGGAGTGGGTTCGACAATGGAGCTGCGGGTGTTTGGATGGAATCTTTTAGGTAATTCACCATTCTTCCATTGATCAATCGCTCATTTCCTCTTATACTAAAGTTAACCATCTCATTAATATTCTACGTCAACTGTTCAAAGGTCTCATTAGATAAAATTCAAAGTATAATCTTATACCCTATTAGGTGCTCATTATTTGAGATTTTTTTTCGAAAGAACTTCCCTTAAAATGAATTTCTACAAGTTAACGCCCGAAATAACAGTTAAAAACATCACATATACATAGACAGGAAGAAAATTTTACATTATTTCCCCTTTAACACATATAACGTATGAATACCAGTTTTGTAAAGTTCATGTTACATCGAGAAAATCGGCATCCAGGAACCTTCCTTCAAAGTTTTCTCCTGAGGGATTTGATCGGATGTGAAATATAAAGGTAATATCTCTGCCGAGATCGTCTTTGTGAACCTTTGAGATCGTTGATATTGATCTATCTTTTACATCAAAAGGGAATTCAATAAAGATCCTCTAAATATGTATTTGTTATTTATATGTCTGTATTTTTGTACACTTAGTAATAATAATATGTATTATTTTCAAGTTTTACAGGCATATATGTACGTCTGGCTAAGCTCGTGATAGGAGTGCAACGATAGCCCACTCAACCAAGAATCACACTGATTTCTAACCGGCCCCGTATCCACTGAGCTGTCGAGGCTCTGGGGTAGTAAGGTACCGTTATTTTAACTCAATCGGTGTAAAGTAGCGAGGCTATTTACTCTCTCAAAGTGCTGCAAGTGCCACTTTAAATGCAAATCACAACAAAGTTCAGCGTCGCAATGCAGCTTTGTTTAAATTTTTGGACGTTGTCTGTTCTGTGATTTTAAGGTATATTTTTACATTGTCTAGCTGTAACCCGTGAGTCCTATTATTTCGTTATGAATGAATGAAATGAATGAATGAAAATCGAAATGCTATTATTTCGTTAAATTTTGATGGTTTTCACTTTTTTTTTGTGCGAAACCCCAATGAATTATTTTTCCACTACCACTCTATTATCTCCTGCTTGTTTATTGCTCTACGCAAACTTAATATACATAAAGTTGCAAACACAAATATCAAAGATAAAATTAGGAAGGTATACAAGATCGTTGAAAGGTTTTTATGTTTCCTGAGAAATCGTAAAGGAACGTCAAAGTTTCGGATCCTAATCCCGTGCGACGTTAAGCGATCTCCAATAACTCTCTCTAAAAAGGAACGTTTGTGCAGATATCTTCGTATTAAGTATCTAAAAAATCTTCATTGACATCTTGCCGGCTGAAAAGATCATCAAGAAGAATAATGGAGCGGAAAATAATGAAAAGGTAGAAAAAAAATAATGTAGATACTAAAATAACAATGGCACGGGCCTTCAGCCCGTGGAGTATAAATTAACATTAAAAAAGGTCACGACATACATTGTGGTATCTTCAATAGGGATAGAGAAAAAGGATATAAAGGTAGGAGGAAAGAAAGGATGCAGATACTACTGTCACGGACGGTATTAGGGGTGTGACAATAGCAGCTAGGCCACTCCGGGGCCGCGTATCCGTAGTGGATCGGACCAGTTATACAGATAAAGGAAGAATTGTTAGTCAAGAGTAGACATAACTTAAAATACTTTTGTTTAAACTGTAAGGATACGCTCGACTTTACATTACATCTTCGCAATAAGTACCAATTAGGATTCAGCTGTCAACATATTAAAGTGTTGCCAACAGAGGCCCTAGCGCGAACTTTTCAAATATCGCTAAAACGTTTAAGGTTTAAAATGCAGCTGTCCACTGCGCCAACAGGCCAGTCAAATATATAGATATAATGTATAGAATTTATAATAAGTTAGTATTAAACTGTCATGTACAATTTGTATACAAGTTCGTGAATAAAATAAAATAGTGCAGTTGTCTATGGGAGTTAGTTATCAATCCTATGTATACTATTTGTAAAATATAAAACAATAAAACAAAATTGAGCACGGCATATATTTTAATACTATGTAAATTATCTACGTATGTAAATATGAAACAAAAAACCCGACTACGAAAATGCATATTACGAATTATTATTGTTACACAGTGGATCTAAAAAAAAATACCCGAATTTATTTCCGGGATTAAATAATACCACTTAGATCAACGTGTACTTCATTAGCATATAAAATTCATGACAGGGTTTTGGTTATTTTTGATTCATTTGCATATTTTGAATTTATATAATGTATAAATAAAGTCCGCATCGGTGGAGCAATATTGTACATAAAGTTCAAAATTAGACAGCCTTTGCCTGGTCACGTGACATTAATAAAAAATAAATATTCAGATTGCTTTTTTGAAGCCGCGAAACTTGCTTGGCTAATAATATTAATAATGGGCTTAAGTATTTTAGAAGTGTCATAGTAATAATCATTATTTTTAATATTTAAATATCTGTACAACCTATTCATTGACTTCGGCGTGTCAAGAATTATGATAAATTCTTTATTGTAAAGAACCTCTAAAGGTTTAATAATGCGACACTAGGATCATACCATATTGAGCTAGGCAGGGAAGGAAGCACTGGCAGTGAAATGAGTGTTACTGGCCATTATAAAGGTTATATATTTTCGCTTGTCTTTATTCGCGTATTTAAGCAAAGTGTTTATTTTGTCCTCTTTGTCATGAATTTCCGTAAAGTACTGCCTGATTTTATCAATAAATTAGCTTCTTTCCCGGGAGTTCTTCATCCGCATGAAACTAAACTTGCAAGAACCCTTACAAGTCCTTACCGATTAAACAGTTCTAAAGGCTTTCGGTACGGCCAAATCTCATAGTACCAGTGGCCACTATAAAGAGCGCTCTTAAACCTACACCTGGGTTCAAGTCCTAGGCACTGATATGTTTCCTTTCTCTGCAAAGCGATATTATAATATGGACGCCATCGTTTTTATAATAAAATATATTATATGCACGAATAACATCCTTCTAATATTATAAATGCGAAAGTTTGTACGTGTGGATGTGTGAATGTATGTTTGACGCTCTTTCACGGAAAAACTACTGATTGGATTTTAATAAAACTTTACAATAATATAGTCTATACATCAGAATAACACAAGCTATAAATAATAAATATATTGTGTGAATTATTCAAAATATGACGATAAATGTATGTAAGAGAAAATTCTGCCATCTGCGAGCTTCTGGCGTGCGCTGCTAAAACCGTTAGAGTTACCCGTGTACGATGTATGAAGGAGATGTTTATCTTAAATAGTTCTACAAAAAAGCCTGCAACAGCATATATTTATCTTTCATATTTAAACCATTAACGCCAAAATATTGAACCATTCTGGAAAGGGGAAACGGAAATGAAACGGGAATGGGGATAATATTATGAGATAATAGTAAGTAATGCATGAAATAGTAAATTACTTTGCTTAAATCCGCGAATGAATACGACATGAATACGAATTTCTTGTATTCATTCGAGGATTTAAGCAAAGAAGTTTAGTATTTCATGGATTTCCGCAAAGTAACGCCTGATTCTATTCTATTCAATTATTCTATTTCAATTATAGTAAGTAAGACGAAGCCGGATCCGCTAGTAATAACATACATTCATAGATAGTTATGGAATATAACTATAAAATTCACACACACACTTAACCTGTAACGGTTAGAACTCCATTTGTATATAAAAAGAGTGGTAGAAATGTTTCCAGTTGCACTTATTCAAAGTTAAAATTTTCCATCTTTTTATTTGCGAGTATAGATAATATGTAATTTATATTTCCTGCATAAAATTATATCGGCCAAGACGCATTATTTCTATAATTGGTAACATTAACGATTGAGGAAATTTAAAATTAGCCCACAATGCTATGGAAAAAACAAGAAATTTACACAAATTCTATTCTATGGCGTCATGGACTTATCGTTTCTATCAATATTCCTTTTATTTAAATAGTATTGCATGGCGCCATGGACTTATCGTTTCTATCACTATTACTTGTATTTAAAGACTATTCTATGGCGTCATGGACGTATTATTTCTATTAATATTCCTTTTATTTAAAGAATATTGTATGGCGCCATGGACGTATCGTTTCTATCAATAATACTTTTATTCAAAGACTATTCTATGGCGTCATAGACGTATTGTTTCTATCAATTTTACTTTTATTTAAAGACTATTCTATGGCGTCTTGGACTTATCGTTTCTATCAATATTCTTTTTATTTAAAGAGTATTGCATGGCGCCATGGACTTATAGTTTCTATCAGTACTTCTTTTATTTAAAGACTATTCTATGGCGTCATGGACGTATTGTTTCTATCAATATTCCTTTTATTTAAAGAGTATTGCATGGATCCATGGACTTATCGTTTCTATCAATATTACTTTTATTTAAAGACTAGAGTATTCGATCACAGTCGCATGGAAAATGACTCTGTAGTCTAAGATATAATAAGCTAAAAAATAACTTTTCACTCTTGTCTTAAAGACACCCAAATTGTATGTAATTGTATTAATGTCTATGGTCCTTAATACAAATCGACCTGAATGATGGCAATCGTCAATATTTGGGTGTTTTTAAGCAAAAAGGTGTTACAGCCGAGGATTTCTACTCAAGTATTAATAAGTCCTATGAGGCTCGATGGATGTAACATTTATATCTAAAGTTCCTTTTTTTTTAAATTATAGACTTGACTATAATCGGATCAGATGAATAGTCGATATTACTTGTAGGTATTTCATTATATTATAATTGTGTATATCACACATAAACATTAATTATAATACACATTCAGTTGTTAATTTTTTTGCATTTTCAAGGAAATATCTTGGCTGTGGTACACATTTTTTGACTTTGGTACATAAAAATTATAAAACGGATATGTAGTCCTCTTTTTAGGGTCCATAGTCGTATAAGGAATCTTTATAGTGTCGCTCCGTCACGCCCGTCCGTCTCTCCACCCGCAAAGTGGTCCGTACGTATGATTTCATAATTATTAGACGCAAAAACTTAAAATTTTCCATGTTTATAGAACAACATGCTAAAAACTCACTAGGATAATTAAGAACGAAATCGGACAACAGCTTCTGAAATTATTTTAATGCTTTTAAAGTTATTTAAAAAATACCTGTATCGTTTCAAACACGGAATCTTTCAATATAAGCGTGTCTTAACACGCCCTCAACCACTTTTCATTTACACATAAGTATTTAAAAATAACTAAAAATTATAAATCCGTTTTGTAATGAAAACTAACAGCGCAATATTTCATATGGAATTACGTTTCAAGCGGTATCCCGTATATGCGGAGATTAACACTCGGTGTACCTCATAAAGAAGCATCGCGTGCTATCTCAACATGGAAGCGCTTCGACGCCTAGCACTATTAACTTCAATTACACATGGCCGGTACACGATCGTTGTACGAGATCAATAATTAAGCATGTCGAAGGGCGCGGTTGTGAGTAGAGCCAAGTTTCGGTTTATCACAAGATCTGGAGTGTAAAACATAATGGAACGCATTGACCGCTATCATTATTTCCTACCTTATTCATTGAGGGACACTGTAGTGAGAAGCCAAGCCTCAGTGCGACTATGCATATAAAAGTTTCTGCCCATAAGTCAACCTTGTAAAGTAGGCATTTTTTTAAGGATAAATCGTAACTAATTACTTCCAATAACATGACTGGTATACATTATACGAGATCAATAATTAAGCACGTCGAAGGGCGCGGTTGTGAGTACAGCCAAGTTTCGGTTTATCACAAGATTTGGAGTGTAAAACAAAATAGAACGCATTGACCGCAATCATTATTTCCTGCCTTATCTATTGAGGGGCACGGTAGTGAGTAAGCCAAGCCTCAGTTCGACTAATACATACGAAAGATTCTGCCCATAACTCCACCTTTTAAAGTATGCACATTTTTTAAGTAAAAAACCTTCACTAGTTACATAAATTACACGTGACCGCTATATATTAGTTGTACGAGATCAATAATTAAACACACCGAAGGACACGGTTGTGCCTACAGCCGTCGTCTATTTGAAGTATTACGAAGTAGTATCCAAAAATGCATTTTTAGGTATTTCTACTTTTCCTTTCTCTCCTTTCTTTTAAACATTCTGTGAAATAAGACCAATGAAAAAAACAAACGAAAAAATTTATATCGGTCCAACAGTTTTCGAGTTTTTGCGAGACTAACGAACAACAAATGATTTTTGTACATATAGGTAAATTTTCATTACTCGTGTGTTTCCCCCTTAACGAAGCTAGTCGTTAATTTACATTAAACGGTTGTTTTGAACTAGTGACATGCGATAAGGTATATTAATAAATATTTAAACTCGTCACAACGTAAAGATACGTAACGGAAAAGATAATTAATCAGATCTGCATCATTATTTAATTACGTACGCTAATTAAAAATAACTAAAGATCGCCTGGTCATCGAAAATCTGCCATAAACCTATACATTTGCTTACCATAAGCTTATTTAGAGCTATTAACAAAACAATTCTTTATACACCGGCATTGTAATGTTTGAGAATTAATATGTTTACCGTCGTTATGACTTTAACACAGTCTTCTAGTCAAACTAACTGTACCCCGCGACTTCGTCCGCGTGGGCCAGTCCTATCACTTAAGGGTTTAAAAAATAATTTCAGACCATTTATGTACAAAATATTTCGATATCTTATATCATCTATACGATATATACGAATCGGTCAAGTCGCTTCGGAGGAGTTTGACACTATGGTAAGAGAATTTTATATATAAGCTGTATACATGCGTGTGTAAATCGTTTGGCTTTAGTGTGCGTGTGGTGTATTTTAAAAAATTTAAAGCATTAATAAAAATATTAGCTTTAGCGCGCACCATCCTCTATTTAAACTTTAATTGTGACAAATTCTGAACAACTCCGTAAGCGCAATTTCCGCAAAATTGTGGCGGAATCTTTTGCTCTACGTATTAATTAAAAATAATATATATTACAGTTTAAATAACTTCATTATTTAATAATGATAAAGAGACGATTAGTCCACTCGTAAAATGTAAAAGAGGCTATAAAAAAAGTAAAACGAAACGAGTTTCCTGTATATTTTATACCCTTACTTTTACTACATCTTTTTTATCCGTCAGTCTTATATCTCAATTTCCCTTTTTCCGACGGGATGGGCTTGAACTCCCGATATCAATCTCAGCCTTATACGGCGTTAATGACACGAGGGTATAAACAGCTCTATCCTGGGGCATGGTAAATTATATTGATACTTTCCGTTGAATTTGTTGAGACAATGGAGCTATTATTGTTTTAATATAGACTGGGCTTAAACTTACGAACAATATTTTTTTTTATATAACAAGGGGCAAACGGACAGGTGGTATATACAGCTCGTTCATAGGGCTTGGTAAATGATAATGATACTTTCCATTAAATTTGTTGAGACAGTGGAGCTATTATTGTTTTAATATAGACTCGACTTAAACTTACGAACAATATTTTTTTTATATAACAAGGGGCAAACGGACAGGTAGTGTATACAGCTCTATACCTGGGGCATGATAGACAATATTGATACATTCAGTGGTATTTTTTGAGACAAAGGAGCTATTTTTGTTTTGATATTGAGCACGAATATTGTTTTTTATAAAACGAAGCAAACGGTTTGGTTTACTTAAGTGACTACCGACGCCCAGAACCGCAACAACAGAGGACTCGCAAATGCCTTGTCGGCCTTTGATTTGAGGCTTTGAATGTGAATTAAACTACTATATGAGGGACTATGATAATGAACGGTGGTCCATCATACCTCTTCGAGATGTGTAGGGACAACGCTAGCACAATATTATTATTGTTCTGCTGGGCATTTCCAGACGGCCATAATTTATTTTATGTTTTTCTTGCAAAATCATCGAAAACTATTAAACATATACGGCTATAACTAAGCAACAAACCAGCGGTGTTTCGTCAGTATGTTTAGATATCAGTTTTTATACGTCAGTTTTATGTATCAATTTCACCCCTTCGCGCCAGATGGCTTGAACTCGCCATATCAATGTCAGTCTGGCGTTAATTACTCGTTTTTACTAACCATCATCAGCAACTCATCAATTTATAAGCCCACAACTGAGCAACGAACCAGCGGTACTTCGTCGATCCCTATATTTAGATCTTGGATGTTCTATTACCTCCTTTCCCCTCTTTTACCAGACCTCCGTCTCCGTACAGCTGTGTATACTCAAACAAAATTCTTAAAACAGACACTATGTGCGTGATGTTTAAGAAATACTCGTAATCATGTATATAAAGCTCCTATATAGGTTGAAGACAATATAAACATATTCGCGCCGGACGTATGGCGTGTCGATACTCGATATGAACACGTGTGCAAACATTTATAGGTGCCAGTATTTGGCTACCTCGCCCAGCGCAAAATCACATGTTTCAGACAAAATATCATGCATATAGATTTGTATGTTTACTTCAGTTAGGGTTGCCAAGCCGAACATTGTTTAGTAGTATGCACATTTTTGTGGTTTAGCGTATCTATGTATGTCGCAGGCAATTTGTATGATTCCGTCGTTTACATACGGTTTCGTCGGTTTAAAAACGCTCGTTATGTAATATGTCGAAGGCAATATTGCCTAGCCTATTCAAAGTTTAAAGATAATCATGAATGGTCAAGTTCTTGGTTATTTTTCTGTTTAAATCCAAGTATTTAAAGATAACAATTTAACGAGTTCTCATATTGCCTACGGCATATAACCGAGCGTTTTTAAACCGACTAGGTCGTACGTAATCGGCGGAATCATACAAATTGTCTGCGACATCTATACATCGTAGTTATGGCCGTGTGGTGGAAATTTGGCCTTGAATAGATTTGCGAAAATGTTCAATCATAATACAACATCTATTTGTCAGATATCAAAATTAACAGAATACATTGTTATTTTGTCCTGGTTGTCATGACAACGCTTTGATACCATCTTATAATAAAAAGTATACACGTGTGTGTGTAAATCGTTTGGTTTTGGTGTGCGTGAGGATTTTTTTTATTAATATAATATCTATAATGCATATTTTATAAAAATATTAGCATTCGCACACCGTCCTCTGTATAAACTATTATTGTGCAAAATACAATTTGTTTAGTTTTTGTGTCATTTTTGTAAAATGGTACCGATGTAAGTTTTTGCTTCACGTATATGTTAATAAATAAATTTAAGTGCCTGTTTGTAACGTCGAAATAAAATCATTTTACTAAAAACATTACTATCTACACAATATGATAAAAAAGCCTCAATAGCTCAACGGTGTAAGGTATGGACTGAAATCTGCAAGGTACGCGATTCAAAACCCACCGCCGTTGGGGTATTGTCGCACCCAATCCTAATACGAGCTTTTCATTTAAGCTTAGTAGAGGGGAAAAAGGGAATATTAGACATATCTACAAAATATTCCTAATATAAAAAAAAAAACGCGAAATAATACCTTTTTATCTGTCGTAACTTTTTGTTACGTAATTTACGGTTGAAACGAGACGTTTTTTTGGAGATTATCTTAACGTCTTTGTAACGTTGAATATGAAGTTTCACTGGCAGATAAGTAATATTTAACTAAAGCTTTTTAACTTTAAATTTAACAAAATTAGATTAACATTAGGGGCCATTCATAAATTGCCGTCATCTATAAATGTTAAATGCCGAAGGCAAAATGTATATAATGCCGTGACATTGGTCCTCAACTCGGACGGTCCGCTTCTAACCTATCCGTAAGTTGACATTCTAATCAAATGTTTATGCATGATCTATATATTCGCGGCATCTTGCATAACTGCAAACGTTTAATAAACGGTGAGATTAAACAAATTGCCAGCGATATTATTATATATTAATCTAGTATTTCAAACGAACGTCATTAGTTTGATACTGTTATTTGCAGTTGTCTTTCGTACTAAAACCTATTTGGTAACTTCTAAACTTTTGTTTATATTGTTAGTAAAAAAAATCAGGCGGATATTTTACGAAACACGGAGGAGGTCGGATATCAAATATAAGCCAGTGCTAAAATGGGTCACCCGTCTATCGCCTCCACTCCAGCCACGACCTCCTCCTCCACGACCATCGCTAACGAGATCTCTTCCCTTCATATTACGTAATTTAACGTAACATAAAATCTTTAAAAATTAGGTAGGTACAGGTACATTTCAAACGACGATATATACATTGCATAAAGGTCACAAACGACTGTATACAGTATAAATAATAAATAAATAAATAAATATATAGGACTATATGACACACGGACGTCTGTACGGAGGAGCTGAAGGAGTCCGACGTGGGCACTCACGCTGGACGATTCGAGATCAAGAAGATCGGGGACGACTACTTCACCTTCGTTACAGAATGCAAGAACCCGAAGGTGCCTGTGTTCACTATAATGAATATAAATGTTCATATACAAAAATCGACTGTACAAGTCTATCTATGTTACTCTAAACCGGTGGACCGATTTGGATTAAATTTTGTGTTTTTAAAGATTTCATAGATGGTTTAAAAAAACAATTAGTCCCGGTAGGTGGCGCTGCTGTCGGGATATACCGCAAATTTTTGATATGTTCCTCCGTATATGTCAAAAGCGGCTGAGCCGATTTAATTTCTGTCTGTTTTGATTTATTCGCATTAGTTCAGGAAAGGATTAAAATAAAACAAACACAGGAATTTATATATAATTTTTATATATTACAAGGTGCAAACGAGCAGGCGGTTCACTTAAGTGACCATCGACGCCCATGGTTATCGGCAAGACCAGAAGGCTTGCAGATGTTGTTGATGATGTTGGCAGCCTTTAAAGAGGAGTTTAGGCCACCGGGAACTCCCACAAACCTAACGAAATACGACAACAATGCCATCACTTGACGTGACAGCATTGCCGTTACTTAGAAAGAGATACTGGTACCAAGGTGCGTTTTCGGCTGAGAAAGAGATACTGGTATCAAGATGCGTTTTCGGCTGAGAAAGAGATACTAGTACCAAGGTGTGTTTTCGGCTGAAAAATACAGAGGAAGTAGCATTTTTGGAATTTTTCCAATAGATTGTGTTAATACTCCACCTTTTGTCTGACCTTAAATCATGCAAGCCAATGTCTATATTAGTAATAGTAGATAGTATATTATAAAGATTTAATATAATAAACGTCATATATACTCCAAATATAATATCAATAAATGGATTATGAAACTGTTTTTTTTTTATTTCAGGCGTGTACAATACTCTTACGAGGTGCCAGCAAGGATGTGCTTAATGAGATCGAGAGGAATCTACAAGACGCCCTTCATGTTGCAAAGAATTTGGTGAGCAATTTTATATTTATTTATTTATTTCTTTGTTCTTTGTATTAGTTACATTTGCCTTAGAAGTATGTTAGTATACAAAAATAAAAATAAAAATACAAAAATATATATCACCTTTAACAATTTTATTTACGTTACACATTGTGAACTGATGGACGATCCAATGTTATTTATTTTTAGCCAGCTGTTACCTGCTGCTTTTAATAAATTCGTTAAATCTCAATTATTTTCTTATTTGGGAAACATACAATTCTCAGACATTTGTGCAAAAAGCAAACATATATCAATTTAGTTTTCATTCAAATCATTTTATTCAAGTAGACTTTAACAAGCTCTTTTGAATCGTGAAATATTTTAATAGCTACCACTTACTCATTAACTACTCTTTTAAAAATAGTTCTTCCTAAAAATAAGTTTAATACATTTCCATTTTAATATGGCCTTCAACTGTAGAAGTGTGTTTTTAACATGTCCTTCAAATTTATTATGAAATATGTAATAACACATGAAATCAAAGTGAAAACAAAGGAAACAAAAATAGTAAAACAAAGATTTTTTTTAAAACTATTTATGTTTAATATGCGTGGGCCCCAGATCCGTGTGAATAAAGATTTATTATTATTATTATATTATTTATTAACTTTATTGCACAACAAAAAAAATGTTGCACAAAAGGTGAGCTTAATGCTAAAAGCACTTTGTGCTAGTCTACCATTTTATGTGGAAGGATTATAGAACATTGAAATCAGTTCCTTGCTATGGGAGGCTTTCACATTAAAAGATTTGTTGGTTGTAATAATTATTTATTAACATGCTTATCAACTCTTTGTTAATATTTTATTGTCACCATGAAAACTCTGTAGCACGTTACCACAGTTAACAAGAAACATCTGCACAATCTGTGAAAGGTTCATTAATTAGGGCTTTACTACTGTAAATTTTAATATTTAAGCTCCCATTGCTACATGGTTTAAAGTGACAACATATATATGAATTGGTTCTTTATCCAGGTGCTGAACCCGCGTCTGGTGGCGGGAGGCGGTGCCGTGGAGATGGCGATATCGAGCGCCCTGTTCGTCAAAGCACCGAACACGACCCCACAAATATTTTTTTTGTACACATATATAAATACATACATATAGATAATACACCCAGACACGAGGCGGGAATCGAACCCACTACCCACGGAACGGAAGGCAGAGACACTGCCCACTGCGTCAACGGGCCAGTTAGTTTATTATAATATAAACATTGCACTATCGGTATTAATGTGCAATATAATTGATCGTTTGAATTCATGGTGCCATTCAATCTTATTGTACAATATTATTGTAGATATAGGGAACGCCTTAGAAAAGACAATTATTTAGTTTCCCTCACCACCTTTTATAAATTGTCATGCAAGTATATAAAATAGCAATTATAATTTACAAAGGCCAATATCCTGTATATTGTGCATGTATATCTGTCTTGCCATTCAATCTTATTGTACAATATTATTGTAGATATAGGGAACGCCTTAGTAAAGACAATTATTTAGTTTCCCTCACCACCTTTTATAAATTGTCATGCAAGTATATAAAAAAGCAATTATAATTTACAAAGGCCAATATCCTGTATATTGTGCATGTATATCTGTCTTGTATATTCTATGAAATTATTTTGCATGTTATATAACAACCTCAATTTTAAACTATAAATTTTTTTACCACTATTTATAAATTAATGGCCTTAATAAAGCGTTTGCAAAAGATTTTATGTCTTTAGTTTTAACACGAACGAAATACGAACTTTACTAATCTACGGCCTTCGCTATTAATAGTTATTTTAAAAAAATATTTGTGTTTAGGGTTTCAGTATAGGGTGTAAGGATAGTAATAGTAATTTTTATTATATCATGTTACATAGTTCAATATAACCCTGGTCCCTAAACTAGGTAAGCCTGTATCTTAGGAGCCAGTGCCTTCCCAAACATTGGTACAACTATTTATAATATGTTGAGCAATTTTAAATGATATAACAAAGAAATAACAAATGAAAAAAGAAAAATGAAATATAAAAGTATTACATCCAATAAACTTAGCTTGTGTCTGAGTGTGTGGTGTGTTTTGGTGTGTATAAAGTATTATATTATGTGTGAATGTAAGGGTACGTGTGTATGTTTTTTGTATATTATATCTATATTAATGTTTTTAGGTATATTAATTTTATTTATTGTTATTTTTAGATGCGAGTATGTATAAATATATATATACTCTCTATATGTTTCTCTGACGCGCACGAACATTGCATTGAGTCCCCTCTCAGGCTTGCAACCATTAACGATGGCATAGATATTCAAGTTAACGATTCCATCGACTTGTCCTCTTAGCTTTTAGAAGGAAATGTCCTGGACACACTGTTCCTTTTTGTCATTAAATTAAATTAACCCTAAAAGGTACAGCGATTTTTATAGCGCACATGAATTGGGCAGCTTCAATAGGAACATAACGCCTCGTTAAAGGCATCTCACTTTGAATAGACCTTATAAATATGTCCAGACGGACTGTAACTTGTGCAACTCGTACTTTATGAACACATGATACAGTTAAGTGTATTTTATATTGACGAAGAGCGTGTTTACTGCGGGTTACGAATAAATTGATGTTATTTTTTATCGCATTAAACAAAGCGTTCTTTTACATTTGTAAGCCTGTATTGTCTTAGAAAAACAAATATGAATTTTAACGTATTCATAGCGTAAAAATTAATATCAACAACGTAATGAATACTATGTAGAGTCTTGAAATGATGCTTTATTGTAACACTGGTTGTACCTGCGTCTTCGTCTGCGTATTATAAGGTAAAAAAAAATAGATTCTATTGTAGCGTGATGATTAATAGCCTATAGCCTTCCTCGATAAATGGCCTATCTAACACTGAAAGGATTTTTCAAATCAGACCAGTACGTCTTGAGATTAGCGGTTTCAAGCAAACAAACTTTTCAACTTTATACATTAATAGATAAGATAGATAATCATATAATTGACGGCCTTCTTTATAATTGTGCAATGACAGTCAAAAAAGTATGTAATATAATTAAGAACGGTTAGTAAAATTTAGAATTATCCCATGAGAGATCAAACATGAACGCGAATGGAAATATTTGAAACTGTCCATAAAATTTTGTGATGTTATTGAAAGCTAAAATGCTAATATGTTATATTCTGTATTGCTAATGTATCGACTATGGAGGGTGCCAACAACACCATCACTAGACATGACAGCATTACCGCTACGCGCCGGCCCAATTCGGCTACAAGCATGGCGCTACCTCTAATAATCTATCTACCTCTAATAAAATAACCCGAATGCAGTGGTAATTTCTGCATCTCGCCTCGGGGGTAGTTAGACTGAGACAAAAGCCTTTGTCGAGGCAAACCAAAACCCGAATCTAATTAACCCAAGGGCTCTTAATTAGTCCCCGCTGTAACATGACAAGGGAACAGTCAATTTTGATCTAACCGCAGCCTTTGACACACGGCCGGGTAGTTTGACGAACATTTAGTAAAACTTTTTCAATTTTAACATTAGCAAAATTTTTAGGAATGTTTTTTAGGTATCTCCGTTTCCTTTCCTAAGCTTAAATAAAAAGCTTGGATCAGGAGTGGTTGGACAATATCCCAACGGTGACTGATTTGAACCGTGTACCTTGCAGATTTTGGTTCATGAATAAATACTGTTTCCTCCCTTTCTTTCTTTCATTCCTTGTACCGTTTAGATATGTAGGCTATTTATAAATTCCAATGACAATGGGAAAAAAAGATTGCATTAAATCAACGGAACGAGATTATTGAGGCACAGAAAACGCCGACATTTCGATAATTTACACTCAACACATACAACAACAAAAACACACACATACACACACAATAATCGGCTATCGAACGACCTACTGTGGGTAGATTTTTGCTTTACCTCTCGGTTTAGATATAACATTGTTTCCTCTTATTAAGTGACATTTGTGGTGTAATAAAGTCATATTATATGTTATTTATAAGAATGCATTACATATGTATAAGTTGGTTACGAAATCTAATTAAATTATTCAGTAAGTGGTAAAGGATGTTAAAATAAATTGACAAAATCATACCACAATCTGCCATTAAATTGCGTACAAATGACAAATAATTATTATTATCCTGTAAGTTATACATTAGTAAATATTATGTCAAAAACAAATATATTTATTCATTAATAATAATTGTAGCAAATGACTAGTACAATATAATTTATACATTAGAAAATTAGTAAAAAAAATTCATAGACAATTTACATAGATTTCATAGAATACATAGACTTTTTATGTACAAATTTTGTTCCGCGTTTATCACACTCGGAAACCTTCGTTGTTCATAGGACATTAATATAGAATATTATTTAACTTTGATATTTAAACTTTGTATTTTGTTTTACAACATAAATGTCTGTGTCCCCCCATTAAGCAACAAATCAAAACGAAACTTTGAAAACGTTTAACTAAATAATCGTTTCTCCCTCAAGCTCGACTTAGATAATTGCAGCTTTTGGACCGAAACTCCTTTTCACTGGAGCTTTTTTAAACAGTTTATTATATCACCATTTTTTTTTCTCTTCATATCCAATATGTTTTTTGGGAATCCTAGGTGTTTGCCTTCGACCAAAGCTTCTTCACACAGATTTTTTTAAAAGTTTCTTATAACATGCACTGTCGTTTTTCTTACTGTCCCATATGTTATGTTTTTATAATTAAAATAGAAGTTATTTTTTAGAGCTATAGAAACATTTTGGAGAGTGCATATTATTCTCCTTATCATGTCTCTCAAGCTTTTTTGAAAGCTTGTGTTAAGCTTTTTTGAAAGCTTGTGTTTAACCTTTTTGGAAAGCTCGTGTTAGGCTTTTTTGAAACCCCGTGTTGGGCTTTCTTGAAAGCTCGTGATAAGCTTTTTTGAAAGCTCATGTTAGGCCTTTATGAAAGCTTGAATTAGTGGCCGAATTTCGATCTGTTGGCGTGATATCTAGTATTAATAAATATGTACTTCAATTTATTATTACTTACTTTTTTATAACTTTATATAGTCCTTTTTAGTGTCACAAGCCTTTTACTGGTATCGAAGTGTTCATTAGCATTCGGGACGTGCACTTAGTGGTGATAGCAGCACGCGACTGACACTAATCAATCCTCTCTCCCTGATACCACCTTATGGTATATAAGCAGAGTGTCAACTTGTTTCAGGCGCGGATTCACCGTTGTGAGCACAATGGGCATGCCTACAGCACTAATCCTGGCACAATTCCTCTGTGGAATCAATTACCACTTAGAGATATGACTTAGGGACCTTCAAGGAAAGTGAACTCATTTTAGCTATCTCGCTCACTATGTACACTAGTGCCAGCCCCACTTAGTTGTGCCGTCGACGTCCGCGGTCAAAGACGTCACTATGCCACTCTTCTTGTATCATCTGTCCGCAACAATTATGTATTGATGTATTCTGTAAAGATGTTTGCGAAAGAAAATAAATATATAAACAAAATATTAAGCGTGCGAATAATACCTCAAACGAATAAACTTGTAATAAGAGAAACATTAGAACCCGGCGTTTCATTATTTAGTATTTCTTAATAGGCGCCAACTACTCTTTCGTTATTTGATTTACTGGGAGAAAATGTAACAAAGTGACCCATTTCATTTTCCTAACATTTCTCAGTTTCTACGCGGTCCAAGTTTAATTCAGTTTGTTCGTAAGTACAACATTTTCTTTTCATAAGATATTAAATTAAGGCTCTGAAGACGTTGCCTTGATTGCTATCCCGCGGCGTGCTCGCTGACATTATCAGTTCACTGAAGTTGTTTACTTTTTTGCAACACCGTTTCGACATTTAAGTGGCAGAGGTTGGAGATATTGTTTTTAAAGCACAAAGATAATGTTTTACAACAAAGTATTTTAGAAATGTATTTATTTGAGGAATTTCAAGGATACTTTGAAGATATTGTTATAAGAGCACATACATAAACACATAAATATTGTATTGTTTCTGCTGATGTTTTAAAGAAATCAATATTTTATATATTACAAGGGGCTAACGACCAGGTGGTAAATAACCGCCGACACTCAGGGATATCTGCCACGGGGAACTGTCACAAACAAAACGTAACAGGACAAAAGTATCGTCACTTGACGTGACAGCATAGCCGCCACTTCACGCCGATCTTATGTGAGAAAGAGGTACTGGTACCCGGACGCTGGTACCCGGTCCAATTCGGCTGCAGACCAAAATGACTGCAAGCGTGGCCCTACCAAAAAAATATTGAAGATTACAAGGAATAGTTTAGATATTATGTTTCCTGAATATATGTAACTGCAGGGTATCTTATTTTTACTTGACTATAATTTTTGAATATATTTTTACTAGACTTATTAAAGTTGTTAATTATTTATTACTTATTGGCTTATTCATAGAGCCATTGTTGTGATCACTATGTAGGCCGCTACTGTATAACTACTAATTTTTATGAAATTTGTCATTGAATCGATAAGGAGAAGACTACACTTAAATTTAACTATAGTGGTTTTAAATACAAATTTTTTTAGGCTTTTAACTTACCCATAAATTTTGCGAGTGTGACTACACTTATATACCTATTTAGTCTTATTTTAAAGGATGTATTTTGTAACAAAAAGTAGATACATACCTACCTACATAGGGCAATCGACTCTAAATAGCGTTTTCTGAAAGATATAAATCTTTTATTTTATGGGGCATGCCCCCGACTTCATAGTATTATTCTGTCCAAAGCTTTTTTTTTAAATCCGTATTTCGTTTAGAACCCTCTACTTCCTCCTTCTACGCTCTTTATATACCCTCAATTTTGCCTTCTATTAAATTTCATTCCAAGAGAAAATGCATTGAAGGAACTGAAGGTACATTGTAGGTACGACGGCAGGTTAAGGTTTACTTATCGTGAAATCTCTAAAGAGCCGTATACTTGAGAGTCGGTCATATAAATCATTATGCATGAAAAATATCTTATCTTTAAGAATAACAGAAGTAGTATGTGGAAGTTAAAATTATACAAACATTTGAGCTCGCCGTATAACGTAGGAAAGCGTGTCTATGAATAAATTGACTCAAGGCGGCCTATTTCATGCAGATGCAAATTATTGTTTTTAATATATTCTTCATCATAAAAAACATTCACTGCTTCTTATGTATAAGTATAAATAAAAGTGAAGTGCTTTTTTGTTTTTTCTAAAAAAACTGCTGTTGTTTATTCAATACTTGTACCGCCCAATTGAAGCACTATAAAATATTTGTTTGTCAAAACAATCTTCTTGATTTCCACTAAAATTTTGAACAGCCCTGTTAAAGAATTCCCATAGAATCCAATTAAATGGGACAAAGGTCAGAAAGAAACCAGTAATCTGTATTGTCCCATTTAATTGGATTCTATGGGAATTTTTCAATAGGGGGATACATTTGTAATACTTATTACTGAATTTTACATATTTGTATTGCTCCGTGAAGTTGGGAATTTGGGGTTACAACAATTTACGTAAGAGGTATCGATATATAAAACAAAGTCGGGTTTGTTGGAACACTTATAATTGGAGAACGCCTAGACCGATTTTAATGATTTTTGCTTTCTTCGATTTTGCTTTAATTAAATTTATACACCATGGGCATGTGGCCCGTGCCAATTTATATGTAACGACATTCAGCGTTTAATTTAGTCTTTTCACTCTCATCGCTTGATTAATTCTCCATTACAGGTCCCATTTTTTTTTTTAAGTCAGTAAAATGGTCTTGAAACTTTCTTTTGCCGGGAACAGGAACGGTAAAGAGATAAGAAACGGTAACGGGATCGGGAATAATATTATACGATAATAGAATGTAGAACATCGTATGTAACCTAAACTTCGGGCAGGACATCGTCTGCCGGGTCAGCTAGTTTATTTAGATCAATTTTAGAAAATAAATAAATATATATAGGACTATATGACACATGGACGCCTGTTCCTAAGGTAGACAACTTAATGCCTGTGTTATAGGTAACAGACGTCTGTTATACAGAAATATATATGTTTTGTAGAAATATATAAGTACATACATATAGATAATACACTCAGACTAACACACGAAGCGAGAATAGACCCCAAGACCCCCGGAGCGAAAGGCAGCCCACTGCGCCAACGGGCCAGTCGAAAAAGTTTCCAGTTGCCCTTCAACTACTTTTTTCTCCGTACTTTAAACTCTATTGCCTTAATACACGTATTCGTAAATTGTTAATGTACTTTTTTATATTGAGGTTTCCTCATGTATCGGCATTTAGTGACATGACCAAATTATTTATTAAACCTTCTTTATAACCGCATTACGTCACGTGACACCATATCATCCGCATACCGACATTTATTTTAAAACCACTGACAAAACACCATGGCTTTAGTTGCTGGATAATTTAAAATTAGGAATACATATTAGTTATTTGGTGTAATGATCTTTTGTGGTCGCACCCACTTACACGCAAACACACACACGCGCGCGCATAGATATTATATACTATGATATTTCGCTTTAACTTGCAGTGTCAATATTCACAACGTTTTAAATGTATTTTTAAGTTCTTATTCGCCAAAATAACAAATACGGTACCCTTTCGCGTTTTCCTATAAGGAACTTCTTTCCAAAAACACTTTACAATATAAAGTATTCCTATATTTACTAATCTTATATTTAAATTTATATGTTTCAGCAAGGCTATACGTACTGATCGGACTTGGTTTTATACTATTGGTGACACCTTTAATTTCGGTCCTAGTGGATCCGATGCTAATCCTCATAAAGTATGTAAGTACAAACCCCACCCCACCAAAGACATTTTCATGTAAAATATTGCCATTGCAAAGTCATAAGTAACATATGTGTTTAGCACCACACCTCTTACTCTACACGCCCTTACTCTACGCGTCACTACTTCACCGACTCTACACCTTAATCAAAATAGTATGTGGCTTGGTCAAATTTATTTACTACATCTCTCTACTCTACTTAGTTATACAATACACAGCCAAGTTATACAAGCCAGTTATACAATACACAGCAGGCAAATCAGCCACGCCATATATTTTGACTATGAATAATGAATAAACATCCACTTCCTTGATCTAGAAGTGTTTAAAATTTTCTGTTTCTTCAAAATTAACGAGCTTAATGGTTCGGGAAGATTAGGAGTTTCGCCTGGGAATAGTTGGTTATAAACTTGTTTCAAAATCAACCTATCGTAGGGTGCCCGCGTACTGAGGTCAAAAAATCTATTTTTATATGTTTTTTCAAATATCAGATTCCCTTTAGATTTTATGTTGTTTGTTCTTATTACAAATATTACAGAGGATTAAATTTTCTACAACTTTTGTTTTACCATTTCGAGATAGAGACTCGACCCGAGTCCCGATTAAAAACACGCCGTATATAGTTTATTGTATACATATATGTATATGTCGTTCTAAGTAATTAGGATTTTTATCAACGTTATAATTTTTTTTTACAAGTTTACAAACAAACTACTTGCATGAGAAACTAAACTACTTTGCTTTAATCCGCGAATGAATACGAGGGAAAATCGGTGTAATGCTGCAACCTTTTAAGTTTAGCAAGCAACCGTAACAATGACGTTCCCGATGAATTTAGAGGACAAATTTGTTTCCACTTGTCTACGTTTAAATTGGACTTACTGTTTCTGGCCTGCTTCGAAGGCAACAGCGTCGCCAATTTCGCCGCGTCGGCTCTCTGCAGGTTCTCGAACAGCTCCTGCTCTCCCCCCGGGTACAGCTCCTGGTAGAACTCTCCCCCGGCCTCCTCCCATCCTTCCTGACGTTTCGACCGCGCCTTGTTCTTGGAGTTGCCGCCGGACATCGTTTATGGCATCGTCCCTTGAAACGACAAAGTAACTCTTAATTCCGCCGCTCTTAATGCCGAGAGCCAAACCTTGCGCGACACCGTGGACAGACCTTAATGCTAACAAAAGGATTCTGTTACGTACAGTATGGTCTATGTTATGTGCGGTAATTCTATTAAAGTGCGACTCCGAGCTAGTGTGTGCCAAATAATGTAGACATTGAAAAATTTAAAATGCTTTGGGAGCAAAGCGGAGCTATCTCGCTAGCTGTAAGGCCGCCAAGCTTAAGGCGCTAATTCCAATTTTTGGGTAATAACGTTTCTTTTTTGTGTAACCAATTTCGAATAAAAGAAATAAATGGGTTTGCAAATGTGAACACTGAGCACGTAATCTTTTGTGTCTACCGTCGATTGCCAGTTTGAGTTGAACAAGTGATTCGATAAAATTTCTATGGGACCACCTCTGAAGTGTGATCTAGCAAAAAAAATCCATTGGTTATTGGCGGAGTAATTGCGTAAAATATATACAAAAAGATCAACACATAGTCTATTTGAAGTACTACTAGGAACCCTTATAATTTCGCTGTGTCTGTCCGTCCGTCTGTCTGCCCGTAAGGTGGTTACCCCCCTAGCGTGTCCAAACTATTAGACGTAGAGTCTTGAAATTTTCCATGTTGATAGAACAGGCTAAAAACTCATTAGGAAAATTATTTTGAATGAAATCGGATAAAAACTTTTAAAGTTATTTAACAAATAGGTTTATAGCGTATCATTGAGCAGGTCGTGGCCTAATCAGTGGTCGGCATTTGTGCCGATCGCTAGGTTAAGTTGCTGTTGCTGATGCCGGGTAATAGATGGGTGACCCATTCTAGCACTGGTTTATATTTGATGTCCGACTTCCTCCGTGTTTCGGAAGGCACAAAAAACGGTGGGACCCGATTAATGTCACTTTGTGATATTAGTCGAAAGGTTGTAGAAATCGTGGGGGTTCCGAGGATGACATCGGATGGCAATCGGTTATCTTAAGTCGCCCCACAGCCACATCCTCAACAATCTAAGCGGACCTTGGTATTTAAACGGGTTCACGCTAGGAAGAAGTAGGAAGAAGTTGGCAGCGTATCAGATACGGAATCCTGCTATA
>JANCMC010043217.1:21969095-21999074 GCA_024363005.1 Charaxes varanes
CTTGGTATTTAAACGGGTTCACGCTAGGAAGAAGTAGGAAGAAGTTGGCAGCGTATCAGATACGGAATCCTGCTATATAAGCGTCTCTTGGCTAATTTAATTAAAAGTCGGTCGGTTAACTAAAATTCAACAAAAACATTAGTGTTTGACGAATATCATTAGGTACAATTAATTAAACACGAAAAAAATATCGGCGCTTTACATCGCGACCGAAGGTAACGCATCCCGATTGTATGACGTCACAAAAAGTATTCAAAGTTTTAGCCAAGTTGGGTTTTATTATTTTCAGAAAGTAATTTTGAAGTGTTACAAGCAGTTGTAATGCTTATTTATGTCTTTTTCGAGTAGAATAATAAGTGAGTACTATATTTCAATATTATTTTCTAGTCATCACGATGATGTTAAATATTAGTGACAAATTATTTTCTCACCCATCCACATATCTTAATTTATAACTAAGGACTAGAATCCCTCTGACTTCGATGTCACGCAGATAGCTGCAGGAACATTTATTCACTCTAACAAGATGCCTGTATAATAATAATTAGTATAGAAATATGGGCTGACACATAAAATAATTGAAAATCTTTGAGATTAATCATTTGAATTTGTAGATAAATTTGCTAATCTAAGTTGATTGTACATTAAATGTAATCTTTTAGAGATAATTGTAGTTTAGAGTTCATTGTACTAGGAGGAAAACGACAAATGATGGTACATTTACAGATCGCCATCCTACATTACCTTTACAGACAATATGAGGTTGTGATGCCACAAATTTAAAGGATAAATAAACATATAGGACTATATGACACATGGACGTCTGTTCTGTTCGTCTTGTGTAGGTTTAAGAGCGCGCTCTTTATTGTGATCACCAACACTAGCCTACACTGCCAGTGTTCCCTCCGCTGCCTAGTCAAATCTAGTATGATCCTACTAGAGCGGCTTTTGATATTCTTTTTAATAATGAACTTATGTTAGTTCTTGAAAAGCTAAGGTCTTTTAGGTTGTACAGAGATTTGCTGCCATACCCCTTAGTCCTACCTCTACCACATATTTGCTGGTTTTGTAACTGTTTTTGGTGAACCATTCTAAATTCAAGACCATAGTTGTCATAATATAAAGCAGAATGTAATGACAGTCTGGGTCAAACGTAATGTCTGTCATTTATGGATTTGCTGTGTATGTCATGCACACTGCAATTAACTCTCACCTGTTAATAGTAAAGTATATGTAGGTTAAAATAAAACACTACTAGTATTAAGTGTGCTGATAAAAAATTTTATAAGGAAAATTTATAAAAGTATTGCAATATAATTGTAAAAAGGGAATTTCCATATTTATAATAAACATTTAAATATCAATACTATCAAACACAAATTGTTTTATAATCAGATCATATTATTATTACAGCGGAAATTGTTATCAGTAATTATTAGAACGCGATGATAACCTAAGACAAGCAATCACTATCATACACATTGATGTGGAGCATTTAAGGTTCAGTATAATAACGCTCTGAAAGTGCCTGACTGCACTAATCACAGGAAGTACTGGAATCACTTAGAAAATTCTTTCAGTGTTAGATAGCCTATACCATCATGCTAAAACCAATTGGAACACCACTGAAGAATATTTCAAAACTGGGTATTTTTAGTATATAATATATATAAATACACATAAGATGAAAGTAGTGTTTTAACACTTTTGATAGTTTGGAAGGATATTTATTTCATTAAGTATAAGTGAAAACCAATTCAGAAAGTATTTCCTTCCCTTATAAGTGGTATGATTATGTTAAAAAAGTCACCTTTTCTTTCTGTTAGATTCAGACTTATGGTGAGCTGTTTCCTATAGAAATGGGTGTATAATTCAGTATCGGTTATTTATAATTACAGAAAAATTATCGGCTGGACATACCATCTAGTGGAACATTAGTCTAGTGGAATATTCTTCTACCAAATGGCAGTTGAAAGCTTAGAACCCTCAAATTCAAGCAACATATTTTAAGACACAACCCTATGAAGCGCTTCATGCATTTAGCAGCCAGCATAGTTTGTGATAATTAGAAAATATAAGGTGTGCACTTTGGGATTTTCCAAACTAATTACTTATTTGGAGGCTAACTAGCAACAAAATGAGTCTTTACATGTGTAATTGATTCCAATAATATTTCCTTAGCATATTAATTAAATTGAATTTTTTTTTTCTTAACATCTCAAGAAATATACTCAAAAATTGGGTCTTGTCAAGTTGAAAGTCAAGCAATTAAATACTTCATATCTCGATTGTTTTTGCTGAGTCTATTATTGATATTCTAGTGCAATGGTAAAGAAATAATAATACAAGAAACAACTGAAACCTCAAAGTAATTACTATGATCTATTTAAAGGTGATTTAATTATGAAGTTACTCAAACATGATTCACTTCTACAGGTTACATAAAACAAATCTTTATGTGTTAGCTTGCAGTGCAGGTGATACACATTTAGTTGCATCATTAGTAGGAGTTTTGACCAGATCCTATTAAACTATCACAAAGTTCAGCACATTGAGGGTTATTATTATAGAAATAAATTGAATATCAAGCATCTTAAATTCACCTCAGAGATGTAAAACTCCTGTTAGGTAACAATTTTTTTGTTAAACGAGACAGAAATTTATTAACCCTAAATCATTTGTCCTAAAAAACTTGAACAATTCAAATTGAATTGGGAACACTAAGAATAGCTTACCTGAACAAAATCATATAATGAAATGTTCATGAAACAAAGATAATAAAGACAATCTTATGAATCAACTTCTATTTAAAATAATTATTAAAAAAAAATTAGATACGTTTATTAAACTGCGGTATATGTTTTGCCTTGATTTTTTAACTAAGAAGTAAAACTATACAATTTCGAGTTAGTTTTTGTTATCAACTACGTTTGTTTTCTTTTTGTATAAAATACAAAAATAACAGGTATATATTTTAATTGCCTATTTACACTTAAAACATTAGACTTACCTTAAACGTATTTATTATATATCCACTATTTTCCCACTGTCATGTTGAATATTTTTCACAATAACAATTCATTATTTTTAAATATTTATTCGTAGACTTCGATATTCACAGTCATAACATGGTTTTAAGTGAACTAAAGTAAAATAAAGCAAGTAAGGCATATAAACTCAGAGACTTCAGAGAGTAGAAGAACCAATACCAATCACCAAAATAATCAACGCTGTTTAGGAGTGGTGTTAAGCGTTCTGAAATATCTTTGACAAAAATGCGTTTATATAGTTTAAGCGGCAATGTAACACATTACCCACGAATTTTCTGAACTGAAAAATGTATATCTTTTGAAATAATCTCTTTAAACTACTTATGTATAGTATTATCTTCAATTTGACTTTTGATTTTGTCTAATCGATTAAAAAGAAAACATTTTAAAATGCGATAAGAATTCTATTTCCGAACGCATATTACCGACAGGAATGGTGAGCTGTCATGAACTTATTGTTGCCTGTCGAGATTTTCCGGAAAATGAGCTTAAAAAAAGATGCGAGAAAGCTTACTTTTGAACAGCTTTGTACATGAAAATAGTATGTAGACAAATTTTAGAGCTTTATACAAATAAAAAATTAGCATTCCCATAAATGTTTCCTTTCCGCTGAGCGGCAAATAAGAGTGTCGTCTTTCTATGGAAAAATATACATTTTTCCCAAGGAAATTTGATAAAACTGAGCCGTAAAGCGATGCAAACATAATTTCCGTAGACCGCCGTTGAAAAACGACGAGTAGCTGTCGTTCGGGTAAACAAATCTGGGGGTAATCTCTTCATGTAATATCCGGAGATGTCGGGATAGGCCGGATTACGCGCAATATCTGTACACTCCAATAGGGTGGCCCTTTCGCATTTAACGCAGCCAATAATAGAACGTTGACGCGAGCACAGCTTTTAAACACGCCAATATTCCCTCGCCGGTTGACGCAGGGACATCGTGCGCGAAAGCCCGGGACCGGGCTGCGGGCGCTGACACTTGCGCAGCATCCCTTCAGATGCTCCAAGATCACATCTCGCGAAAAGTAATGATTATTTTGGTTCACGAGTGTCTAGTTCCTCGAATCGCCGTCGCGGCGCTGTCCGAACGGGAGTTGAACGTCGATGTATGTACCTGAATATAGAGACGAGTTAAAACGTAATTTTAGTACTGGAAATTGAAAAATTGCGGATGTAACGTTACAAGTGATTTAAAGAGCGCGCGGTCTATTTATCGCGGGCTAGATTTGTGTGCGATTGGCGTTAGGTGCGTGCAGTCCGCGAGACCTTGTAGAGTCGTCCATATTATCAGTGATTACGGGGATATGGAGGACAGGATCGAGTCGATCGGTGAGTGCGGTGGTGTTCCGTAATAAAATGTGTAAATTTTCGTACAAAATGAGTTCGATAAACTGGCGAAATCCCGAGTGTTTACGATGCACCGCGACCGAGGTTCGAGGCACTCCCTAGTGTGAGAGCCTGTATCGACGAGCATTCTTTTCATTCGATTCTTTGTAATGAATCAATCGAACACTGACAATAAATCGGACGCGCAAGATGCTAAATACCTCCTCGAGGCGGACAACGTTGACCGTTGTGAGCGGGCCCGCCGCGGACTTGGCCTGAAACCTAAATGCAATTCCTAATGGCGTTTGGAAGCTTGGTATTTCTTCTAGTCGTGATCGCGTTTGTGAGCGCGGACTACAATGCGGTCGAAGCCAAAAATCAAACGCAGAAGGCCCTGGAGGAGAAAAAAGAGCAAAGATCAAGGTCCGCTGTCCCGGATCCCGTGCGCGGGTCATTTCAGAAGTTGACTAATCTCATGAATAGGACCGACGACAGAAATAGACGTCGCAAGCAGAACATAAACAAACTATTCGAAATGAACAGAAAACACGACGATATGATGAACCCTTGTAATATACTATAAAATAAAACTTAATTTCTACTTACGCACTTGTGTGTATTTGTGTGTGTGTGCGCGCGCGTTTGTATTTGTAATTTAAAACTTAATAATAATAAACTTTTCTGCTATAGTTGTTTTGTATGGGCGCCGGTAGGCACTTCGGTGCCTGCTGCCTGCTCGTCTGCCCCATTTTACATAAAAAAAAAATCTGTGCTAATTTAATATAGTCTTCGACTGATAAAATACGCCTTACGAATAAACGTGTTTTAATATGGCATCTGGACTTTGTTAAAGGATCATTGAAATGATCATTCAAATGAAACTATGTTTGGCTCCGGCATTAAAGAAATTTTACTCGCATAAAATAGAGGGCGCATCAAAGTCCATTACGTTTACAACCGACCACTCAGTAACAAATAGTCAGCTCTACATTTCTATCCATATTGTATGCAACTGGAGCGTGTCTTATTTAACTTGATGCCTACACCCTTCTCCATTGAGTTCCTTTATTGGCGTGGACACATCTCCGAGATGGATGCCAAAAACTGAACAAAGAACTTATTGCCGGGATTGAGACCTTTCTTGGCAGTAGTGGGTTGTTATGTAAAATGCGTAATATCTGAAAAACTGTAGATAAAACCTGATGTTATCTATACATATTAACAAACTTGATGGAGCTGTTTTTAAAATTGGAATATTTTTTTACTAATTGCACAAAACATATGTACGATCTGGCTGGCCCATTGGCACAGTGGGCAGTGACCCTGCCTTTCCCTCCGGGAGTCTTGGGTTCGATTCCCGCCTTGAGACTGGGTCTCGAGGTTGAGGTCAGATATCTACATGTATATGTTTATATATTTCTTTTACAAAATGTATATTTATTTGTGTATAACAGGCGTCTGTTACCAATAACACAGGCATTAAGTTGTCTACGTTAGGAATAGACGTCCGTGTGTCATTTAGTCCTGTATATATGTTTATATTTTTCGATACCAGTAGCAAAAACGTATGTTAAAACATTTTTGTCTGTCTGTCTGTTTGTTCCGGGTAATCTCTGAAACGGCTGGACGAAACTTTCACTAGATAGGTGATTTTACAAGGAATAACATGCGCTAGTTTGCTTTTGGTTTAATAATTAGGGTTCTGCATAGAAAAATATAAAAAAATTAACAAAACCACTGAATTCGTGCAGGGGAATTCCCGGGTTACAGTTTTTTTTATTACAGCTTGTCTATATATGTATATAAAAGTGAATGCTCACCTAACAAGAAATCTCGAAAACCGCGGGACTTACAATGATAAATAAATAAATATACATATACAGGAATACACACGGATGTCTGTTCCAAAGGTAGGCAACTTAATACCTGTGTTATAGGTAACAGACGGCTGTTAAACACAAATACATTTTTTTCGTAGAAATATATAAATATATACATATACATAATACACTCAGACTGGAGATGGGAATGGAACCTACGGCCCCCGGAGTAGAAGGCAGGGTCACTGCCCATTACGCTTACGGGCCAGTACAATGATGAAATTTGGCAAGGAGGTATAATAATAATATATATCCGGTGAGAAAGCATATTTCCATAGAGCCAAAGTAAGGAGGCCTTAACGTAAAATTCAGTCGCAGGTATTATTACTGTGCGAGTTAGTAAGACGCTATAATGTTAATATGAGATTTACCCAACTTGTAGGCGGGGCCCGGCCTAAAAGCGGTCTTGAATAAACCTAGTAACCTCATAAGTCCATGAATATTACATTTATTTCATACCGCACCGGTGATGGGTGTGAACAAAAACGATTTATTAGGACCGCGAAACCCGGACTACTTAAAACTTAGCAGTGATAAATTTACCCAGTTTCACACCCAAACCCTAAACAAAATTCAACTGCGATTATGCTAAAACACTAAGTTTATCGGTAGAACCTAATAAGTGGAGCGTTAAGATGACTTCGGAGAAAACTTTACATGAACACTTAACACTTCTTAAGCCTTTACGACCGCATAAATCTTTTCGGCAATTTCGCGGTGTTTGACCGGAGTTCGCCTATTTAGTAAATGGATTATCACATTTTAAGGTACAGCTAAGATAAAGTACCAAATAAAACGTCCAATTTTAATTTAAAAATACAAATTCAGTGCTAATATTTATTATATAATACGTGAAGTGGAAATATTAGGTACCATATTACGCAAATTGCGCAGACGGAGATGTATGAAACTTGGGACAATTATAGTTTATGTAGTGGAAAGTGTGCAGACAGGCGGACATACAGGGAAAGAGGTACTGCTACCCGGATGCACCGGCCCAATGCGGCTAAAAGCGTGGCGCTACCTCTTATTAGAAGGACATGGGTAAGGGAAAGGGATGGAGTAAAAGGATATAAAGGTAGATGGAGAGGAGAGAAAGGGTGCGGATACTACTGTCACGGTCGGTATAAGGGGAGGGACAATAGCTGCTAGGGTTTTCCGGGGTCGCGTACCCGTAGTGGATCTGACCAGCTATCGGACAGACAAAGGAAGATCCACTCCCTGGGAGGATTTTTTTTTACATGTGGCGTATAGTCACCTGTAAAAAAAATTCAACATTGCGAACATAATGTACAAATACAAAAATATTAAAAAATAGAACCTTCAATTTAATTGATGTTATAGATTTGTGGAAAGGCACACCAAGGTGGAAAGTTTCGGCGAGGAATGAAAGGTGGGAGCGAAGGTCGATATGCTCAACCATTGCAAAGGAAGATCTTCGTGTCCGGGCTAGTTGAACCGACAGTTGTTCGTCCGAAGGTCTATATATAGTAATTTTATTTTATTTTATTTATTTATTTATTTAAAAATTAACATATATTTTTAACATAAAAAAAGAGCCGTTAAACCACATAAGGTTTGTCTCGGCACTTCGGACATTCACAAACATGCATATTAAGTTATAATTACTTAACTCGACGCGCGCACCGATCCGTGCGACGATGCCAGTGGAACCGGTTTTGTCGCTCATAAGTAGAAATAATCGTAAGTAGAAACTTCGCTAGCGTGAGTTAGTTTGTATGGAGATGTTCAGTGTTTGTACTGCTCTGTCGTCGTCATTCGTACAGCGCCATCTAGTTTGCTTTGATGTGACCTTTTCCACTCGACTCATTGCCATCTCGTTATGTAGCGGCAGCTACATATTAATTATCTGTCAAATGATAAGCCGTCGTCCAAATTTTTCATCTACTAAATCCTGTGAGATAAAATTTAAAGCAACCCTTTTAATTATTAAGTTTCAGAGTAATCAACTCTGTAGTTGATTAAAAAGGCGAAATGGAAAGTTCTTGAAGCTAAAACGAATTTAGAATTTTCAGGTTAATTTTTTTTCAGCCTTATTTAAAACTAGATGTACTCCGCGACTTAGCCCGCGTGATTTCTTCTTCCTAGCGTTACTCCGGTTAAGTACCAGGATCCGCTTACAATGCAGAAGATGTGGTTATGGGGCGAGTTAAGATGGCCGACGGCCGTCTGAGGTCACTTCCGGATTCTCTACAATCTCACGAATAATATCACACAGTGACATTAATCTGGGCGCACTATTTTATGTGCCTTCCCAAACACGGATGTCGGATAAATTCAAATGATATTTTAATAATAATAATTCTTTGTCAATATTTAAGCCATCGCCTATGAGAATTACAGCGGTGGAATGCTCATTTAAAGAGGCGAGAGGATATTTGAAAACCAGTGTTACAACTGGTCAGCCATCTATTACTCGGCCGCGGTAAATGTTTCTTAACCTACCGATCGACTCAAATCCTAACCACTGTTTTTTTTTTATGTTACTAGGGGGCAGACGAACAGGCAGCAGGCACCGAAGTGCCTACCGGCGCCCATGGACTGTGGACCATGGACATGACAAACTGATTATATAAAGTGATGATATAATTATAGCATATACCCTCCATCGATGAATTGGCTAACACTGAAATAAAGTAGTTCCTGAGATTAGTGTGTTCTAGTAGGCAAACTCTTCAGCTTTAGATATTAATACAGATTTCTACAAAGCAGCGTAATATTTTCTGCTTACTATGGATTTCTGCAAATTAACGCCTGTTTCTATCAACATCTAAAGGGCAAACTCTTTACATTCAAACTATCATATACTAGATGTTTCCCGCGACTTAAGCCGCATAAAGTTAAACCTGCAAGAGCTCTTATACCTCCTTAATTCAGATAGACTAGACTATCTCCTTGCTAAAATTTCACCTTTGTGCGTCCCTTGATTTTCGAAATTTCGTGTTAGGCGACCTTTCGCTTTTATGTATATACTAGCGGACCCGACAGACGGCCGATTTATTATTTTAGTTTTATTGTTTGTTTTTTCAATAATTTTATTAATTATTAGTCCTAACATTATTAGAACCCTCCCCCGTCTTTGTCTGTCACATTTTGGATACCCCGATCCTCTTGGTATGACATCACGTGATCAAGAAACAACAGTTTTGATTGTTTTGTTTAGTATGTTAAATTTTTTTTTTTTGATATCACATGATCGAGAAAATCGTCCAAAAAAATGTTTAAAAACCAAAATGAGGTGTCATTTTTATAATAAAATTATTTTTAATTAACGAAATAATGTTGTAGAAATATCATAATGCTAAGATTTTTAATTAGAAAATGGGACCAAGTCACGGGCAAGAGCTAGTATGTAACTTGAATGTATATGGAAGCAATCTCTGTAATGTTATAGTTAAAAGTTAAATATTTCCAACGCGATTATCCACTTGGCAGCGTTTCTACTACGCTGGGGCTACAATAAATTATGAAAATAATTTCAGGACAATTTTTTTTTCTTGTTACTCATTTCCACCACAGGGTAAATACCCGTGCCATTTTTAAGGTAGTATAAAATGTTGTATTCTTTCATTCCGTTTAGTCTTCGTTTCTTATTATTCTACTAGTTCCATTATAAAAAATCCGAGTTCGTCTATAGGACACAAACTGTTACGAAAGATTTTGCCTGGGACTATTTTGAAAGAATTTTTGGAACGGAGAGTAATGCTGTCTGGACGATGTTTCGGACGTACTTGCTGTATTATGAACAATATTTAGAACCTTGAATTTATTAAGCGTTACATCGCTATTACTAATCAGTTTATTGCATATGCTAAGATCCTTGGCCTTTGGGGATCTATATCTTCACGCCTCTAGCAAGAGATTAGCTTATTGTATAAATATGATGTCATTCCACTCTCACGCACAATATTCGCTTAACTATCACTAAAAGTCCACTCCTGGTAGGAAAAGGGAACAACAAATAAACTCAAAACACAAACAACAAAAATAACATTTTAAAGATTAAGTATGTAATAAAAAATCAATCTAGTGCCCATGAAGACTAGAATTGATGCCCCGCAGTCTTATCGCGACGACCATCCTTGCAACATCTATGATCTAAATATAAAAAATCAAATAAATATCTGAAATGTCATTCAAGTATAATATGTAAAAAATATTTAAATAGCAACAAAAAGGGATAAGGTCCTTGCCTCTGGGCCGCCATGGCCACCGTACATTACAGGCGGGGCTGTAATGTAGTCCTATTGTGTAACTGATCTGATGAAATGAAAATTGGAAGCCATCGGGCGTTGGCAAACAAAACGCGTCCGTCCGAAACGAACCCCGATACCATCCTATCGTTATACGGATTGGCAGCGCGCCACTGCACCCTTATGGTAAGTTGTTGGGATGTTCATTTTTTACAAAGGCAAACAGGCAATCGGTTCACCTGAATGACTGCCGACGCCCATGGACAGTTGCAACACCAGGACGTTCGCCAATGTGTTGCCAACATTTGAAGAATGAGCATGCTCTTTTCTTAACGATGATGATCATGGAGAGAAGTTCACAAAAAAATTATTTTCATGAACACACATACGCACACGCACACACAAACACACACTAATAGTAATATTTGCTTGATTGTATATAGGTTACTATACTTCATCAAGTCAATAATAAAAAGTTATTTTATTTAAGTAGAGTTTTATAAGCTCGTCAAATATTTCAAAAGCGATCACTGATTCGAAAAAGTCTAGCCGTGAGAAGATTCAGCAAGAAATTCGTTAGCCACTTTTTGTTTTAAAACTGTTCATATAAAATAACTTTTATTACTTCCATATTAACTATAAAGTACAAAGATGGAGCGAATCAACTCCAAACAGTTTTATCTTTTACTAGCTATGGCCGCGACATGCTCCGAGTAAAATTAGTTAAAAACAATAAATTCAAATTTAGCGTGATGTTATATAGCCTATACCCTTCTCAAAAAATGGGCTAACTAACACTGAAATAATATTTCAAATTTGACCAGTAGTTCATGAGATTATCGCGTTCAAAGAAACAAACAACGTCTTCAACTTTATATATTGGTTTAGACATAGTCTTCGTCTGTATAATACGCCTTACGAATAAGCGTGTTTTTAACATGTTAAAATGTAACTGTAGATAAATTTAATATGGCATCTGGAATTTTGTTAAAGATTTAGTAAATAAAATTAATGTAGAATCCTGAGCGTGGTGAGGGATTCGAATGCACAAGATACAAATAATTTTGCTCTCGCGTGGCACACATTACTTTTCACTTCAGCATCGAGAACATATAATAAATATTACTTAGAAGATAACACAATGAACAGATATAGATAGGAATGACCTTTTATATTTATTATTGATCAAAATAATGCAGAATATTTTAAAATAAGATAGTAACACAGTTTCCGAAAAAGTTTTAGCACCCTTGTAAGTCTCAATTTATTGAAGATATGTTATGTTTTCAAATATTTTCGCGAGATTTCTCAGGAAGGAATTATTAACTTATTAGTAACTTGCTGTTTCAACTCTTCTGGTGTTAAAATACTGTCTTCGTCACTAGTATCGCCCATGTTTTATTAATATTAAAGTATTTTTAATCTTATTCAACACTTTACGCTACCAGTTAAACAACGAAATTTTATTCCCGCTATTTCTAAAGGTGCGTTCAGAAACAGCGTCCGTGATATTTTACATTTCAAATATTGAACATAGAAATAATTACAAATACTTATGCCTTAAGTATTAATTATAAATACTTATGCATTACTTATTTTCGTATACAATAATACATTAAATATTCAATAATTTGAATAAAAACCATGGTTATCCATTTTACAAATATCTTTCCAATTTAGTTTTATTTACCCGTTTCAAAATCCTTCCTTCTTGGACTTGTGTTTGTGAGTCGCTCTTTTTTAAGGGCGGGAAAGAGACAGAGTGCATGTAGTTGGCACTCTTTATTGAAAAATTAAAAAGTTACTTTGTCTCAAGCAGTGGGCAAAATCGCCTTTTGCCCACTGTTTTACGCAGCAAAACTTAAAAACATGTTTAAGCTGCTGAAGTCAGAAAATCTTTATATAATATCTGTTGTATTTATATTAAATATGAATGTTCAAATGATTGAAAATACCAGATTCAGACAATATTTCTGATGATATCTATTTTCCAAAATGTTCATATATATTTTTTTATCATATGTAATCCAAGATAAAGATTCAAATTACATAATCTGATTTTGGTTATAAGTTAAAAATAGTAACAGATAATATATTTTTTATATGCCATAAACCTTCTGTAGAAACCACTAAAAGTTCAGACTATTACTAAAGGACAACATTTTCCCACTCGCTTTATGCCTTATGACACCAGGTAAATGTAATTTAAGATTTATCGCCGATTTTATCTTATTTTCATTATGGTCGCAAGATTTGAGATGATTCTGGAGACTTTCCCAACCCGCTTCAATAAGATTACAGTAGCCACAATGATATATCTCTGGCCTCACCTAGAAATAATAGATATTGCATTTTTATTAGAAACACTGGTAACTGTTATTACATTATAAAAATTGTGAACACAAATATATAAAGTATGTGTAGCGCGGCTGGATTTAACAATACACTAAAGACACTATGGGCGCATTCTTCATCGCACAGGTAACATACCCCGCGTGATACTATGCGTTCTGGTTACATATGTGCTTAGTTTAATGTTTTTATAAGCGCAGCATAAAAAGCTCTGACACCTTTGGGTCAGTTGTTCAGATACAATTAAAAACTTTACACTGACACAACAAACACTCTAAGCTCAAGTTTTTGCATCCAGTTTCCCAAAGCGAACAAAGGTCTAGGAACAGCAAGTACATAATAAGACAAAGCAATTGTTTTATTTACCTCTCTAATGAATTCAGTTGTGAAGTCCACTAGTACTGGTATATTAGATAGTCTGTACTTATGTGTCTGATCATCTTCATGTTCTTCAAGTTCAAAAGGATTTATAAAGACTTCACAGACTTGGCATCTGAACCTATAGCCCTGTTGACGTATGATGTGAAAACTTTCCATAAGAATGCAAATTTCACTGTTTATTACGACCTCCGACAGATTAAACTCTTTCACTTGTACTGCATCTTGAAAAAAATCTCTAAATAATATTTTCTTAACAAAACCTTTACTAAGTGATGCTGCTTGCTCTCTATTTATGTTTTTAGCTGAAGCGTTATTGGCAAAGGAGGCAGCTTTCTCTTTATGTGATGGTTCAGACACATGCTCAGTCATTCTTTTGAGTGAAGATGATATCTTAATATTACAAGCACGGCAGTAGGTGCCTTTGCGATTTCCCAAAAATCAGTTTTTTTGAGTTAGGTCAGTTTATGATTTAGCGTGCGAAATTTGCAATATAAAACGATCTTAAACTTATCCTTGTTTGTCGCAGACATATTCGATAACATATTGACGGTTCTGTAATTAAAATTGTACCTCGGGAAAATTAATAGTTGGCAATTCTGTTCGGAAATTGTTGCAGTATTAAGAAATTATTTTTCTCACGTTCGTTTATTTAATACCTTTATAACAAATTCTGAAACGTCTTAAGAAAAGTTTAAATTTAGCTAAAACTCTGTTAAAATGTTCACTTTTCACGCTATTATTATAGATTTTAAAATTCTAAAAACTTTAAAATTTCTTTAGATTTTTGCTTACACATATAGCACGCATATTCATAGACTAACCGATTACGTTTTAGGTCTAAATTGAGTTAATGATACAGACAGCTTCGTTTCAATATCCTCTATCCGGTAATTAAAGAATTATTTCGATATCTCCATCAAAAACGGGCTACAGCTATTTTTTATATTTTTAACTAAAATGATTTTTTAGCGATATTTGTTCATTTTTCAATTGCATTGGTGACTAATGACTGGCATCCACGTTACGGTTACCGGAGAGGCCAACCTGAGTGCTTAGTGCGAGTTTTTTAACTTTTACGCGTTGGTAAAGTTTACTTAAATTTGTATGGAGATTGATCAGCACCGCCTAGCGGTAACGTTTACTACTACTGATCAATCTCCACACAAATTGAAGTAAACTTTACCAACGCGTAAAAGTTATAAAAGTTCGCACTAAGCATTCTGTACAGGCATAACTGTGTAGGTAGATCGGAGCGTGTGTGGGGAGGTTATTGAACATGGGCAGGCGACCGGCGCAACATCGAATATCAATTTTCAATACATTTTCTACGTTACACGGGAACGTCCCCGTACTCGTTAATGAAGCGGCGTGCCGTCCGAGTGCGCAGGCAAAACTGCATAAAAATCCGTCCGGTTCACCGTAACGTGGATGCTAGGCATAACAGACGCTGTTGCAAAATTGAACAAAATTATTGTTTGTTATTAAATAGCATTCGGATCACCGTATAAATGGTAAATTTCAAAATGGCGCACGTTAGATTGGCACAAATTACTGGCTGGAGGGATATCGCAATATGTAAAAGTCAGTTATTAGTATTGCGAGACAAAACTTATTAAAGCCGGTTAACAATTTGACGATTAGTCAGCCGATTAGAATATTAATAACGGAAACGTTTTAACTATTGGATAGAGAACATTAATTATTTATGGTCGGTATTGCACGTCTTTGTAAATTTTGATCGTGAATGGTGAAACAATAATATTTAACTAGACTTTTGACACAAATTATTTTTACATTAATATTTTATTACAGACAAATTGCGTGTTATAAAATAGATTAATCACATTTAAAATGTGTCAATACAACGGAGACATGCAAAATTATTTAATATTAATTGTATTTAATTACTTGTAGGTATTATGAATCGTAGGCATTTATGATATGGGAGACGGTGATGATAAATTTGTAGTTACTACACTGTTACTTTTTAATTTTATTTATTTAGTGTAACTCTGTAACGCTGTAGGTACGACGTATTTAGGTTAGGAAATTAAATTTACAGAGAGAGGGTTGAACAAAAACTTAAATTACAATAGAAATAACACAGAAACAGTATTTAATAATAGCAGTAACAATTAGTATTATTTTCTAATAAATGTCGACTGTCAAGTGTCAGCTCTTAATATCTCGGACAGCTAACTCAGTGCTGCAGATACGACGTATTTAGATTAGGAAAATTAAATTTACAGAGAGAGGGTTGAACAAAAACTTAAATTACAATAGAAATAACACAGAAACAGTATTTAATAATAGCAGTAACAATTATCAAGATAGAGTCATAGCAGGACACATTGTAATAATTTAGTAGCATTTAAAAAGACACTAGAAGCCATTTTATTAGCGGTACTTTCGTATTTTCGAATAAATGTCGACTGTCAGCTCTTATTTTCTCTACCTCGGACAGGAATGACGTATTCAGATTAGGAAATTAAATGTACGGAGAGAGGGTTAAACGTGTGCTCGTAAAATTGCGCCATAAAATGTAAGGGAATATACGTTATGTTTTTATTTACTTTCTTCATTGTTTCGTTCAAACTATTATAAAACATATCTTTTTCGCTTTGATGTGCTTGATCTGTTGGAGCATAAATCTGTATGATTGAAAAAGGATTTTTGAAGCCAGGTAAATTAATGTTTAAAATTCCGATTCTGTCTGATATACCGATGAATTCCTCTATGTTCTTTTTAAGTTCTTTTTTTATAAGAAAACCTATACCATACTTCCCTTGTATTTCACCATTATAGTAGAATATAAAATTTTCAAATTCTTTTATTTCTTCTCCAGATCTTCTTACTTCACAGAATCCAATTATATCCCAGTTAATATCTTCCAATGCTTTTTCAAGTTCTATAAGCCTTCCCTCTGTTCTTAATGTTCTTGTTTTAAGAGTTGCTATGTGTATTTTGTTTGTTTTGTTTTTACTATTCTGGGTAATGGGGGTGATTCTTGAGGGTGATGGTCTGCCAACCCCGCGGAGACCAGCCGTGTTGGGATTGTTTCGCTTCCGGTAGCTGATATTTAACTGCTAATTCATTTTATTTGGCGGTGGGGAAGAAATAGATTTTGATCTAGCTCTCATCAAATCGTGAGCATTTATTCTATTTGTCCTAATATTTGTAGCCATATTTATTTGTTTTTTGGGGTTAGTATGAATTCCCGGGGGCGTAGATTCTTCTCTTTTCCTTTTTTCTATATTATTTGCATTATCTTCCTTCACTATTAGCCTATCATATTTTATGTAAGCAATTTTTCCTTTAGCCCTTTCTTCTCTTAGTTGTTGCTGTAGTAATTTGCGTTTTTCTAAAATCTCCTTTGGATAGTCCTGAACTATGTAAACATCTTTTAGATTCTTTTTGTTTTTTAAAATTTCTACCTTTTTCCAGTAGTTAGTGAACGAAATTAAAATTGGTCTTGTTTTCTCTGTATTTTTATTGCCAATTCGATAAATGTTCTGAATATCGCTATCTGAAATTATAATATTAAGTTCATTTTTAAATATTTCTTTTATTACTTTAAGTAGGTCTATTGGATTTTTCTCCATCTCATCTAGTTTAAAAAGGAGTAAATTATTTCTTTTCTTTTCATTTTCCATCTTATATACTTTATTTTGTAATTGTTCCACTTTCTCTTTCAAGTTTCTATTTTCTTCTAATATCGGTTGTAACTTCTCATCCATTTTTTCCAGTAGACTGTTAGTAATCGTTGTGGTTTGCCTGTCCATTTCTATTTTAATTTTATCAAAAAATATTTGAAATTGTTGTTCCATAATTGTAGGAATTTAAAGCTTATATCAAAACGTTGAACTATGTTTCTTACTGAGGTGGAGTATCCGAACACCAATTTGACACTTCATTCATTCACTGTTGCTCTGAGTTGTCAATTTTTATACTCTAGTGTCAACTTCACTGATATTATCGGTTATAATTTTAAGTTTTGACAACTAACCTCAGGAATTCCGACGAAGTTAAACTGTTGAGTTTTATATATTTTGCAGCTTTAGTTATGAGTTTGTGATATGTTAACGGTGCACAACACTTTTATGTTCACAGTGATTACTTTTTTCCGTAGGTATATTGTTGTAATCTGTTAATTTGCAATTAACTTTTACGGAGCGAATCAATACAATGTTTACTAGTGTACGACCGGAAACGGAAATGTTCTATACTTGCGTGCAAATAATCGACTCAAGACGTACCTTCGCACAGAACGTTGTTTTCTCGGAAAATGGCTTTTTCGATTTTCATAAAACTTATCTTATTCGAAATGAATCCTGATTATTATTCTCATAATCTTCTTCTGTTTTTTAGCGTTATCCCGGCCCAGTACCAGGGTCCGCTTAGGTCAAGAAAAGGGCATACTCATTTCTCAAAGACCGGCAACGCATCTGCGATCCTTCTCGTAGCGCGGATGTCCATGGGCGTTGGTTGTCACTCAGGTGAAACGCCTGTTAGCCCCGTTTTATATGTATAAAAAACTATTTTTTTTTGTCCTTATGTTTTTAATTTCCACTTTCCAACTACGTGGTTCTTTACCGCATACAGTTTTTGGCAAGCTGCCTACAGAAGACAAGTTGATGTGCTTTAGGGACTTAGCACTAGACACAAGTTAAGACTGGTAGCTTTAAAAGTCATACAATTGGTACTGCGGCAGTATACTGGCAGTGTATACCGGAACGATTTTATCACCAGTGCGGCGCGAGCACTGTGTCCTGCTCAGTGTATATCGGAGCATACCCTTACTTGCCAAGACTGGCAAATATTAGATGACAGACATGTTTGATTATTTCTTCTTCCTCATATGCTTCCCTGCTATTAAAGCTTGGGAGTCACTTCTTTATACCTTTTATTGTAAAAATTTATATGGCCAACTTCTTGATGTGCAGGCAAGGGGAAATTTGTGACTGTGCATATTGTCTATAATTGTATAATTCTATCTATAATTATATGATTCTATTTGTATTTGTGTTTCCCCCGTCTCTTGCAAGAATAACCACAGATACACTCATTATATTATTCCATCTATAATTTTATAATATTTTTGATATATTATATTACGGTGGATAAAAATAAAACAGAATTTAATGTAGGCGAATATTATATATTTGATTCAATATAATTCTTAATATAACGGCAATTTACAAGAAAACTGAGTGAAGCCGAGCGCTCCACAAAATACCATTTGCAATAAATTCATAAAATATATTTATAAAATTATTAATAACAAATTTAAGATAATAATTATTTTGACGAAGAAATCAAGCTGTATCGGCGATAATTCTATGCTACACTTTAAATCTTATCACTATATTAATTAAAATTAAATATTGCTTAAATAAACTTTGGTAAATGGAATCTAACAAGCAATCAAAGGTGAACGATTATAATCATGACATTTCACGAAGTAGATTGACCATATTTGTTATAGAAAAAACGGGATAGATACCTACATATACATATATATAGTTTTAATACAATTAATTAATATTATTTTAATTCTCCTCTTCTCTACATTTCGGTAACCATTTGATACGTCAATTATGTATCTTGTATAATGTTTCATATTGGAATATAACAAAGTACAACTTGATGTTGTTTAAAAATTAATTGACGTAAATCAAACGGTTACATTGTTAACTCGACTAATGAACGATGCGTAGTCTTTGTATGTATGTCTCGATATAGCTGGCAGTGGATAAGAAATCACAAACAAACTAACAACTCAACCAATTCATTTATGAATAACGACAATTGTTATATACAAGGTATTTTATAAAATATTTATGGATTCTTTCTGTATTCACATTCGATCAAAATTGTTTAGCTATGTTAACTCAAAGTGAAGACATTTTGATGTTTCAAATATTTAATATTAAAGAGAAAACTCTACGCCACCGTCAATCTGAAACAACATTGTGAGTGACACACAGTCAGATTTGGTTTATATTCGAAGGCAATCTTGTCAAGACGAGTGTTGATTTAGGACAGTACCAAAATACAGTGTGTATTTTATAACTAAAATAAAGTCCTCACATGTTTTTAGAGCGAAATTATTCAAATTTTTAATCAGATCTTCTTAAACTTTAATATGTAATAAACAATTATTTGTTTTTAATTATAATTTTAACAATACTGTATTGACAAAAAACGGTGATCGGTTTTACGGACATAAATAAATTTTGTTCGTTATCAAGCATACATACATACAGTAGACTTTCCTGCAAAGAGAAGAACGTGTGACCGTCTTAGTTAGTGGTATCTTTGCGCACTTTGTGACCCCGGAACGAAGCCTGAATCTTGGTCGCAGCTTTGTTCAGATCAGGATCTGCGAGATCAATCTTCTCTATATCTTCCTGAAAACATAAATGAAGACCTTTAAGAAACTCCCTAGGTATTTTTTTGTATATTTTCAAAGAATATAAGGTGTCTGATAATACCAATTCACCTCGTACTAAGCCTAAATTGAAAGCTTGTGTTAGGAGTAGCTGAGATAATTCCAGGTATCTTGCTAATATCAGTTCATCCCTTCTACCATTGAGCTTCTATACATCTTTTGTATCTTTTTTATCTCAGTAATCTGAACTGGTACTTAGACCACGGATTTTTCAGATTAGTTCTGTTTTTTTTTGACTATTATAGAATAACCAGTAAATTACTTTAGAAAACAAGAAAAGGCTAATAGATCATATTTGCCATATCGCAACCTAAACTGACTGACTGAATAAACCTAATGATGCAACGTGCACCATTTATAAAGAATATACCTTGTCTTGCTGCTCCTGATGGGACTGACATTATTGTCATGGACATAAAAGTCCCTAAATAAAAATAGAAATAAAAAAAAAAAAAAAAAAAAACTAGCAGCTAGTCTGTCAAATCAAAACTGAAAATTATAAATATATAAAACATAAATACATAGGACTATATGACACACGGACGTCTGTTCCTAAGGTAGACAAATGAATACCTGTGTTATAGGTAACAGACGCCTGTTATACATCAATTAAATCGATCCCACGACCCCGGAGCAGAAGGCAGGGTCACTGCCAACTGCGCCAACGGGCAAGTCGAATTGAAAAAAAAATTGAATTAATAAAAACTGATTGGGTTAAAATATAAGTCGCTTGAGTGCGCAATTTCAGGCGTTTGTGTTCTTTTTCAATAAACAGTGTTGTCGTTGCGTGGTTGACGAATTATAGGGTTTATAATTCAATGATAACGCACAATATTAGGTATAGACTCTATATTTACATACTGTCACATCCAAGCGCGTATGTATATTATTAAACTAAGAGTAGATTCATTTTTTACGGTTCGGTTATCGTATAAGGAACCCGTATAGTTTTACTCTGGCCGACCGTCCGTCCGTTCTAAGTAACTTATACAATTGTGAATAAAAATACACAAAATTTGGTGCAGTTATGTGCTGCATATTGATTTTCTTTTTGGCATCTTAAAATGATAATAATTTTTCATTTTGGGGGTGGCTCCCGTACAAGTGAAGTTCTGAATTTTTGATGAAGATTTTTTTTTTAATTCAACTCCATCGTGTTATCATTGGTTAGTTCGTTTAAAATAAAGGCGAGGTTTCTTAAACCGTTTTTTTTTATTTTGGGTACCATTTTCGAGTAATTGCCCTTTAAAGTGTTTAGCAAGGTTTTCCAAACCTAGGATTTTGAGACTCATAGATTGGAGGCTTGAAACAAACAATTACTTCTGAAGTTATTTAACAAATGCCTTTATCGCGTACCAGATGTTTGAAGTCAAGATAATTATCATAAAATGTATCTTCCAGGTGTGAATAGAATTTAAAAAATGATCTGAATATTTTCATATACAAATAAATATATGGAAAGAAAAAAAAAACATTGTTAACCGGGTGCGAGACGTTTGCTAAAAACCACATAGTAGTTGGGAGGTTACAGATTAGGAAACTAACTATTACCTAAAAAAAGGTAAAAGTATATGATGATCATCTCATATTCCTTTTTTTATATCCCTTTGAATATATGCTATTTAGTAATATAGGTGACAAAGTATAGTATAAAACATAATACGAGCTTCCAAAAAGTTTATTTCAAAACCGTGAACTTGAAATTGGATAAGACCTTAAGCCTTTGCTCACTTTTCGAAACTTCTTTTTTTCTTTTTAAAAGTTATATAATAAAAAGAAAATTTTTCTATAAATAAAAGACGTTTTACATTTTAACAAGAATTAATAACAGTAATAGAACTTATCAGTCAAGTGGTGATTACTCAAATATCGTAACGTTTATGGGTTACTAAGTTTTGTCACTATAAATGTAGATGGTTTTCTATTTTAACTCTGAGAAAGTATGATGGCAATTAATTGTTATTTTATTTAATGGCAGCTGTGGATGCGGCAAATCGAACTAAAAGAAGAAAAATTTTGGTTTTAGCATTTTTGGGAAACTGCTTTCAATATTCCTTTTCGAATCAATATAAGGTCTTTTGAAAAAAAAACCCGTTGTGAGCGGGAAAAGAGTATAAATTTGTCGTATGTAGTAAACTCTAATTGAAAAATTGTTGCGATATAATTTTAATATTTGAACTACTTTGTGCATCAGGGGAGAAATATTTTTGTAAGTGAATAAAGAAGAATAATATTATTTTTTTAGTAGGTAATTCTGACATATTTATTTGTTATATTATATTTGTTACATGAACTCAACGGTCTTCAGAGCTATGTTTGAAAGCCATCTAATAAATTGAATGTACTGTTTGAGTTGAGTAAGTAAACACTCTTTGACATTAATACGATTAAGTATATTGAAAAGTATATACATACTACCTGCGCCCCGCGACTCCGTCCGCGTGGGCCACTCTTAACATTTAGGGGGATGAAAAATAGATGTTGACCGATTCTCAACCCTAGCCAATATGCACGCAAAATTTCATTTGCTGCAGAATTCAAAAGAAATGCTGCAGCGCTGATTTTCAGACGCAACCCAATGACAATATCGTCATAAGATTACCTTCTTACTTACGATCGTGGACGTGAAGTGGCGACAATGCTGTCACGTCAAGTGATGGTATTGCTGTCGCGTATCCTTCGGTTTGGGAGACTTCCCGGCGGCCTAATCTCTTCATTAAAGGCCGGTGGTGTTTCTGCGAACTTTCCGGTGTTGCAGTTGACCATGGGCGTAGATAGTCACTCTAGTGGCCTCACTGCCTGCTGTGTGTGTTATATAAAATAAAATCCTAAAGAAAAAGCTTTTCGTACTATTTTTATATACAACTCGTATTGGAATATCTGTGTTTGTATGAAAAACCACTTAAAACTTTTTCCATTTACTCCTTTACAAATTATAATACATTTCGCCATCTACTTATTTGGGGAGAGCTCAAGTCTAAGGATTCTTAAATATTTATTATTTTTTGCTTACGTAATTATAAGATAAGGCTATCATGGTAGCTCAACGGTAGAAGGGAGGATTGGAATCCGAAAGGTGCTCGGTTCAAACGCTGACCTCTTGAGCGCGACGATACACGAAGATATATAGCCACTCCACACAAGCTTTTAATGAATACTTTACTGAAATCGTATTCAGAATATTAGACATGTTCCAAATTTTTATGTATTTTATAAAAAAGTTGGAAAATCCAAGAAAATCGTTGCAAAGAGGCGAAAAAAATATCGATCTTATTACTTCGCGTTATACGATTACTAATCAATTTCTCATCAAGTATGCGAGAAGACAATTTTAATAAAGTTTCAATACAAACGCAATTTAATTTAAATTGTAATGGAACGTCGATAATTGGAACCAGTAACTCGATGAAAGAAAATAAATGTGGACACGGAATTAATTGCATCGCTTCTAAGAAAAAGTAGTTAAGGAGAGTATGGTTGAAAAAGGTGATTATTTGAATTTATACATTTTAAATTCAATATGAACGTGTATTACGTACAAGTATGAAGTACAAATTAGCGGTGTCTATCTTTTTTATGAGTCACATTGACTCATAAAATATAACCCTGGCTTAACATCTTATATAAAATATATATTTTAAAAAAACTTCCGGTACCATTTTAAGAAGATTGCATAGACGGACGAGTCTGAAATTTTGCACAATAATAGCTTATACATATAGAAGAGAGTGTGCCAATGCTAATTTTTTATTATAAAATATGCATTATATTATTAAAATAATAACACACGCACACCAGCGCCAAACGATTTATACACACATGTATACATTTTACTAAGATAGTGTCAAAACGTTGTCATGACGACCGTATGTACGTTACGTAGTGAACTAATTGTCAAATATAACGAAAAATGTACAAAGAATCGTTTTTTTTATAAGGTATATTTTAAAATAAGCATAAGTAGCATTATGGTACGAAATTTAGAGATTTGACTACCGACCAGCCGGCCATCTCTAGTTAATACTTAATAAACAATTGACGATTAAATGAAGTGATACAAATTGATACACACTCAAAGCCTTAAAAACAAAAAGCCTCAAACTTAGCTTTCAGCATCTTCAATAAATTTCGACACCTGCCATCTTATGCGAAGTACTACAAGACAAACTTCTTCATAACTTGGGTAATAATCCTTTGAAAGGTCCTTTATATTCTAAAAGAAAAGGGATCTGAGAAAGTTTAGGCTATCGATCCTTTTGGAATCAAACGCTGACACGATAAGAGCTTCGATCCTTATTACAAAAGTTTTTTAATAGAGTTATGAAGTACCACGACTATGATTCTCTAAATTTAAAAGCAATTTAAATTTAATATTGAAAGCAACTTTTATATTTCTTCTCTACGCGTGCATGCTACTAAATTTAATATTAAAGGAAGGGGCAAAACGAGATTTCTCGTTAATTGTGTAGAGCTACCGGATTAAGCAAAGTACCTTCAGTCTAAAGAAAAACAAAGCCAAACAAAGCTATTCGTATAATTAAAGATTTTCTTTCGAACGCGCAATAAATTTAATATTAAAGGAAGGGACAAAACGAGATTTCTCGTTAATTGTGTAGAGCTACCGGATTAAGCAAAGTACCTTCAGTCTAAAGAAAAACAAAGCCGGGAAGTCGGTTAAAGAAGTATTTAAATCTTTTCACACATCCGTATCGACCAACAATGTTGAACAATGGTCATATAGGACAATTGGTACCTGGTACCCACAATTTGAGCGTCAAATCAAATCATCAAACATTAGAACCTCGAGTATCGCTAAGTGTCTCGCCAGTCACACAGACATATATATATATATATATATATACATTATGGTCGTTAATTTTACTATTCTTTTTCTAAGAAAAGTTACGAGGTGAGCACTAATGCTTCCGTTACCACCAATAAGCAAGAGTATCTGCCTCTGGAACGTCTGTGGGCGTACCTCAACATAAAGCAGCTGCTGGATAAACGGGACACTGACAATGACCAAAGCATAGACGAGAACAGCCCTGAGAAGAAGGCTTTAGCTATTGCACTTCAGGTATGACTTCAATGGTATACCGTACAGCAGGGCCGGATTTGGGGGAAGGCAACCGGGGCCGCATCCCCAGGGTCTCCACAAGCGAGGGGCTTCCACACTGAGCATTGATAGAAAGAAAGGCTCGTCAAAAAAGGCTCGCAAGGCGTCATTCCTTAACGCGTAAATTTAGTTACCTATTATATATGAATATATCCTTTAATAAAATTTAATTTGTCTCACAGTAAATTATTAGAACAATAATTTGTCTATATGGAAAATAAGTGAGGCCCTTCTCTTCTTTGTTGACCCAAGGCCTACAGACCTCTAAATCTGGCCCTGCCTTACTACACTCTAGTCATATATACCAGAATATCTTAGATTTAAGCTTGGTATAATATACTTAGTTATCTATTTACAGTATTCGTTCGTCACAACTTTGACGTCTTTGGTGGTGGTAAGGCTGAATGCGAGTGACGCCCTGGATCCCGATGAACTTATCGCGGAACCAAGTAAGTAAACTTAAAACTGTATACATTATTTTGAACAACAAAAACTGCCTTCAAAAAAACAGCAAGGAACTAAACAATTAAAAATAATTTGTCCTTACATACGATATGTACTTAACAACATCAGTAGGTTTAGTGGAATATAAATTCAAATTCATTTATTTACTCGATTGCGAGTTATATGAAGAAAATAATATTAAGAAAATCATTTTGTATAGTAGATAAAAAGTTTATTTAGAGAAACAATTAGTAAATGTTCAGTTAGTGAAATTATAATCAACTGTTTTTGATGTTATGGAGTTCTCATCGAATAGATTATTTACTGAAACAAGCGTATTTCAATATGAAGTTGCGTGAAATGAGCAAGCAATAAGTATATTAATTTATTTTGTACTTTTGAACACGACCTTTTTTATATCGAAACTTTTTTTAAACTAATCATCTCAACCAATAAAAAAAAAAAAACTATAACTCACTTGTGAATAATAGCAATGAAAAAGTCACAGTTTGATTACAGGTGTCATTGTGTGCCTTATTGCGGTGAAATTAGAGCCACTTATCGAGCAAATGTGTTGAAAAACATTATATCTATTTAAAATTTAAATAATTCATTTTTAAATTTCTTTAAATTACTTATCGGTCGGTTTACTTTCGGTAATTATGAATTCTAACAGCCATTACACATAACAATTTGTATGTATATAATTTTTTTGAGTATTTTCTCAAAAACCGCTCGACCGATTTCGATAACATTTATATGTGGGAACACATCTGAAGTAAGGGCTATCATACAAAAAGAAAATTATCAAAAAATAAATATAAAGTGGAATTGAGGTCCTCCTCCATTTTTGAAGTCGATTAAAAATTAGTTTACTCTAATAATTTTAGTGTTTATTACTTTTTTTTCTGCAAGTTAATTCCTGTGGTAATTCATTAGTTTTTATTTAAACGTGACTACTGTAACGCCACCTATTGAGCAAGCCTTGACTTTGCCGAGCCAGCCAATGTGAAACCATCTAGGAGACTAGCCCCTAGCGTGTGCCGAGCCAAGCCAGCTGAGGCTAGGCAAGGCCAAGCTAGCCATGCCAGCCTTGCCCAGCCTATTTATATATACGCGTTGATTATTGAATAATAACTCAAATATGATTATGTGCTATTGCTAACATTAATATTAAAGAGTAGGTCAATTGACTATGACGGCCTCTCCATTAGTTCGATCCATAATTGCTTGGGTTAGTTCTGCTGAAAATCAGCGCCGCGTGTCAAAATTGCTTTTGGCACGCGACATTCGCTGAGCTGTCCTGCCTTTTCGTATGCTGTCGTAAATATTTAAATGTACTTTACAATAAACTTCTATGCCTGTATTGTATTAACGCAGCTTCGAATAAAGTTCTATTCTATTCATTCTTAATCGCTCGGTAATATCATTGGCACTCGAGTGACAGTGCGTATTTGAGATTACAATAAAAAAGTTGCAATTAATTAGTGGAGGGGCGTGCATTTTCGGACTGAAACATCAATACCGCTGTAAAGGTTTCTTATGAGATTAATTTATACCGCGGAAAGTTTGAATACCATCTTACGATTGATTTGGTGCCGTCACCTGTGACAGGAAAGTGTGAAAGGCGAAAAGCGCGAATGCCCTAGCGATAAATAATGCACGTTGTAAATCATGAGCTTGCAATTATTTTTTATTGCTAATTATATTACGATACCAGACCTCGCCCTCGCTCAGACCCAGCATTCTAATGACCTTTTTAAATGTCAAACCGGGTCCGGAGGTCAGTATTTTAACAGATACATGTGTTTTAGGATATAAGAATAATAAAATCATATAGGAAACTTGAAAATTTGGAAATTACCCAAAAAAAAAGTAAGCTTGGGCTTCTTGCATAAAGAAATAGGATTCTGGTATAAACAAATATGTGCGGTTCGCTCCGATCCGTAAAGGTACGATGTTTCTATGTTATCTTATGTGTTCACATATAAAGAAACAGGTTTAAACTTTTCGGTACCTATTACCTGGTAGTAGAAAATCGTCTTCTTCTGACGAACTGTAGGCCATGGTTTTCAATGATACGCACAGATTTGTCAGTACCAGAAACCTGTTTCTTTATGTAAGCACCCTTGTGTTCGCGGCTCGCACTCGTCAAGTCTCTTTAAATATATGGTACCCTATTGCATATTAGACAATTTTAATAGGTAACAGGTGGGCGGAGTCACCAGATTGATACCTATTGACGCCCGTAGTAATCTGCTTCTGGACCGAAATTTACGTTGCATACGTTGAATATTAAATGTTTCTTTTTCTTTAAGATAACTCTTAAATAAGAAATAAAGACAAAAAATGCTGGCATCATAAGATGATATATATCTTTAGAAAAAGCATAGGCTCTAAAAATGGCACTTTTTTCGAGTTAACTTACGCAAGCAGGACCATACCAGAAAAGTTTGTATTTATTAATATTTAAACTAGCACAACAAAGTTAGCAATATCAACAGACATAAATATGTAATGTCATCATTATACAGTCTCAAAGTCCAACAATCGCCTTTTTCTATATTCATGTTTTAGTATAAACTGTACTCTGTGTTTAAAATATAACTTTATAAAAATGAATACAGTTTTCAACCGACTTCAAAAGAAAACTGGAGGTTCTCAAGGTATTTTTTTTATATTAGTTACGTCAGAACTTTCGACTGGGTGAACCGATTTTGATGATTCTTTTTTATTTGAAAGCTGGTGCTTTCCATTTGGTCCCATTTCAATTTGGTCCAGTTATGCCAGTTTGAAGTCATTTTTTTGTTAAAATTCTATATTGTTTTATGCATATAATAGCCTAAATTAGTAACCTATCAGACAGCAAGTATGTACAAGGTAAAATATTTTTTTTTTTAACAAAAAAAAGTTACATTATAAAACTAAGCACAAACTATAAAAGATCTGATGCTTTGTTCACATAACAAGGGTATATTATATAAACTATGGTATGACTTATCATAGTCGTGTAGTTAAATGAGTTTGCAACAAGACAGTAATCTAAACTATTTTACATAAATGCATCTGCAGTCTTGCATAATTACACTTTACATGTACACACATTCACTGACAAGAGCTATTGTGCCAGGTCCATTGCATTGCAGTGGAAGGAACCGTAGCTGTGTCCGGGACTTTGAACGACAGTATACATGGCCTCCGGACGACTTTCAGTCTTCACCTCCTTCTTTACAAGTGACCGTTTATTGTCAATCATTTTGAAATTATCACAATTGAGTTTTTTGTCAACAGCTGGTGGTATCTTTACATCGGTAGCCTTGTAGCTTGGCACCTCTGCAATTACTAAAAATACAGATTTACTTTAAAGGCCATAAGGATGATACGTATAGTAAATCAGCCCCAGAAGGATATTATTTCATATTTTTAGGTCATGTTGCCCTAGTACCAACTTACCCTAAAATGGTACAATTCAAATAAATCAATTCACAACTTTTTTTTTAAATATATATTTTTTTAGTTAATAAATGGTGATCTTAAACTTGCAGACTAAAGGAATCTTACCACCAAAATACCCTGAAAAGATGAACTAAATATTCTTTTGGAGCCGATTCACTATACTTATTGTCCTACAGCCTTAAAAACAAATGTTTTTTTTTTATATTTTAGTATCATTCTTTTAAATAGTGGCTTTTAAATTTTTTATATCATTTTTTACAAAACTAATAAGACAATAAATATTTGACTTTTTCTTATCTATATTAGAGATTATTCAACTATTAAAATTTTATACTTACTTTGTGGCTCCGGATTTACCCTCGCTATTCCAAATGTTTCCTGTCCAAAAGGTTTATTGTTATCAAAAAGAAAAGAATTTCCTCTATCTGGTAAAAGCAGTTCTGTAAAGCTATTTAACATAATCTGAAAATAAATTAAATTCATAATAGAGTAGGACATAAAATGTTTGTATGTCATACTTAAATTTTATATATTTCCAATAGATCAATACTATACTCTAAAGAGAGTAAAGGTCTGTTAAATGTTGATGTTGATATTTCAGGAAATTGCAATTATTAAATGCCTATTATAAGTAACCATGAGGTAATACAAGAGAAATAAACCGTAACAGTTAAAAAAGATCATTTAAACTTGAAATTTTAACTTATTTTAAAATTTCTTCTTCTTCTCCTCACATAATTTTATTACTATCCAAAAAAAAATATATATTATAATATTAGTATGACAATACAACTATTTCATGTTGATATTAAGAAAAATTAAATAAGCAATAAGCAATAGAATCAAGAAGAAAATGCTTTATTATAAATTACCTGCGAGGTACCTGGCTCATTCTTTACAATACTTGATGTAATTGTTGATGTCGGTGCTGCCACAGTATGTCGTTGACTCAATCCAACTCTCCTGTCCATTCGAATCAACTTTGCTTTAAGCTGGAAATGTGTTTAAAAATTGTAATTTATTTAATCAGTTAACTTTAAACCTATAGTTACATTTCGTACACCTGTAAAATATGCACTCACTCCGCAGTTAATTTTTAAACAAAGTGACTAAAATTATTAACACTCTGTGGGTTACAAATCAGTAAAAAATAAGTACACATTGCATTTAACACATTAGCATTTGTGTTTCTTTTTTAACTATTACATTTTAAATACATTTTTTGCAGGTACATATATAATACATATATGAATATATTAAATAACATAATTTTGTTATTAAATTTTATCTTACTACAAGTAATAAAAAA
>JANCMC010043217.1:21999174-22127088 GCA_024363005.1 Charaxes varanes
AAAAAAAGGAACATTTAAATTAAATGTCCCTTTAATCAATTTCATTGTGTATCTATTGTGTTTTGTGTTTAGCAAGTGATGGTCTATCAGTTGCTAAACGCATGCAATTTAGTACAGTTACACACTGCGTAAAGATTTTCTTTTGGGGATCCGATTTTGATGACTCTTTTTTTCCTTGGTAGACCACACTTCAGTGGGTGGGTCCATATAAATTTTATCAAAATCGGCCCAGCGATTTTTAAGAAATCAACAAAATGCTAAAAATGTATATACATATACATTGTTATACATCGATGATGATTTCATTTATTCTGAAACCCCACCTGTCATTAGAGCAGTGCATTTAGCAGACTTACCCATATCATATATTGACAAAATACTTCTACTTTCCACTAAAAAATGAAAAATAAAGTATTTTTAAATATAAAGAAAACTGCCTTCAAAAAACATTAAGGAACTAAAAAGCAAAATAATGAGTAGTTTCTTGCAATTACTTAGTACACCTACTTATGTATAAAAGTTGGTACCATCTGCATCAGGTTAGCAGGAACCTTTTTAGCTTGGTACCGACTTCAAAGGGTCACTAGGTGTCTACTAAGTAATCGTATGAATATACTAATTCGTTATTGCTTTAAAGTTCTTTAGTGTTGTTTGAATAGTTTTATTTTTATTAAAAAAACTTTATTTTGAATTCATTGTGTGGGGCGTCATTGTGAGGTGGTGAGGCGTCAAGGTGAGGTTTCTTACAAAGCTTTTTTTTAGTATGGATACCGTTATCTAGTAATTGGCCTACAAAGTGTTTTGCAAAATGGTCCCCCTCCTAGAATTTTCAAACTATCCAGTGTGTACACTTGAAATTTTCCACGTTGATAAAACATACTAAAAAATTATTAAGAATACTGTTTTGAGTGAAATCAGACTATATCTTTTGAAGTTATTTAACAAATACCTTTATCACATATTAGATGTTTGAAGTCAAGATAATTGTAAGAAAATGTAGTTTCTCTGCATGAATGGCATAAAAAAAATTGATCTCATTATTACAAATATGTACATGAAAAAAAAGTGCCAGTCTGAGATACAACCCAGTGCCTCAAAGTAGTGTTTTTATTACTCTGAAAAGTATACTATAGTAATTTTAATAATGGTGACATATATAGTCATAATATGAAACAAGCTTGGTTTAATATGATAGATTTTCTGCTCCTATTTCTGTAATAAGTTTAATGTCTACTACTAAAGTCATTTAACAAATACTTTTATCGAGTATCACACGGTGAACCCTTCTATACAAACTTGTCTTGACACACTCATATAGAAGGGTTCCATATCTAGTCTATTTTATTACTTCTATTTATTTGTAAAAGTTTTGACTACTTATCTAAATTAATTAAAATTTTAATAAAAACTAATACTAGTGTAGTGTACAAATACTAGTGTAGAATTGTAAATTGAGTAAAAAATGGTTCTTAAATACTAAAATCGCAAAGCATTGTTTAAAAAGTATTTTTCTTACCTATATACAAAAAATTCTACATCCACTAATAGTAAATTTTGTTTAGTTTTTTTAACATAATAAAAATAATATAAACAGTATATTATAGACAATAAAAATGATAATATTCATTATGTTTTGGTATTAATACTTCATAACCTTTGACATCAACAATAACAATAGTTGATTTCGCATAAGCTAGATGATTGTACAATTACTTTATAAAATCGCAGATTGCATTGCCTGGTAATTGTTGAAATGAAATTTTTTACATACCAGCCATTTATTTCAGAACATAGACCATAATACTACAACAACCACATACTTTCAGAAAGATAGTCATAAACCTAAATACCTTCATACTGACAATATTTTAGTTATCTTGGCATATAATTTTGACAACAATAACGTTAATATCATATATAATAACATTAATATATATAACATAATCAATAAAAAGAGTTAAGAGTTATGGTGATACACTATAACTATTAAATCTTTTGACTTTCAAATTTACAATCGCAATGCTGATTCATTTTAATCAGTAATTACTTCCATATAATATATGTTTTTTTATTATAGAACATGGTGTATGGTGTTTTGTACTTTTTTTTAACTAATAAAATTAAAATTATATTTAATACGTTGTTGTTGTCTATAGGTTTATGAAAATCTCAAATGTGGTTATTATTTGTCCTGTGTATCACATAATTTGCTCAAGTTTCATACAAAATAATCTATAGTAGATAATAATGCAGCCAGTGGTTGTGAAGCTTTCAGATCTGTACAATTATTTATGAATTACAGGTCTAAACAAAGTAACTTGATTGTTACTTTTTAAGAAAAGGTTATTTCCTTTATAGTCACAGCATTAAAAATTCGCAGGAGACAATATTACATTGTGGACTGAGCAATTATGTACGCTTATAAGTAGATGTTATAATACTAGAGAAAATATACTGCACTCAAAAAAGGAACAAAAGATAATTGATTCAAGCAAAATGATAAGTTGCCTCTGGCCTCTGATAAAAAGTATTACTGAGTAAAATTTATAATCAGCTCAAGCTCTGGTGCTATAAAAAACCTTGACGCTAGTAAAATAATGCTTTACCAATATTACCTACGCCTAATTATATGAAAAAATCCTACCTGCAAACATTTATTTATATAGAAACTATTTAATTTACTAAGCAATAACCTAAAATATTAGAATTGTACTAAATTTTTTATGCTGATACTAATTTACAAATAATAATCAATAAAAATAGGCAAGCAATTTAAAAACAAAATTGTGTCATTAGATTCACCTTACTATAAATATTAAGAATTAAGTGAAATAATTCTGAACATGAAATTAACAAAGTTTTCTGGTTTCCAGTGACTAAAACTATTTTTAAAAAAATAAACCATAGGAAAAAAATTGAATTTATTTTATATATATAACTTTGTAGTCTTCAAGGACAAAAATGTACAAATACTAAACAAAGCTATGTCTGGCTCCGGCATTATCACAAGTGATGTCACAATTACGGTTAGACATCATTGTATACGTGTGTGTAACTGGTGTTAATCGTTGGCATTGGTGTGTGTGAAGATTCATAAATAATAATGCATATTTAATCAAAATGTTAGTATACGCATTCGCATAATTGTTCCATATTTCATACTCTCCGTCCTCGCAATTTTCTTAAAATGGTACCAAAAGTTTTCTCTTCACGTATTAATACATTAGATATGTGTTGACTGTCGTTACAACCGAATCTAAAAATCGTTCTATTTTCAAATATAAAACGTATTTTGTAGTCTGGTATCGTTAACTGGTTGAAAAAGTTTTATCACTTACGTCGGCAGCCTGGAAGTTAGTTTCGTTCAGGTTGTTAGGGTTTCGGTAAACAAGTTCTGATTAAATTAAATTGGGGAAGTTTTTTAGGGGCAAGTTTTCATACCTGTTTTATGATATGTCTGCATCGCGCATTCGTGTAGTTGAAAAACTATCGGGGAATTTTTTATGAGTATAATATATTTTTAATATTTTTCACATCTCTCTTACTCCCCCTACACCGTCCGTGATAGACTACTATGGAATACTAATCCGCATCATTTTTTCCTTTAATATTTTTACATGAACCTAATACGTTGCGTTAGTAAGTCTGTGTAGTTAAATATAAACGTGTTTGACAGTTGCTTTTTTTTTTCAAGAATACTCCGGATGGCAGAAACAAAGGAGGGCTATGCCCAGCTGTGGGCTTTTGGTTCATATTATACTTATGTATTTCCGTCATCGTAACAATTTATACTAATATATAAAGCTGAAGAATTTGTTCCTTTGTTTACTTCGACGTGATAATTTGAGGAACTACTAGTCTGATTTGAAAAATTCTTTCATCGTTAGATAGCCCACTTATCAACAAAGGCTATAAGATATATATCATCACGCTAAAATTGAATCTATGTAATTAGATTTATTAGTCAAATGTAAAAATTAATAAAATATATCAAGTTCATGAATTTCTATGATAAAAGGATATAGGTAAAATATTTAAATTACAATTACAAATAAATATTACACACCCGATGTTATTTTATACATACAAACTTAAAAACGTTTTCGTATTAAATAAAAACATAAAACAATTCAGAAGCGTTAATTGTAAATTTATCAATTCAGATGAAAAAAAAAATGAGCAATTCACAGAATTTAGAAACATGTAACAGACACTACGATTTTATATATTTGTAAACCATAGACTAGTACTTCGTGATGGATCATGCCCAGTTTGATAGTCTTTTAAAAAATAGATGTTTTGGCGCCAAGCCAAGTTTATGCCACTTTGATTGAGGGAAGGATTAAGCATAATTACGTTGGTTGTTTTTAAATTTGTAATCGATATAAATAACATTGAATGTTGCTAAGCATAAAACTCGAGAATGGCTCGAACAATTCGGTAATTTTTTTCGTATGTTCTTTAATGTATACGAAAAGTTTTAATAAAAAGAAAAAAAGTTTTAATAGACTTAAACTTTTGACAGTACGAAGTCTGTCCAAGCTGTATGTTTATAATGACAGAGCCAGACATTATAAAGCTTCATTTGAATGATCATTGCAATGATCATGTAGTGTGGCCGGGGACTTTGTGCAGTTGCGCAAAGTTTTGTAGTACTTTGTAGTCTTCAAGGACAAAAATGTACAAACACTTTGAGCTATGTCTGGCTCCGGCATAATTGTAATAATCTTTGTAAAGTCGGTTTATATTTATACCATTTTTTATAAACAAAAAAAAAATAAAGCTTCACAAAAATTTTGTTTTACGTATTTATTGCATAGGGTTTCCCCACTTAGCGCCCATTTTGTAATTGACAAGGCAATTATGGTTTGAAAAGCGCCTACAGCCCATCTGGCGTGAAAAAAAAAACAATTTGCTATTATTAATGATTGAAAGTAATTACTTATAAAACCTTATTACAATAAACATGAAGTTTTTGTAAGGAAATAATGTGTAAGCATTTTTTACATGTGTGTATTTATTTGTTGAGACATTGTAGGTACAATGCAAGTTGCTAGGTTATTGTTTTTTTATAGTACATGCATGTTCAGGTTATGTTTGTATTAATTGATGTCGTAATTAAATTAATGAAGTTATGTAACACGTTATTAGTACAGCAGATATACGCAAATACACTGTTTTAATCTTATTTATTAAAGCATAAAGTGATATTATTAATATCTTTATACAAATAAATCTTTATACGGGAATAAATAGGCACATAATTGCACTCGTATGGATCGATTTTCCTAGATTTTTGGTGTGTTTGAGTGAGTGTATTGTTTAAATCCAGAATTGGATTATATACCGAACCTTTTCTTTCATTTTTTGGAAATTCAAATTCAAAATTCGTTTATTCACTAAGGTTTCTGCAAACACTTGTGAAAGTCATTTTTTAGCTATATTATGTATATATTTTTTTCAAAGATGTGTAATATTTTGGTGATTCAAAAAGGGTTCCGCGCCCTGCACTGAGGAGAGCCCGCAACAGCTCAGCTCAGGGAAGAGAACAACCGGGTCCAGAGGAGTAATATTAATGTATATTCTTACTTAATATATTTTTCAACACACTTGCTCATAAAGTTGCCCTAATTTCACCGCAATAAGGTACAAAATAACACCTGTAATCAAACTGTGACTTTCTCATTGCTAGTACTGTTAAATTTTACTTTGCTATAAATTGCTTAGTAATAATTTTAACTTTAATCTAAAAATAAAATAAAACTAGCAATATATTATTGAGACAATTCGACTTTCGCTTGATTGATTGATTCCTTTATTGTACACATAAAACAGGTAAAATACACAAACTAAACTATTACAGAAAATAACTTAACTAAAATGTGTACAAATGCGGGCTTATTCCATAAAGGAATCTCTTCCAGTCAACCTTTATAGCACAAAAGGACATTTATTTAAAGAAAAAAAATTTGTGGGCTAAGTAAAAGTACGTAACAAAAAAAAATGCTTTAAATGCAGAACTAATACGGCAATCGCAATGTAAAAAAACATATTCTGCGTATAGAAAAATTTAAACGACCTATTCGACCAGACAATATTACAACCTGCAGGAATACTCGTTCTAAGCGAGGTGGGAGAACTCGAAAGAATGTTCATATGATGTTTTTGTTTTATGCTTTTTCTTTACTATGTATAATGAACCAGCTTTAGATTGAGGTTTATCTATAACGTAGGATCTTGTACTGCAAATAATTGCAGAGTGATTACACTAACTTCTGTCTTAATAGCAACAGTTTTCGCTTAACGAATACGATCTAAAGAAGCTGGTTGATAAGGATGTCGCAGTTGTAAAAAAAAAATAACAAAACATAATTATGGCATAATGGCATATCAAGTTTATAATCAATCAATCAATCATCAATAATATTATAAATGCGAAAGTTTGTACACATGGATGTATGTATGTATAAATGTCTGGATGTATGTTTGACGCTCTTTCACGGAAAAACTTCTGAATGGATTGTAATAAAATTTTACGATACTATAGTTTATAATTTAGTTCAACAGAATAAAACATAGCCTATAAATTATAATGATATTGTATGAATTATACAAAATATAACGATAAATGTCAAGTAAGTAGGAGAAAATTCTACCATCAGCTATTCTGACGTGCACTCCAAAAGCCGTTAGAGTTACACGTATATAGTGTATGAAGGAAATTTTTACCTTAAATAGTTCTATAAAAAAGCCAACGACAGCGTTTATCTATCTTTCATATTTAAGCGATTAGCGCCAAAATAGTGAACCATTATGGAACAGAGAGAACTGCTAATAAGAGGAGGTTTTATTGCCCTCAACTTAAAGTTACAAAAACTTGATTTGATAATTTAACAAGAGTAAGAACTTAGTGGAATGTCCAATGGGAATATATATATATGAATCCCAACTACCTAACTGGTCACGACATCACGCATGAACGGCTGGACCGATTTCTTATTTCGTCGTGTTTGTTATTATCAGGAGAAGGTACTTGTGAAAGAGAGAAATTTGCGCAAAAATTTTGAAAATTTAAGAATGCTTAACCACCATATTTAATTATTTCTAATAATAACGTGAACAAGGACGGGACCGAGAGTAATATTATAGGATAATAGGATGTAGTAAATAGTAAGTAACCCAAGGTTCGCACAGGACAGTGTCTGCCGGCTCCGCATTGTCGCACCCACTCCTAATACAAGCTTTTAATTTAAGCTTAGTAGGAGAGGAAAAAGGGAATATTAGACATACCTAAAAAAAATCCTAATATTCTTTTAAAAAAAAAAAGTTTTTCTTATCTTTACGTTCTAAACCGAACGTCAAAAGAAACAAGGCGGCTATTTGTATTGTATTTTTGGTAGTCTTAAAGAATACCGATTTTCTAAATGCGAATGTGTTATTTTTATGAAACTTTGCCATCTCGACAACTAAAAAAAACATCAATAAATTATTCGTGATAACACAGAAAATGATAGATTATTGGGCTGAATGGAAAGGGAGTCATTAATACACGCGAAGTCACGAGTGCATTAATTACTCACTTAATGCAAGATGCGTAATCTATCTACTTTTCTTTCAAATACTTCTCATCGCTATATATTTGCAATTTTTAAACTTTTCTTGCTAAATATGTTGTGTCAGAGTTTTGCAATGGTATAGAATGCGCGCCATTTGTTTTTTTTTTTTCAAATTTATTCGGTCGATTTTCAGCCAGCCAGCATCTTTATGATCGATTCAATTTATGTCAAATTTAATGGTAGACATTACACCTCTGTGGTAAATTTATCGTCCTTTTTAATCGGTCATGTAGTGATAAATGATAACATTACTGCGTAATTAGAAGAAAAGTATATTAAACATTTTTAGCCTACATCTAACCCAGAAAATGTACTATTCCTAAACCAATAGAAAAAAATAAAGTCAGAATGTATAGGTAATCTTTTTTATATAATATATTTTTTGCAGGTGAAATTATTATAACGATATTGCCTCTGATCGAAACGGAGGGTTTGCAAAAGGACGACATTACAGCATTGGTGGAAACGACACAGAATAAAATGCAAGAGGAATTCACGAGGACTTCGGCGGAGACTTTCGGCAGGTTCTCCGTTTCATAAGTGGTTAAATATAAGGTATGTATTAAATCCCTTTTTCTTTTTTATTAGTTTATATATTTTCAACGATTTTTCTTTTTTAATACGAAAATAAGCGACTCCAAATGGTCATAACTAGACTAAATTGAAATGGGGCCACACGGGAAGCACCAGCTTTCAAATATAAGAGTCATCAAAATCGGTTCACCCAGTCTAAAGTTCTGAGATAACTAGCAAAAAAACAATAGAATTAAGAACCTTCTCCTTTTTTGAAGTCGGTTGAATATTAAAAACAAGTCGGTACGTCTCCTGACGGTCTTGGACGGACATTTGGTCAAAAATGTTTGCCATTAAATTTTCATCAGGAGCTGATCTTTTTTTTTTAATTTAGTTTATTCGTTTCAACATAAGAAATAATGGTTAAGTCCAAATACAGTTTCAATATTTTCATAAAATGTGTAAAATATTATTATTTTTAAAAATAAACAATATTATTTCTAATAATACGAAGTTTAAACGGCTGCTAAAAGAAAAAAATTGTACTGCATTCGGAGGGTTCTTTCATAAAGCACTAGACTGCATTTATTTTTCGAGCGTCCTTAAAAATAATAGCTACCTACCCACACTTATCATTATGGCCAGTACTCGCAAATTAAATTATCAGGTTATTTATTTACACCTATTTTATATTTATATACAGTTAGATTATTTATTTACAGTTACTTTCTTTATTTTTGAAAATAAATTTCGTATTTACATCTCTATAAACAAATTTGTTGCAGGAACAAAAAATACGGTAGACGTAAACCGGGGCTGTGATAATTTCAAATGTTTGTATAAACTAATAAATTTTAATTATTTGTTGAAAAAACATGTATAAATTTAATATACAATAAATTTATTTATAAAATTTGCTTGTAGTACTTATTACATCTATATATATATATATCATTGTTTGTTAGTCGCGCTAAAACTCGAAAACCGCTGGACCGTTTTAAATTCTATTTGAATTGTATCATTCCCCTTATTTTAAGGAAGGTTTAAAAGAAAAGGAAAGTCGAAAGATTATTTATCACATTTTATGAAACAGACAGAGGACATTGGAAAATTGCTACATAGGGATAGCTAGAATAGCTGATAAGCCAAAAATTGGGGCAAGACAACGTCTGCTAGTATTTAATAAAACTTCAATTTATATATAAACATTTATTAGGATTTCACACTATCTCCTGATGATGCTTCGGTGTCGAAGCGAAACGTGCGTTGAGGCACATCGGTAAGTCAGTGTAGTGTTGTGCTCATGCATGTCATAGATTTTCGAAAAGTAATGCCTGCTTCTATCAATTACATGCATTGAATGATATCGAAGGGTAATCGTGACAACCGTATGTTATATAAATAGTTAATTTTATTTTTCTGTGAATAGTACAATATATGTCGTTGTGCGCAAAAAGGTTTGTGGACGAATGTCGACCAGCCGGCGATCTCACTAATTATAATTGTGTAATGACTTAAATGTTGGTAGTAAAAGATTTAATGCAAAAGTTTATTTATTATTCTTTTTAATGTTTTTCAATAAAAACAGTTTTCAAAAAATATTGTTTACTTAAAATTTATTATGTTATTAGGGAAGCAAGAATCAGTTTCAAATCAGTTAATTGCTTTGCAGGTGATTACTAAGCGTTGAAACAGGTACAATAAAATAATATCGAAATAAGATCTCAGGTCTTCGTCCGGTCACACAAAGTCACATCGTATCTAAACACTGATCTTTTCAAATTTAAATTCATGCAAAATACTAATACGAATGCAACAAATTATTGTTAAGAATGTACGGACTGACAATAAATTTACATATTAGTGCAATCTTACAAGGCCAAGCAAGTTAAGAAATGGATGAAGTCAATATAGACTGTCTTCCCCATCTCTTTAGATCCATCCACCACAAAATGTTTTTTTTTTTTAAAACATCACATTACAGCATAATCTCATTAAGTAGCATAATATACTATCTATAATCTTATAGATTATATAAATATATAAACGGCTTCTTTTGACAGTGTGACTACGTGATGACCACGACCGCTCTACCAAGAGTGTATCGAAGAAGAAGAAGAAGAAGAAGAAGAAGATAAAGCGGAAGAGTTTGTTTGTTTGAACGCGGTAATCTCCGGAACTACTGAGCCGATTTAAAAAATTCTTTCAACGTTAGATAGCCCTTTTATCGAATAAGGATATAGGCTATATATCATCACACTAAATATTTTAACCCAATTTTACGCGGACGAATTCACAGGTAACAACTAGTAATATATAAAGCTGAAGACTTTGTTTGTTTGTTTAAACGTGCTAATCTCAGGAACTACTGGTCTGATTTGAAAGATTTTTTATGTGTTAGGAAGACCATTTATCGAGGAAGGTTATAGGCTATATATCATCGCACTACAATTGATTTTTTTACCTAATTTTACGCGGACAAAGTCGCGAGCACAGCTAGTCAATAATAGTAAAAAATTAAATAACATTGTATACTGACTGAACTTAAAGTTAAAAGAAGTTTATTCAATAAGGAAATAATAAATAATTTTTACTATCCGTAGCTAACACACAAATAATTATTCATTGTTCCACAAAGTGACTACAAGTATTAATTTTGGATGCATTTTAAGAGTATTTATGTGTTATACAAAATTTGTTGTCTGTAGTGTATACAAATTACACTTCATTATTCAGTAATAACAACGGAAAATAAAACGAATGACTAAAACGTGCAACCTATTAGCCGTGTTGGGTAGGCGAGCAAGCGAGCAGTCACGCGAGACAGCCCCAAAAAAGCCTATATCAACTGCCTCTCGAGGCAGCCTGAAACGAGCAAGAAACGTTTGCATCGCAAGGCAGCCTCGGACGTTTTTCACGTGAGGTTAAAATATAAAATCTTTTTTTAAATTTGAACGCTTAAAGTTCTATACTTCTATGTAATGTATATATGTTAGTCTCTTATATCGTATAAATCAAAAAAAAAAAAAATTATATAAGAAGCGGCGAACGAGACTACTCAAACAAAATGTTTTATTCAAGTAGACTTTTGAATCGTCAAATATTTTAAAAGCTACCACGGATTCGGAAAACTCGAGCCAAAAGAAGAATTGGCAAGAAACGCGTTAGCCACCACTCCTTTTAAAATAGTTTTTACTATAGATACAAGTAGATTAGTATGTAATTTGGGGCTGAGAAATACCGAAATATAGTACAATATCGAAGCATGTTTGCGTACATGGCTGTATATTAAATACTAATCAAGCTTACCAAATTTTGTTTTATCGTGCTATTAATAATGAATCGAACCTTATCATCATCGGTACTCTTAAACCTACACCTGGGTCACAAGTCCCGGGCACTGCTATGGTTCCTTCCTCTGCAACGCGATGGACCCGGCACAGTGAATCCATGGAATGCTAAGAAATTCGTCTCGTCTCTTTTAATACAGTTTTTAAATAAATATAATTTTTTTTCTATTCACATGCAGCGCTAACATTTGATGTTAGGGGGATTTTTTTCTACCCATTGTTATATCACTCATCACCTGAGTCCAACTCGAGAGTATAAATCTAATATTACTGGACTATTCGAAGGAAATAACTCAAATGCCTGTATGAATTGAAGGTGCATTGTAATGCTATTGATCAATCATAGTAGAGGTCCCTGAGTCCCATTGTTTCAGAAACTTTAGCTGGCAACTATATTCAAGTCACTGTATGTTTGTAGTGAACTGATCAAGTCAACCGATAGTCATGAAAGTAAGCATTTATGTGTAATTTGGTCCAACTTGAGAGATATGAGTTTGTAGTTTTGCTTTTAAAATTATGTTCTTTAAATACTTCCTAAATCACTCGCGCACAGCAACGCAATGGCCCAGCGTCTGCTAGTGTACGTATAATGTTGATTTGTTTATGTGTCGTTAGGCGAAAATATAACAGATAGATAATGATTAAATCCCACTGCTTTCCTTCAATCCTTATCACTATGCTGATGAATATGATAACAAAGAATAATAACTGACATAAATATAACCATAGATAAGTATTGTTAAATTAAAGGAAATAGTTGGACACAAATCGTGGAGATAAGAAGTTAACATGTGCATTGGCGATTTACTTAAAACAAACACTGCTTTGTGTAAAAAATGATAGTGATTTATTTTGAAAAGCGTAATTTGTTAATTTGTGGAAACACCGACAAAAACATTTATTTTTAAGAATAGGTTAGGTTTGTTAGTTAATAAATATTAACATCAATGATATGAAAGCCAATTTTACTTTTATAAAATTTTGTTCTTTTTTTTCATTTACTTGTAAAAATTTAGCAAGACACTTTATACATTTTTAGGGTTCTGTATTGAACCTTGTTTTTCTTTATTTTTAGCCTGTTGTGTCCCACTGCTGGGCAAAAATCTCGCCCTTCTTGATCCACCTTAATTCCTGGTTTTCCTTGATTCCTGGGCCAATCTCTTCCATAACTTCCCCACAAAGGTGTCCAAATGTTTTTCTTTATTTGAGTTGATATATGTCATAACTGTAGGTTTATTGGTAGTTGAATGAAAATAGATTACGCACCTTGTTGTAAGTAATTACTGCACTCGTGTTAATTTAGCGCCCTCGCATTCGCTGTACGGGCACGAACATAACATTCGTGCAGTAATGACTCGCTTACCGCTCGGTGTAATAATGTATTATATTAATTTTAGAAACCTGACATTAAAAGATCCATTAGTCAAAAGTGAATTTGAACCTTAACTCTTATTAAAAGAGTCTACATTTCAATGACTCTGTCATTTACTACACTTATCATGAATTAAAAATATCAGGTACAGGATTCGTGTTAAAATTTTGTGGGCCCGCAACTGGCGTTGAATACTCAATATAAACATAACGCCGAAACATAAAGAGAAAGTTGCATGGAAGGTTATATTGTGAGTCACACAATAATTTTTGTGAATATATGATTTTGGCCCTTTATTCGCCGCGAGGTATTGTTCACAACTTCGGCCGCAATATTTAACTCAAATTCATATATATCTATACATAAAATTGCCTAATATGAAAACGCGTTATGCGAGTATCGTGTTATACGGGAAATTATTGTGCTTTATCAAATCTGCATCCATACGATATTAGAGATCGCCTCGTGGTCGACATTTGGCTCTAAATCTTTAGATTAGTATGCTATAGGCTCATTTAAAGTTATTTTAAAAATTCCATTCTTTTTAAAACGACATCGTAATATATGACAGTTAAAATTTTTAGCGTTGTCATGACTAATTGTATATATAATTAAATATAAAGTATTCCCCTTATAACGCGGTAGGTTTATTCCACACTACAGGAAAATGCGTTGTAGGATTATTCTCGTACAGCGCGCTAGTACGGGCTCGAATGCGCAGAACATAATATTTTATAGGGGGCCGGAGGGGGGGGGGCATTTACAGCATTTATAATGCACAATAACACTGGTGATCCATTATAACACTGGTGATCCATTATAACACTGGTGATCCATTATAACACTGGTGATCCATTAAAACACTGGTGATCCATTATAACACTGGTGATCCATTATAACACTGGTGATTCATTATAACACTGATGATCCATTATACCGCTGGTTTTCATAAATTCTATATTCTCCGTGTTTTGGAGTCATATCACTTCAATTTAAGCGGACTCTGCTACTAAACCGATATAACGCTAGGTAAAAGAGATATTGTCAATTCAATTCCGTAGAAATTATAATAGAGACCATTCTGGACACTATAAAGTAACAACCTTCCTACTTTCAGATGTTAAGTCTGAAAAGCACTTGTAAAGAAACCGCTACAAATTTTCTCCAGTCACGTATTAACATAGAAACGTCAGTAGTAAATTTATCTGCGGTTTAAGGAGCCTGGGAGAGCGATCATTAGCGAGTGGCGGCTGTCAATGGGGAGATAAAATCCTTCAATTAAAAGTCATCAGCACCCGATTAGCACGACAGCTGTACACCCGTCAGCGGGTTGTATCGCAATAGAATATTGGAAATAGCTGCGCTTTTAAATTAAGAACGTTGCTTGATTTGGTTATACAAGACGTTGACGTTTGACTTGCTTTGAAGAATTGTTTTTTTAAGGGGCAAAAGGGCAGTCGGTTCACCTGTGTGCAGTCAGTAGGTACCTAAACTAACAGAAGGAAATTACATAAGATCGGTTGTGAAGTGGCGGCAACGCTGTCATGTCAAGTGATGGTATTGTTGTCGTTTTTCGAACGGTTTTTGACATTTCCCGTTGAATAATGGCTTAATGGCATGCAACGCATCTGCGAGCCTCCTGATAGTGTACTTCCATAGGCGTCGCAAGTCACTTAGGTGAACCGTTTTCCCCCGTAATATTAAAAAAAAGGCTCACAGATGTGTTGCGAGCTATCAATGAGTGTGCTCTAATTCTAAGGAATTTTTTCTTTAATATAATAGGCATAACGAATAATTTTGAATAATACTTTTATAATGTTCTCAAGTATCTACTATTGTCAAATAAATTAATGTTTCTGCAGAACCTTTTGATTGCAAAAAAAACATTATAAACTTAAGGATTAAAATTCGCTCCCAAACAATCCAAGTTGTCATTACGTCACTTTATGTTAACAGTGCGTTCCACTAAGCGTCACCTCGACGTTTTCACCGCGACCGTATCGATCGCAGTCGTCACTAACAAATATCTGAATGAGCACTTAAAAACGTTGCGATCGCTTATTGGAACGCACTGATAATGTATAGTAACGTCATACGCTCTGCTGGGTGTTTAGCTATCATGGCGGATTATTGTATTTTGTAGTTGCCTTTTTTGTTAATCTCTATTAATCTCGCTCACAATATAAATAATAAATACGTTTATTAAGCTTCAGGTATCTTATTTTATCAGATAAATACATAATTTAAATGTTTTCTGATTACTGTCGTCATGCCTATTATAGTGTAAGATAAAGGCAGCTTTAAGCTGTATTTTTTACTATTTATTTCGAATATGGTAGCCTGGTGATAAATTCTACTTATTACTTTTAGTATCATCTGCCACAAAATTATCAAGAAGCGATTAGAGCTAGGGTCCGCTCCACTTAGTTTTTCCATTAAGCACGGTGTTCATTGAAAACTCGCTTCATTGAAAGCTCGTATATCGTGACACTTAGATTGCGAGCGATTTCTTTTGCTACTATTAGTTATAGGACAAGCTTTTTACCGTGATTGGTGTTAGGGATGTGACAGAAATAATTCGACTTCATTCAGAAAAATTCGACTCCATTCAGAATAATTCGACTACATTTAGAAAAAATCGACTACATTCAGAATAATTCGACTTCATTCAGAATAATTCGACTACATTCAGAATAATTCAAATACATTCAGAATATTTCGACTACATTCAGAATATTTCGAATACATTCAGAATAATTCTACATTATTCAGACTCGAGATCATTCAGAAATTCTATTCAGATGTAGTAAAGGATTATTTAAATGGTGAAAGCTAGGAAGTAAATATATCTAATCATATCTGAATTAAACGTTGATAATCAAAAATATACCCGACTGAGTTTGTTGTGGGCTCTTCTCAGGGTCCCACTGTTTTACGTGCCTTCCGAAACACGGAGGAGGTCGGATATCAAATATAAACCAGTGCTAGAATGGGTCCGACCGGGTGATAGATGGGTACCTATCACCCGGTCGCAGCAACAGCAACTTAACCTAGCGATCGACTCAAATTTCGACCACTGATAAGGCCACGATCTTTTCGCAGTAGCTAGTTATTTAATAGTTCAATTTTATATATATATATACATCTATATAACTCTTAATCTAAGAGAATATTGCTTTATAACGGCGAAAAACTACTCTGTAGTACGGTCATTGCTCTACATAGAGCTTAATATACAAATGTGACGCGAAAAATAATGATTTCAGCGTAGAGCTCTACGTACTACTACGAGGTGCTTAAAAAGTTAATAACTCTTTCCACAAAACAGTTTTATATTCTAATCGCTTAGTGCGGGGAGTAACGGTAGAGCACATTATTACAAAATGTTTCCTACGTGACGAGTTTATAGTACTCTTTAATAATAACGGTGCGATTCATAAGCGGTTAGAGGTTTATGTAACGTTTCTATGTTATAAAAATAGCTAGTATATTTCGGTTCTTCCCGACAAGAAATTTACGAGTCGTCCTTTGTAGTATACGCACTGTAAATCTAAATAAGTTTGTTAGTTTGTATAACCATACACCAGAAATATCAACCGTAGATTGAAAAAAAATTATTTCCTCATTTTAAGGAATCTAGAAGAGTAGATCTATGCGTAGCATATTATTGCACTGAACTTTTGTCGCGTACTTCTAAACTGATCCTCTAAAACTGAAGAACCGTCTGAAGATTGTTCAAAAAATTATGAAAATAAATTTATTTATGTTTGTTTGTCATGAATTTCCAAGTAAGGATATAGAGGGAATTTTAACAGCTGTTTTTATTAATTACCTAAAATCAAATATCGTACTAAAGTAAAATGAAAACAAAAAAGGTTTTAGTTAGCGATGGTGGCGCCGCCACTTAAAAATTTAAGGATTTCTGTCGTATTACCATAATTAGATTCTTACTTAGTGGCAATGGAACCACTTGGGATGTATGCTCTTTGAAAAAAAAAATTAGATCGGTTCCCAAATGACTGATAAATTTGTGAACATACGTACTAAAAAGTAAACACATCGAAGGTACATATATAACCTCCTCCTTTTTTGTCGGTTAAAAATCCTATTTGAAGAATTCGAAATATAAAAAACTGTTGCTCATAAATTAGTGCATTATAGAATTAAAGAATAAAAAAAAACGCTAAAGCGAATGACTTGTGCCAACGACTACTTATAACACAAAGCTTTTCAAACTTATTGTGAACGCTTTAAAAACTGAATATCCTTTGTGAAGTGCTTTCGTCGTGGTGGATGTGGAATTTGTAATTAATTTAAAAATGTGTTATGACAAAAATACAAAGAAATGTGACGGAAAACCTTAGAAATTCGTAACTAGGAAGAATAAAATTACCCGACTTCTTTCACGATAAATTCATTGATTATGGCCAACTTCAGCTTAATGGGACAAAACCTTTTGAATTTCGTTTTTAATTTCTTGTGTTAAAAAATTTAACCAAAAAAGACTTCTAATTGACGAAACTGGATCAAATTGAAATTAGACCACACGCAAAGCATCAGCTTTCAAATAAAAAAAGAATCATCAAAATCGATTTACCCAGTGGAAAGTTCTGAGGTAATAAACATAAAAAAAACAATCGAATTGATAACATCTCCTTTTTCAAATAGGTTGAAAATAAAATCGATTGACAACTAGAGAAAAAAGTATATTAAGCTGTTTTGTCTCTGGCTGTTTATGTATAGACAAGAAGAGTCCGGAATACAAACGAGGAGTAAAATGAATACGTCCTGAACGGATCGAATGACGACGTGTGATATACCCGTTTACGTGAACTGTTTTAATGAGGCATGGTTGAACAGGCAGTGACATATATATGTTGACATAATTATCTATACACCTATATATATGGCTGGCTGGCCCGTTGGCGCAGTGGCCAGTGACCCTGCCTTCTGCTCCGGGGGTCGTGGGTTCGATTCCCACCTCGACTCTGGGTGTATTATACATATTTATGTAATTATATATTTCTAAAAAAAAATAATTGTATATAACAGGCGTCTGAACTCATTTTCGTCCATCTGTCTAAAAGCAAGGTTGTCCCCACCCCCCCTACCCTTGGACTTCCGAACTATTAGATGTAGAGACTTGGAGTTTTCCACGTTGATAAGACATGCTAAAAACTTATTAGGAACATTATTTTGCGCGAAATCGCAAAACAGTTGAAGTTATGCAAGAAATACTTGGCGTATCAGATACGGAATCCTTCTATATAAGCGTTTCTGAACACGCTCGCGGCTACTTTACTTTTATTTTACTTTTCCTCTGATTGGCTTTGCATAATAAGCATGCTCTTTGCATAAAGAACCTTAAGTTGTGTCCATTCAGACACAGGAGGCAAGTATTTCCTAACTATTGCATTAATGTTGACTGGCCACAGGGAAGTCTCACAAACTCGACATGGCAGCATTGCCTCCACTTTACGCCGATGTTACGTGAGAAAGAGGTACTATTGGAAACGCCGGCCTATTTCCTCTGCAGACCAAAAGGACTGCAAGCGTGGCGGTACCTCTAATTAGAAATACAGGAGTAAAGGAAAGGGATGGAGTATAAGATTAGAAAGGTAGATGGAGAGGGGAGAAAGGATGCGGTAGTAATGTCTAGGACGGTATAGGAGTAGTGATAATAACAGCTAAGGTTGTCCGGAGTCAAGTATCCGTAGTGGATCTAACCAGTTATCGAACAGATAAAAGAAAGAAAAAACTTGAGAAAATCTCAAGTACACAGAAAAAGTGGATTTTGTTTAAAACCTTAATCAGGCTGCTATTAGAAAAATCCCTGCTTTAAAAATCATTTTTCAAACAAACTCCATTGCATAATAAGAATCCAATGTAGACGTTATTAGTTTCATAAGTTCTTTTGTCCCACCCATCCCTGGGTAAAAACTATTTGACGTCCTTTGTGATATTAATGCTTATTGTCATCTTCGAATGGTTTTCTACTTGATTGAGCATCCGGCCATTCAATAGTTGAGGGACGTAATTATTTCCTCTTCAATGCAACTTTGGCATCTTAAAATTGTTCCTTCTAAAAAATAGGATGAAACGACTTCTTTGCTATTTTCGCTGTTGAGAAGAAACTATTTAATGTAATGAAGTTGAGTTCCGCCTAGCAGGTGCATTATAACATTCTTTATTACTTGGCCTTCTTCGTACGGAATTCAAAAGTTATTAGAAAAATAATTATAAAGAGCGCGCTCCTAAACCTACACCTGGGTCACAAGTCCCGGGCACTGCTATGGTTCATTCCTCTGCAACGCGATGGACCCGGCACCCGCACGGTGAATCCATGGAATGCTCAGAAATTCGTCTCAAATAGATTCAGAAAAGTCTTCACGATCAGACCTACGATCGCCAGCAACTTTTATTTTTCCTCATTTTTCAAATTTATGAATTGCTAATTTTGCAATATTTACGAATGATTCCTAGATATAATCTTGATCAAAATGCTTCATATACCGCTCCTATTATCTTCTAGTAAAATAGACATAAAATCCTTTAAATACTACCCTGACTAGGATCCTTTTTCAAGAGTCTTAAGCCAAGTAAGAAGTATTTAATCGTCAGTCAACAGTCATGTAGGTGTTAACAAAATTGTTTATGTTGTCTATGATACAAGAATAAATTGCAGCAATCTCTTTTACACATACTATAGTATGGTTTTAGCTCTTACTAGCAGTGCTCGCGACTACGTCTGCATATAATTAGGTAAAAAATAGATTCAAATTTAGCGTGATGATATTTAGCATATAGCCTTCTTCGATAAATAGGCTATCTGACACTGAAATTTTTTTCAATTCAGACTAAGATTTTCTGTGATTAGCGCCTTCAAGCAAAGAAAAATACAATCGAACTCTTTAGCTTTATATATTAGTATATAGTATATACATCGATAGTTATATGTAAAGAGTCATACAAAAAAGTATTGAATCCTAAGTCAACATATAAGTATTCATAAAATTGTTTATAATGTTATCTTTGGTTCAAAAATCAATTGCGGTAACCGTTTTAATATACTCATCACGTAGTATGCTTTCAATACAGTGTTATATAACAGAGTTCACAGAATAGTTAAGGGCGTGCCATAACCTCTGTTTTCATACCTTTAATAAAGCGATAGTAATATATTCCTTTTAAGGTGTGATATAAAGGGGGCGTATTAGAAGTACTAATATATACCCTGAATGAGGAATTCTTTTTTAAGAATTAATGGTATAAATTTAATATACTAGTAGTAATTATGGTGTGAAAAACAAATTTGATTTGTAATTCAAGGTAGTTTTTTTGTTCTTTGTGGAATACAATATAATTATCTTTTCTACAAAAATCAAACATTTCTGTGATAAAAGTACACTTTTTTACTATCCAATGTAGAAGGCATTTTTCGTAAAAAAAAAAAAACAAAGTTTGATTGATTTCAGTTAATGAATGCCACATGTACAAACAAAAAAGCATCACATTTCCCCTGATCTGAATGTGCAAGCAAGAGCGCAGAACAAGTGATAGATATGCATGATCAACCTAAGCATTCAGTGTTATAAATTAAAATTATCGTCTGTAGCAATGTTTTTTTAATTATAAACTGAATCAGTAAAGTACAGTAAACTAGCGCCGTTTAAGGCTTGCGTCTGTGGCGAGTACTCGCAAACGCTCTTTAAGCCAGGCAGAGTCGCAGATGTGGTGGTTAAATCTCCTGTCGCCGCGAGGGGCGTATTGTATCTTTGCTCGCTCCCACCACCACCCATACCTGTGATATTAGTACACATTAATTTTTGTGAATGTATTTATTTTTTTAAGTATTATGTAACAATATTGAAGTAATTTTATAAACTAAATTTTTTATTAAATCGATGAACGCAGGCTGCCCGCACGAAAAAGCATGACTCACTGTCACGTTCCGCGTATGCCGAGCGTGCGAGCAAGAGCGCGAAACAAGCAATAGAGAGGCACGATCGGTCTAAGATTTTGGCGTTGTCGCGTAAAATTATCATTCTTAAATCGACTTTTCAGACATATTGCTGAAATCCTTAGGATGTTATACGTTAATATGTTCTATGTAAACCTACTCGTGAGATGTGGTAATCGGTGAATGGAATTTGTCCCTGGGGTTGAGTCTAAACATGTCGCGTACTCTGTTCAAAGCGTTCTCCACGCGCTCCACGTCTGCCTCGTCCTCTGGTTCTCTGCGGTAGAACTTGGCTCGAACTACCGCCGCTGTAATGATATAACGCGTTCTTAATTAAATCGTTCCATTGTTGGTTTACCCCAAGTTAGTTGGTTTACCCCCCAAGGAAAAACCTTTTAGTTTAAACCTGTCTGTGCATCAAGATTTTTTTTTAAAAGAATAAGAAGAATACATTATTTATATCTAATTTTTCGTTTTCCTTCCAAGTTATGGTAAATTTTGAGCTAAGAATAGGAACGACTATATAATTACGATAGTCGAGCCGGGTTGGGAATCCAGATGGTAATCATCAGGAATGAAAGTATTTCGAAGATAGCTTTTTTTTCTAAGAATCTACAAGTCCTATTTAGCAGTTTTTTAGTATGATGAAAACTTTAAGTTTTCCATATTATTTTAATGCTCGTAATAGTTTTTAAAACAAGGAAAGCTTATAAACGTAACAACCGGTTTAGTTCTATATGTTTATCCTTATGGAACGAAACTGGTCTTTTATGTATTATTAATTTCAAATACTTATAACTTATATTCCAACGATTTCACCTCACGTATCGAGGGAATGAGTAAAGACGAAGAAGCCTGTTTTTTTATGAAACTTTAAACGTTTTTTTTTTTTCAAATTATGCAAGATATCAGTCAGAAACTTACGTAGTCTTAGCGGCTTCACAGCTGAAACATACGAGCGTCCGAGCTCTCGCTGTGATGCGAATCTCAGCTTGAAAGATTTTGAATGTAAAGACATGTCTGGGATAGGACCATCCTTCGCTGATTCGATGGCTTCGTGTTCACTGTGGTCCATTGACATTGTAGCCAGACTATTTTTAATGTCTGTTTTAACTCGATACTACGATATTTGTCATGTATCCTCGTGGCCAATGGCTGTTGATTCAATAATATGGTTGAATCCGTATCGTAGCAACAGTGATGAATGTAAAAGGCTCCTACTTTACCGAGACGCCATGGCGACGTCGCCGGCTACGTAGCCATGGATTTTGTTCGTGTATGCTGTTGGTTATAGTGACTATCAGAGCGTCAACGGGCGGTGGGTTTGGGGAGAGCCGAAGCTTAGCCTTTCGCGAAGCCCGGATGAGGCCCCCCTCCGGTACCCGGACGTGCCGGCCCAATTCGGCTACAAGCATGGCGCTACCTCTAATTAAATGACATGCTTTTAAGGAGATATAAATATGAAACCAACCGGCATTAGCGTTATAAATCGCAAAATTCTGAGGTGAGCTCTAGCTCACGCCTAGCGTCATTATTATTTGTGCCACAAATATGGGGGAAAATTACAAACGTACCAGAACTGTGGCAAGAATTACTTATAGAGCTGGCCATTTTTTCGAGACCATCACAATCAATGTGGCCTAGATTTTCTTTCGCAGCATTCTGTGTTTGCGTGTCGAATGTTTTATGATAATGTGTAGACATATATATGTAGGGTAGGTATATATGGGTAGATACATATATTGCGAACTTTAATGGAAATCGAACCTGTATCGTTAGATGATATCTCCTTAAAGTCATTGGTATAAATGTGGGTAGAACATGAAATTGCTCTATCAAAGTGAAATTGAATTTTGATAAGCGATAAGATTTTATTGCAAATGTAAAGTGGTTATGTCTGATTTTTTTTATACATATATTTTTTTAATTGCGAGAAATTTACGTTTCGTGACAGTATTTTTCCATTCGTCTTCCAAGAAAGGCAAGTCGAATCGTAAAGTTGTCTATGAGCTTCCGTAGTCAACTGTCCATGGGCTCGCGCAGTTTTTCGTGTATTAATTACATTACTTTTTTGACATCTAACACATCTAGATATGAAATTAAATTACTCTGTTACAGCACACATAGGCGTGATAGGTTTTCGGTAAAGTGTATCACAAAACTGAGGGATTACCACGAACATTCTCGATAGTTTTACTCACTTTCACGTTGAAAACGAAACGTCAAGTGAAGGTTCGTGCTTTTATTTTATACGGCTTAATTTCCGTAATGTTGAGGATTCGTTACGTGCGAGTTATGATTTCATTCGTGCTAGCAATGTTTAGCAAGTAAGTTGTGTAAAACTGTAGCATTTATGTTTCGTTGGAAGTTCTGTTTCGAACGCAAAAGTAAGTAAGACTATCGAGAATGTCCGTTCTAGGCCCTCTGGTCGCCTGCCCCGAGTGACATAGAAAAATAAAATTTTGGTAAAAGTTTTTTTTTAAATATTTGTTGAGTTTAAAGTTGACTTTTGAATCTTTTCGTCTATTAATTTTTGCAAGTTTGTCATGAAAAGATTCCATGTGTTTTATTTTTAAAATGTTAGAATGTAAATTTTTCACATATATTCTTTGCAAAATAAGAAAAGCTGAAACTTATGACATGCAACGTAAAAGGTGAAAATTTTGAAGCGTGTACTTGGTGCAACGGAATGGATTCCGTATATTTATCATTATTGACTACCCCTTGGGCGCAGTTGGTAATGACCCTTCCTTTCCGGGGTTGGAGGTTCGATTTTAGCCCCGTGTACGTAATTAAGTTTTTTCTATATAACAATGGTAAACGGGCAGGCGGTTTTAAATGACCACAGACGTCTACAACAACTACACTATCAAAGACTTGCAGATGCGTTGCCGGCCTTTGAGGAGGGAGTACGCTCTTTTCTTAAAGGATGAATTTGCGCGAGGCAGAAATTCTATGCACATTTCATGCTTAACTTCATTATAAGGCAATGCGTGAAAAAAATATTATAATTTTTTTCAATGGATGCCTAATTCTCTTGATACCAGTCCAGTTATTTATTTGAGGCGATCGCTAGGTTTAGTAGCTTCTACCGCGGCCGGGTGACAGATAGGTGACCTACTCTAACACTGATTTTCAAATATCCGACCTCCCTCGTGTTTTGGAAGGCACGTAAAACAGTGGGTCCCGTTTAGTGATATTATAGCGATTTTGGGGATTCTGGGGATGACATCAGAAGGCAGTCGGTCATCTGAAATTGTCCCACAGCCACATCATTTTGGGCCAGCGCGTCCGGGTACCAGTACCTCTTCCTCACATAAGATTGGAGTGACCATCACTCTCCATCTCTTTCCCTTACTCCTGTCTTTCTAATTAGAGGCAGCGCCAGACTTGTAGCCGAATTGCGCCATCACGTCCGGGTACCAGTACCTCTTTCTTACATGAGATCGGCATGAAGTGGCGGCAATGCTGTCACGTCAAGTGGTGGTATTGTTGTCGCGTTTCGTTTGGTTTGTGAAATTATAATCATTAATTATTAAATATATTAATAAACGAATTGTATAAAATATAGTTAAACCAGTAGAAATATAATAGCGTCCGTGTGTCATATAGTCCTGTATATTTATTTATTATGTAAAAATATCTTGATTAAATTCTATCCACAGAAATAGAAAAAGCCCTAAGAATAGTCTCAGAAGTAATCTGGAGTTGACTCAATTGTTAGAAGCTCGTTGAAATTCAAAACTTCGAAATCCATGCAAAACTCCAGATTTAGAGGAAAATAAAGAGAAGCAGCAAAATTCGCAGACGTTATTCGAGATTCAAGGTTTGAAAAAATTCGAGGTGCTTAAAGAAATTTCAGGTAGTCCCTTGTATTATTCGGCAGTCAGATCGTAAATCGTAGAATTTCAAAGATTATTGTGGATAAACAAAAAGACAATAATGCCATTTGGCTTCATCTCAATTTTATTTAACTTTCACGCTTCAATTTTAGAACATATTTGAAAAACACCTAAGCCCGCTGGTACTTTATTTTCGTAATATTTTATCAAGAACTTTTTTTAGAATTCTGTAATTGAATGCACCTAAAATTTTTTAGAATAACGGTATTCTATTCTCAGGTACACAATAACGACAGTAAACAAAACTTAAATCATGAGGAGATTTACCGAATTAGTTGTTACGACCGCATCCTCATCGGCTACAGATAAAACCGTAAGTATAACGACTGTATCACTAGATCATGCATGTCATATAATATTCTAGGCTAGTACTATTAGGAGTCGGGGTTTCGTGCCTTGAGAAACTTTTCTGTCGAAGCTTTTTTATTAACTTTGACATCTACGGGATTTTCCTTTTCCCCAGGTTTATCTCTCACGGTGAGCTATACCTTCCTTGTATTTAGTTTATCTTCCAGACATGATCTATATCTTCTATGTATTTAGTTCATCTTCGAGACATTATCTATATCTTCCCTGTATTTAGTTTATTTTCCAGACATTATCTATATGTTCTATGTATTTAGTTTATCTTCGAGACATTATCTATATCTTCCCTGTATTTAGCTTATTTTCCAGACATGATCTATACCTTCTCTGTATTTAGTTTATCTTCCAGACATTATCTATATCTTCTATGTATTTAGTTTATCTTCTAGACATTATCTATATCTTCCCTGAATTTAGTTTATTTTCCAGACATTATCTATACCTTCCTTGTATTTAGTTTATCTTTCAGACATTATCTATATGTTCTATGTATTTAGTTAATCTTCCAGACATTATCTATATCTTCCCTGAATTTAGTTTATTTTCCAGACATTATCTATATCTTCTCTGTATTTAGTTTATCTTCCAGGCATGATCTATGTCTTCCCTGAATTTAGTTTATTTTCCAGACATTATCTATATCTTCTCTGTATTTAGTTCATCTTCGAGACATTATCTATATCTTCTCTGTATTTAGTTTATCTTCCAGACATTATCTATATCTTCTATGTATTATTTAGTTCATCTTCCAGACATTATCTATATCTTCCCTGTATTTAGTTTGTCTTCCAGACTTTATCTATATGAGCCTCGAAAACACGGCGGAGTTGTATTAGTAGCTCCGTCGCGTTAGTAATTGTGTCAATCCAGGTACGTCAATAGTCAGGTTGATGTTTTCATCGCGGAAAAATTTAAATAAGTCGACCACGGATTTGGAGCTTGAAAGACATCAACCAAAAACAGTGCCGTCCGCAGATTCTCTGTAAGATTTTCATTCCAGTTAGTTCTGGAATTAACAGTAAATAAGAAAAGGACAAAATAGGTTCTAAAATACTCATAGAAAAGTTGAAGAAGTGAAGACTTGAGGTAAAGAAAAAATCTTTACCCTATTCTTGCAAACCCTAAGTTTGTAACAAAGTTTATTATATTGCACGAATACGTTACGTTCGTGATAAATTGGATTTGAAAATGTGAGGCTTTCTTTATTTAAAAGCGTGGGTTCCGGGAAATCTAAGGTCTTTTTTGTCTTCTTACTATATTTTTTTAGGTTCGATCCTATTTCAAATAAAAAAATAAATAATCAGCTCCAAAATAACGTTAACTTAATAATTTTACTAAAAATAAATTTAAATTCACATCAGTGGGCATACCTCTCTCCTAGCACTCGAAACTAAAATCCAAAAAAACGAACCCCCCAGCAACGCTCTATGAATTTGACCGTACGGGTATCAAGTTCATAGCATCGCAGAGGAAGTAACCAAACTAGCGCCTGGGACTTGCGACCCCGGTATAGGAAATTCAGAGATGTCTTTAACGTGCACGGACGCTTACCTCCACTGCTAGTGTCCCCTTCCTTATTCAGCCAGTTCCGGTCTTTTTCACATATTATGATGATATTTTTCTCAATAAAAAACTCACAATAGTTCTTGCCAAAGCGAAGCGTCTTCTAGTAGATTGTAAATGGATAATGCGGTTAGATAGAAATTCCCCACCGTGTTAATTCCACAGTAATTAATCCGAGTGTGCTGTCAATTCAGTAACACTACTTCCAATCTCAACCTGAACGGTTCCTCGATCACAAGGTGACTTATATAGCTGTGAGTGAGTGTTCACTTATTCACTCGGGGTTGCATCACGATAAGGAAATGTTAATCAATCCCTGCTAATAATGAGGATAGTTATCAAATGAAGGTACCGTTAGTTCCTACAAATTAGTAAAAATATGCGGGTATAAAAATGTCACAAAGACAAACGAGTTATCCCATCCGGTAGAAATCCCGTCGGAATATTTCAAAGTATTCCTAGTATTACAGAAATTTTTATTATATATAATAATTGTGACGTGAATGAAGATGAATATCCTAATTATAATTTATAATTTAATATAGCATGTTTGTTGTAGGAATTAGGTTACGGCAGTCACTTCCGATGGGAGAGTATAAAGAAATTCATATATATAGCGCATGCGTTTTCAATAACGAGTTACACTTTTGATCTGTTTTCAAAGGTGCTGATAATACAAGGTTATATTTTATTTTTGTAATAGTATTTTAAAATAAGTGTTTTGACATTATACATAGTAACGACTACATAACTTCCCAAGTCGATGTCAAGGATAGGGCGAAGTAGTGGAGAAAGATTCGGAAGGCTGAACATGTGAGATTCACAGTAAAGGAAAAGAAAAGACACAATAACGGCTACGGCTGGAAGACTCACAAATGCATTGTCGTCTTTTGAGAAATGAGTTAGAAACACCGGAGCAGTCAGCCGATTCCACAAAGACGTTGTACGAGTCGGGAAATTTGCACGGTGGTGCTCTTTGTGCCCTATAACCAATAACCCATCTCAACTTCGATAAAATATACTGTACGTGTGCAGAGCAGTATTGTAATATATATTTTATTTTCTAGCACACTTGTTCGAGTATATAATATGTACGGTATCAATAGGTGTCAGTTATATGTTTATGGACTTCTTTATAAAGCAATATACTAAACGTTTGGACACGAGCAAATATTTAAGTCCACTGATGAGGGGCGTTTCATTTGGGATCCTTTTGCAAACTGCGGTGTGGACTTTATTGGTGAGCGACAATAGATTCAATGTGCTTTAGAATAGTTATATAATATTTTAAATCATACGTGTGGACTATACTGGTAATCCATAAGATGTGTCCTTCAAAGTGTTTGTACATTTTTGTCCTTGAAGACTACAAAGTACTACAAAACTTTGCGCAACTACACAAAGTCCCCGACCACACTACATGATCATTGATATGATCATTCAAATGAAGCTATATCTGGCTCTGGCGTTAGAACTGTTTAGACCTTGGCTTCTTACGATCCATTATATGTTCTCTAATAGAGATAAATCTAAGCCAGTAGGATCATACCATATTTAACATAGGGATAGATCGAAGGAACATTTTAATAGGTAAATATTGGATGAAAGTTCTGAATTTTCTTTAAAGTTCATCAATTTATGCACGTGGATGAACGTATTTTCGTTTTAAATTATACATGTGGGTAACACGAGTAGAGCGAACGAGGATTTTCATGGTCACGATTCACTGTCTATTTTCATACCGAATGGTTACACAGAACGGGTGTGCCTTTTGTGTAAAAGTTTTGTTTTTTCATTTATCAATTGAATCTATCTACACGTGTAAAAAATTGCGAACGAGATCTTAAGATTGTATTGTCGTGAGTGTGGCTGTGAATTTTACATATTTTTCATCATTGAAATAATCCTTTACATTATAATAGGATTTTTGAATGAGCTTACTTTTTAAACTTTATAAAGGTTTAAGATTTAATTAACATCTCTGGGTAGTGCGTAAGTAGGTGCTGCGTAAGAATACATGAAATAATATAAAAATATAACAGGAAGAGACATTAAACAGAGTATTCAAACAATACATACACGCAATTTGGCAAGAGCCATATATCTTGAAGTATAGGTAAAATTAGTATGCATTCTTTAATTTTTCCGTTTAGCACGCCAGTCACTTGGCAGACTCGTTGAGGTATTTTATGGTCAGTATGAACAGAGCACCGCCTTGGACGAAATGCCAAAAAATGACCATAAATATGACTTGCCTGCCGTCCCAAGAAGTTCTATTGTATTGTAAAAATAACATGGTCACTGACTTCCACGTTACATCGGCTCATGTTAATTATGCGTGAGTAAACCATTCTTTATATTTCTAAAGAAATAGCAAAATATTTTTTTGCAACGCGATCGCATCGCCACCTACCGGATGTAATTGCAAATCAAAACTATACAGGGATCTGATAATGATCCACGTGTTTTAGACATACTCGTATACATAGAAAAGTGATGTATATATTATTATAATATACAACAAGAAACACATTTTAGAACATAATATTAATCAATATATTTTAGGCTTCTACAGACATATGTACGTGTATATTTTAAACCAGTACTGTAAAAGCTTTGCAAACATATTGAAAACATCAATGGTCCATATTAATTAATACATTATAACGTGATTGAAGATGAACCCAATAGAAACACAATGTGTGTTATAAACACGGCATTTGATCCTCAAATAATAATAATTATTATTATGCATTGCATGCACACGAGAATATAATATGCTCCCTCATTTATTTAAATAGTGACGTCATAAGGATTAGAATATATGTCGGACGTTATGTTAAGGTCACATTTTAAGCAAACCACTCAAAACCATACTGCAATACAGATTCTAAAAATCTTATTGTCATTTTGTTAAAAATGTCGTTTCTTACTTTTAATATATAAAATGCTTTCTTCGTCCTTTCTAACTAAAATCAGAAAGCATTGGATTGGATAGAAACATGTAGGTGGTGTAAATTGAATGTCTCGTACATTCAATTCCCTATTGTTCAGGCGATGGAATATGTACAAATCAAACAAATATGGTTTGGGTGCTAGCTTAGGATCGCCGATAATTCGAAACAGTATTGGCTCTCGGTCAAGAGGAAATAATGGGTATTGGGAATGTAAATAACTCCTAAACACTTTGCAAAATTCAGATCTTTCTATTTTATTTCGTGTGATATATTCGACTAGTGAGGGTATAAAGTGAAATAGTAACAACTATATGATATAGACTTCAAATTTTCTTTAAGTTTTCTTCGGTACGATTTTACCTAGAATGACAATGAGAACCTCTTTAGTAAATGTTACTCAATACGTACCGACCAATGCTGATAACGCTGAATGTTTAAAAAATTCATATGAAATTCATTCCCTTCCAACATGATTGACGTCCTGTATTATCCGATAGCGGGAGTAACAGTATAGTCACCGCTGCCATTTCTATAACTATGGTTGCCAGTTTTTCCAATATATTTTAATATTATATATTTGGCGCCTGTTTTTTTGCACAGCTGGGCAAAGGTGGGCGAAGTCTCAAAGATTTCTATGCCTCCCTGCCAATTTTTATTCAATTTTGTTTTTGTTCAAATTAAGTTCATAGTGTAACCGTACTCAATAGTCTTTTTATTTTACAAGCGAGATTTACACCCAGAATGATGTGGACTAACTCACTGAAAAAAAATGCTAACCTTTAATAAAATAATGACACACAAACACATGTATATGTGTGTGTGTGTGTTTGAAAGATCTAAGCATTCAAGAACGGAAAGCCACTACGTAAATAACTATATACTGACTGAATAAGATATATAAGAAAATTCATGTAACTTTAAAATTACTCAAAATGACTCGTATTAAAATTTTGTTTTGATACCTAAATCCTTAGTTACTTATAATGTAAAAAGGCCCCCATTGTATTGTATTCGTTTATTGCAGGCAACACCTACATTAATACAAATACAATTTGAAATTGAAACAAAATTTAAAAAGACTAAATATTAACTAAAATAAAAATTAACAATATTAAAACAAATTCAAAATAGTAATTACAAAATAAAGTTACAATGTCAATAATAAAACAAAAATTTAAAATGATATTTAAATGTTAGAAAATTAAAATTAAATACATATACTACGCAAGTGACAACCCTGCTATGAACGGGACTAAAATTGAATTATTCAATTTACCAGGAAGCTGTTACGCATTCAATATTACTACGTATAAGCAGTTATGCCACTTAGAGAGGAAAAATCGCAAAGATTTCCTACCGTTTAACCTTATCTCAGGAACTACTGGTCCGATTTCAAAATTTCCTTCAGTGTTAGATAACCAATTTATTAAGGAAGGCTTCCTTGATAACTAGGCTTATATAAAAAAATACTAGTTTCCTTGTTAAGAAACAGACGGACATTTGCATTTATAATATTAGTTAGGAGTTCATATATAGGGCACCGTTCATTGTAATAAGTAACGATTAGTAGAACAATATTCTTGGCATGTTTTAACTAATTTCTCCTTAGTCGTAAATTAAGGAACACGCAAACTAATTATTTTTGTTTGCAATATGAAATGATTTTTATTAAATAATTTATACAATTAAGAAACTATTCATCTATACTTTTTGTTTAATATATAAAAGCTGAAGACTTTGTTTGTTTGTTTGCTTGAACGCGCTAATCTCAGGAACTACTACTGGTCTGCTAAGAAAAATTCTTTCTTTGTTAGATAGCCCATTTATCGAGGAAGGCTATAGGCTATATATCGTCACGCTAAAATTGACTCTATGTTTTTAACTTATTTTCCGCAGACGAAGTCGCGGGCGCAGCTAGTATATAAAAGCGAAAGCCCACCTATCACGAAATATCGAAAAACGCGGGACTAAAAGGCGTTCACAGCTAGTGTAACAATAAATGTGTAAATACTCTCTGTTGACTTTGATTAGTCTTTTCTTATTTGTTAAAAAAAAAAAAAACAAAAATGTCAGTACGCAAATTAGCGCAATTAGAATAAAATAATAAAGGAAGGGGGTAACGAGGTGCTTACCCCCTTTTTGTTAGGTAAACCTCTGGTTTTATTATTTTATTTTATTTATGTATTTAACCAAAAAAAATACAGTTTTTTTTTAATAAAAATTCCGCCAAACTATTAAAATAGCTTATCGGCAGACCACTGATCTCTTAATTTTAACTTCATCACACTTAAAATACTAAATAGACTTATAAACAAATTCAAATAACAACAATCATACCGTCTCGTGGGTATTTGAAAAACAGAAATGTGTTTTAACGTAACATCTTATGAAAGTTTGATTCAACTGAAATTTTAATAAAGTACAATTTATTTTCTTATCAATATGTCATTTACTAGCAGGAACTCTTTTAACTTATTCATTATTGTTTTCTTTGATCCTATATTGCTTTTTATGTCCTGTGGAATCGAAATAAAAAGTTTTGGTATAATCCATTGTGTTTTACGCTTTCCATGAAAGTTATTCACTTTAGGTACATGGTTACCCTTGTTAGTTTCTCATGATTTATGATAGCGTAGAAATGTCTGATATGTTTACGAGTGGACAATAAAAGTTGAAAAAAAAACTCCACTTAATTAGTAGAAAACTGTAAATAAATAAAAGGATTCCGTGTCTGTCGGCCATTACCGCGCCGGTGCATGCGAACGCTGCTTTTGGTTGTTTTCAGTTACTTTTATTCGCAATTATTAATCATATGCTCGTCGTCGTTTTGTGGAGGTCGCGGCCTAATCATCTCTAGGTTAAGTTGCTCTTGCTGCGACCGGGTAATGGATGGGTGACCCATTTTAGAACTGGTTTATAGTATCCGACCTCCTCCGTGTTTTGGAAGGCACTTAAAACAGTGGGACCGGATTAATGTCACTTTGTGATAATAGTCGTATGGTTGGAATGATAGGAAAAGTCGTGAGCACGTGACACGAAATGAAAAAGGATTATTAACAATGAAGTGACCTCATTGACGCCATTTTATTTTTTGATTGTCTCTGACATAATGGCATACGTGGTCACGGCGCGGTACGTGACAAATTTGAAGACCGTTTTTCTGCGGAGGCGCCTAATATACACTTCGAAATAGGTACTAGAATTGGGCTTTATCGACTGGCCCGTTGGCGCAGTGGGCAGTGATCCTGCCTTCCGCTCCGGGGTCGTGGGTTCGATACCCGCCTCGAGGTGTATTATCCATATGTATGTATTTATATATTTACAAAAAAAAATATTTGTGTGTAACAGACGCCTGTTACCTATAACACAGGCATTAAGTTGTCTACCTTAGGAACAGACGTCCGTGTGTCATATAGTCCTATATATACGCTATAAACGTATTTGTTAAATAACTTCAAAAGTTGTTGTCCGATTTCGTTCAGAATAATTTTCCTAATGAGTTTCGAGCATGCTCTATGAACATAGAAAATTTAAAGTCTCTGCGTTTCATAGTTTGGAAATGGCTAGGGGGGACCACCTTACGGGCAGACAGACGGACGGACGGACAGAGCGAAGTTATAAAGGTTCCTCGTAGTACTACGGAACCCTAAAAGGAGTTAATTTATATTAATGCAACTTATCCCCCACCATTTGGAGACATACACAGATCCCAGGAGATGAGCACGTACAAATTTGTGAATTAAGGCAATTCGTCAAGTCTTACGTAATTTTTAGGAAGCGTGTGACACATGGCACTTGGCTGTATGAAGTCCAGGAAATCTTTCCTTCACTGTGGAGTGTCTCACGTTTCCTGGGAATTCGCGAAACACCTGCGGCTTATGTCATAATTTGCCGAGGGAGCTCATGTCTTAACAAACTTAAAAACTAACCTTTATTGACGCATTGTTCCGTATTGAACCCTCCCTCCTACGCAACACTTAAAAACTTTGTTCGAGGTAAATTTATCGATTGAGTGATGTGTGCAAGAGAGTTTTCAAATTGTGAGAGCTCTTAGATCATCGTAACCCGACTCTATCGAAAAATAATTCTTAGCGGATGTTTTACAACTATAAACTACCTTGCCAAATTTCACCATTGTACGTCCCGCGGCTTTCGAATTTTCGTCTTATGTGACCTTTCGCTTTTATAGTTAGCAAACTAACGAAGTTGTTAAAACAAGATGATGTTTTCTTTTGTTTAAGTTGTTTGTTATTACTAAAATACTTGCTGTTCGTATTCTTTATTGATAATTTCAACATTACATACTTATATTTAGTATATTAATCTAGCGGAATGAACCTTTTTCCTGTATTACATTTTCTTTTAATAAGCACAGGAATGAGGGTTTAACTCAATTATACCAAATGCAACGGTTCCTTATAAATAAATAAATCAAATTAATATACATAGATAATTTATGTCCTTCTTAAACGCTATAAAACCATTGATACCAAAAAGTTTCAACATAGTATCCCAAATTATTCAACCCTGGAATATTTCCCCCGTTTTCGTATTTATCCTCGGAATGATTTCGTAACTGCACAACTTTGCGGGGGACGAAAGTTCCGTACAACTTTTGACTCTTTATTAGTTATTATTATTAAAACTTCTGTCTGTGTAAAATATGGATGTGTGAGCGACTCTTGGACGAAGTTTAATCGTTTATATCAAACATTCGAAATCGACTTCTGTTTTTGGTTCCCTATAAGGAACTCTAATTATTTCGATCCATAACAGAAGGCCATTTTGCGGATGGATAGACGAACATCTGTCCACCCGCAAAGTGGTCTTCCCTCCTCGGATTTCTATTAGATGTAGAGATGTAACTGAAAGGGGTCACAACCCTCAATAATGAAGACTGCGACGTAGAGAGAGAGAGAGAGAGAGAAAGAGAGAGAGAGAGAGAGAGAAAGAGAGAGAGAGGGGGAGAGAGAGAAAGAGAGAGAGAGATGTAAACATTTCAAATTTTGAATAAGGATAGGACATGCCACAAACTAATTAATACCTTTATTGAGCATCACACATATAACCCTTTTATATAAGCGTGTCTTAACACGTTCTTGGCACCTTCATTGTTTTTTTTTAATTGAAGTAAGGAACCTAACAAACATAGCACCTGACTGATCATAAGTAGGCTCTGTAGCCTATACACGCTTGCAAATACAATGGGTTAGACTTGGTGGCTTTATCGTAAAAGTAAAAATGATCATCTAGTATTTTTGAACTAATTATGTTGGGCCGCAGCGTAGGGTGCAGAAAGAAAACTAAAGTATGAAAAAAAATGTTATATATTAAAAAAAAGTTACAAGAATGATTCGCCTCGAAGTTGGAGATTAGAATCCTTATATATAATATAAAATTCTATATAATATAATAAGAAAAAAAAACTATTAACTAATTATCCTATAGTGACTCCCGTCACCGAGGTACAAGAGCACTATCTAACCTAATGACTCCCATACGAGGGTGGAACAAAGAGTAGTTCTAAACAATAAAAGAAGTACATTATACTAACGCAATTTATCCAAAAACAAAATTACTTTAGGTTAATGCGGGGAAAAAAGTCGTTCTAAATTACAACAACATACATCTGAGATTAAACTCGTTAAAATATAGTTTCAAAAATTTATTAAAACGGTATAACAACAAAGATAGCAACAGATGTTTAAATATATATATGTTTGCAAAATAAATATAGCACATATTTTAGTTTGGATAATTTATTAAGGACTTTATTTTAAAAGTATTTATTTGTAAATCTGTAATCATCTAGTGAGTGTATCGAGCTTAGACACGTAAATAAATTAAAATCAGTTGAAATATCTACAGCATTTTCGTTGCAGACCTGTGTTATTCGCAAAGTTGTTCACTTTCGTGCAAGTATCCAAATTAATCTATATATATAAAAATGAATCGCAATATGTGTTGGTAAGGGCATAACTTAACAACGCCTGGACCAATTTAAATAATTCTTTTTTTTTAATGTTCCTTAAAGTCTAGGGATGGTTTTTACGGCGAGAAAATAATTGCCGGGAAAACCCCAAAAACAGCCCTTTTCTTTTTTAAATACAAACGTTTTATATCTAAAATGTAGAGTCAATTTGAACTTATACGGGACGGGGACGGGGACTTGGACGGGGACGGGGCCCCCCGGTTTTTAAACATTCTTCTTTGGTGCTCTACTCGTATTGGTCTTAGTGTGATGATATATAGTCTATAAGCCTTCCTTGATAAATGGGCTATCTAACACTATCACAATCGGACCAGAAGTTTCTGAGATTAGCGCGTTCAAGCAAACAAACAAACTCTCCAGCTTAATATATTAAGTATTGATACAATAATGATAAATTTACTTTAAGTTTTTTTATTTATATCATAAATAAACATAGGAAAACAAATAGATGTGTAATTTTTAATATGTTGTAGTTATTCATATTTAATATCATATGACTTTACCGCCATATATCTCAATGCTAAGTTTTGCCTTAACTTCTAATTTTCTTATTATACTTAATACTAATTAGTAAGTTCCCAGACAGAGCACTTATATCAGTGTGCAAAATAATTAAGAAGTTCACAATTACATAAAACAGAACTTTGAAATACTGCGACTTTGTAAGTTAAGCGACTCAAATAATTTTCGCTTACAAATGCCAATGGATTTTTTTTATACAAAAAGGGGCAAACGAGCATGCGGCACTCACCTAAGTGACTACCGACGCCCATGGACAACTGCATCACCGGAGGGAGGGATTTATATTCAAGGGTATTACCAATTAGTCATTTATAAGGTGACTCGCTTTCTTATTAAACTTTCATGATTAAAAAACTGCATCTAACAAGTATGTATCCTGCGCTTGTTTGTGCATCTAAACTTTATAGAGCTTTTAAATTAAAGCTCGTAGTATAATGGGGCAATTTGACTCCTGTCACGTACATGCTGTTTTCTTACTACACTCATTAGCTTTAAGCTGTTCAAAGCTATTAGTTAAAACGTTTCCAGTGTAGCTTTTCGAGGGAATTCGTGGAACTCTAACTGCAATATACTGAAACAAGTTGAATTAATTTACTGTGAATATATTTGGGAATTAAAAGATTGGTAGTGTATAACGAGGCAGGAAAAGTAACGAAAAAAAGTAAATAAGAAACGGAACTAAACACTAAAGTAAGAGATATCTGTTACTTTCTTCTAGTATCTCTTATATCTTCTTCCTAGCGTTATCCCGATCTAGTACCAAAATCTTTTATCTCAAACCTTTCCAGTAATAATATGAACAAAAAAAAAACAAGCAGGACTCAAATAGGCTCAGCTGTTTTTGAGTTATAGCGAGAAACATTAATTTAGGTTAAATACCGACAGCAACGTCCTTTCTTGGTCAAATGGTCTTTTCAAACCATCTACAAAACGTTTGGAATATATAAACAAAATTGCATCGAAATCGGTTCAGTGGTTTAGGAAAAATAGGGTGACAAAGCTTGTCACACAGCACAGTGGATTTTTAAATATAGCTAGCGGTCCTGGCAGACGTTACTTATTTTTTATATCAAATTGTATCTTGCTTGGTGTCCTCAACAGAGCGAAGCAGAACTTATTTATTTATTTATTTACAATTTATGTACCAACATAACAAGTATAAAACTACGTAACAGAAAATTTTGTGAACAAATATTTTTCACTGTGCTTAATATTCTCGTGAAAATTCCAGTTAGGCTTTTTAAATATTTGTTACAGTAGGCCACGATAATAGCCCAGTAGGATCAGAGTTTGATTCGAACACCTCAAGAATACAAGGCTGTCTGTCTACTTATAAATTTTAAAATTAAAATATCATGTCATATAATACATAACATGATATTTTAATTTTAAAAGCTTATACCACTTCAATATCATGTCATGTAATATTGTATTTTTATACTATATTGTAAGCTGTTATAAATTCTACACCTTCTTTGTTAACTTCACGTTATTGACGTATATTTTTACGTGAGTATAAAATGTAGGTACAAAATCAGGTGGCTTACATGCTTATATCAAACGATATCTTGAATCAACATGAAAGGTTACTGCGCTTATAGTAGAAGTATTTACTAGGGTGGCCATTAATATATACAAAAAATATGTGTGGGCCCCAGATGTCTGTTAATAAAGATTTTATTATTATTGTTATTAATTTAGTTATATAGATTTACTGAAGATTTTAGATGCAAACAGCATATTCTACTTATATAGATTGATATTTTAACCGTTGGTTTACTAAATACTAACATAGTTTTTAATATTACAAGGTGCAAACAGGTACGTAGTGACTCACCTTAGTCACTAGTGACAGTTATGAACAAATGCACTTCTAGTGTATGATTATTATCATATTACAATTTTTATTTTTGTAGTTTTGTCAATTACACGGTCGTTTGTTTTTAAGACAACCGAGCAATAACGCAGGCAATTTAATTGGCGTTGTTTACCAATTCTGTGTCTTTTTAGTGTATATTTATTTAAAAGTTATATTATATGTATTAATTTGTATATTTGTCGGCTGTTACCTATAACGCAGGGTTGAGACTGTATATAAAATCACTTTTAAATAAATATACGATAAAAACACTAAGACTTGGTAGAGCCAATGCCAATCGCGCCGACGAACAAATAAATAACAACCTATAATACTTATTATACCGAAAACTCCCTACTTCATGGTCACCATACAAAAGGTAACCTTAATAAATCAAAACGGTGAAACAGATCGTCGATAAGGCCTTTTAGCAGTAATGGACGAACCCGGTTCTGAAGGTAGCTCTCGAATTGTGATTAATTCTTCTAATCTTCGTTAATACTTTGAACGGCCTTTTAATGGTACATGTTAGGCTGTAGCTACACGCTGTTACATAAACCTAATTGTGGGGTACCGTCTTAAATGTATAAAAGCCTTTCTTTTATTAAGTTGAAACTGTTTGGATCACATTGGTTCGTCTGTAGAGGAGGTCGTAGCTTAAACTGTGGCCAGCATGCGCGCTATTCGGTGCTAGGATAGATAGGTGACCTATTAAAACACTGGTTTTCAAATATCCAACCTCCTCCGCAATTTGGGAGGCACGTAAAAAGTGGGTTCCGATTAATGTCACTGAGTAATATTAGTCGTAAGAGTATAGAGATTATGGAGATTGACGTAAGACGGAAGCCTACGTCATCTGAACTCGCCCCACAGCCATGTCCTCTAGAATTTAAGCGGATCCTGGTCCACGAAAAAAAATTAGTCCAGTTTTGATTATTGACAACCATTCTGGGCATATGAAAAATGGAACAAAAGATTATCAACAAATTAGCGGCTCTCGTATTTTATTTATGAGGTCGTCCATGTGTCGTGACCAGATACACCTCCCTTTTTTATTATGGCAATAATAAACTGAAGCGGATTAAATTCATAAAATATGGCCAATATATCAGTCAAATAAACCACTCGATCAGTGCGCCATAATAACGAAGAGAGCGCCATAGCTCATGGTTCTACCTTCACGGAGACCAACTTACAGACTAGAAATATCGACTCTCAGCTATTATAATAAGATCGATGTTGCTTTTATGGTATTATTTTGTAAATTTCTCTAGTCACGCGATAGGTTTGTAGCAGTTTTAGGCCCTCACCACATTTATGCGGAATCCTCTGCAACTTTGACATATAAATGTTCTGTATTAAATGCAGGTGTGTTAAATTAGGAACAAAAAGTAGATTCAATTTTAGCGTGATGATATATAACCTATAGTCTTCTTCAATAAATGGGCTATCTAACACTGAAAGAATTTTTAGTCATAGATAATAACGCGTCAAGCCGCGTTAATTAAGAAACAAATATCTATACTAGTATATAAAGCTGAAGTGTTTATTTGTTTGTTCGAACGCGCTAATCTCCGGAACTACTGGTGAATTTGATAAATTCTTTCAACGTCTGATAGCCCATTTATCGAGAAAGGCTATACGCTATATACCATCACGTTAAGACTAATAGCAGCGGAGCACCAATGAAAATTCAAAATAGGCGCCAAATTAATCACTACCCTGTGTGTTGATGATGATTTTTTTTTGTCCGTTGATGATTATATCTTAAAAGTTATTGTCCTTTAAAAAATAAGTTAAATATATAACTTGGATATAAATTATAATATTTGAAAATATATGTCACATTTTAGAATATACAAACAAGGCCTGATCAACCATCAAGTGAAGGAAATGAAATGCTTGAAATAAACATAACAGAGCTCAATGATGAAGTTAAAACACTTGAAAACAATAGCACTGGTGATTGCACTGAAAATTCACATAATATTGAAAAACCTTCTGCTGATGCTATACTTATTAGGTAAATTTAATAAAGTTTAAAACCAGTAAATAACTTATAACTTTGAATGGCAGTGGCAGGAAATTATGCTATGATTAAAATCAATTTTTTTCTTACATTGTCTTTATAAAAGTTTTGCACACTTGCAGCTTGGATACCTCTTTTTAAATAATTTTAAAATTTATTTGTATCAATCATCATATCGGCCATTTTACATCCACTGGTACTGCTAGACTATGTCTCCTATTGCACCTCTTCGAAAGTGCGCTACCTCAAACAATCCTGAGCAAATTTGTATCCAGTTTGAGCCTGCCAAACATGTATGATTTAAATAAAATACAAATTATATCTTAATTTAACTTGCAGTCAAATACTACAAAGACGAAGAAGGCGTGGACCAGGTCGGCCACCGAAAGATCCCGATGGACCAAAAAGAAGACGCGAACGAATGAAATGTATGAAATGCGGAAAAAGTTTCCAGAAGTATGAAAATTTTGAAGCACACATGCGCGGTCATTTTGGAAAGAAGGTAAATATACATTGGAATAACTATTGCTTGTTATTTGCTGTCTCATAGTTGCTTAAACTTGGGTGTCTATTTTCTATGCTTCTGGGAGACCACCGTCTGTAAGGTAATTCTCTGAGACTCTACTAAAACAGTGGTACCGTTGCAGCCAGACATAAAGTGCAAGCACTGCGACAAGACGTTCCTGTCCCTGCGCAGCCTGAGCAGTCATGTGCGGATACACACAGCGGTACGCAAATATCAATGCCTGACCTGCGGAAAGAGCTTCGCATACTTGAACGTGCTTAAAAACCATGAACTTATCCATACTGGAATTAGGAAACATCAGTGCCACCTTTGTGATGCTAAGTTCGTCCAGGCTTATAATCTTAAGGTTTGTCCAGACCTCCAATCTTAAGGTTTGTTCATTTCAATAATTTGTTTTCAAAGCAGAGCATCAGGCATGGCAGTATAATTCAAGATTGGAGGCATTTGACAATGTGAAGGTTATATTCATATAGATGTCTGATATGACAGCAAGTGCTTCGTATGTTTAATTTGCTCACAAGCTATGGGAAAAGCTGTTTCGGGTACCATCAGCAATCTCTAATTCATCAGTCACCAAAGGCTTTAAGGTTTGTTTAGATTTAAACAATTATTTTGCTGTATATAAAGTAGAGTGCTATGGAACTTTATGGGACCAGCACCTGTATTCAGCCACACGGCCGTCTAAATGTCTCAGAGCCATCAATATCAACAGGTTTGCCTTTTTAATTTCTTAAAATATCAACATAGATCACAGCCTATACTTTCATTAAATAGGTCTCTTCTTAGAGCCCTACCTCACCGAGATGCCATGGCGACGTCGCCCGCTAAGTAGTCATGGATACCTGCGATTGCCAATGGAGTAGTGGCTACGCTTCTAATTTGGCGACGTGCCCAAACCGTCGCCAAGTGAGTTACCTGTGCTAAATTTTAATATGAATTGTTTGGATACGTAGCCGGCGACGTCGCCACAGAATCTCGGTGAGATAGGCCTCTTAAAGGGTTAAATTTACTCTCATGGAAGATTTCTATTTTATGAATCTAAGAATGTTTATAATAAAAAGGATTTTTCGATAAAGGTATCCCCCCCCCCCACGCACAATGGTCGCCTTACTGCGCCTTAGTGCGGAAAAGTAGCCCGCGTAGAAGAAGAAGGCTTCCTTACTTTATGCAAAATAGGTCATGTTTCGCTCGAAAAATAAATACAACTCTCAAAATTAAACGAAATCTAGTTCAAAATCACAATGTTTTTTTTTTCAAATAAGCTTTTACAAGCGCTTTTGAATCGCCAAATATTTTAAGTGCATTTGATTGGATATACACTCTTTGGCCACTCGTAAAACCATTGCGTTCAATTTCAATCATCGAATTAAGCACGGACTAAATCGCGGGTAACATCAAATCTATACTAACATATAAAGCTGAAGAGTTGGTTTGTTTGTTTACTTGAACGCGCTAATCTCAGGAACTACTGGTCCGATTTGAAAAATTCTTCCAATGTTAGATAGCTCGTTTATCGAGGGTCAGGCGTGGCTATAGGGTATGTATTATCACAATAAAATTGAATCTAGTCTTTCACCTAATTTTGCGCTGACGAAGTCGCGGTTAACAACTAGTAAAGTTATAAAATTACTTAACAATCTCATTCGGTACCTACATTGATGCTGAATAGTGCTGTTTGTCAAAAGCGTATCAATTTCACAATACACATTTGAAACTCCGGACAATATTTGCTTCGCTATTGGAATTCTTGGAAAATTACGATGTACGTAATCTTCCACGTAGTTGTTTACTAAGAGAACGGACATTTTATCATTACCTTTTCAATTAATTGCTACGAATACATATTTAGGATATTATTATTGCTTTCCGTCCAAGTGATTTCTGTTGGTGTAACAATTGTGCTAGTTTGCGCGACTATAGTTTAGTGGGTTCAGAGGTCTTAAAGTAGGAGTTAGCGTATCTTCCAGTACAGCTTTCCCTATTAAATAGTATTATTAGAACGAACGTCTAAAGCCGCACTAGTTGGATCGTACTAGACTTGGCTAGGCACAGGAAGGAGCACTGGCAGTGAAGGGCTGTTAGTGGCCACTATAAAGAGCGCTGTTAAACTTGCACCTCGGTCACAAATCCCGGGCACTGCTATGGTTTCTTCCTCTGCAACACGACGGACTCCGCGCCCGCACGGTGAATTCATGGAATACTATGAAATTCGTCTCTAGCATATGGAATATTCATATTTTTCGGATTCATCTTCAACAGCGAATGCAGAGTAACCATCTCTCGTTATCCCTTTCAAAAACTTTCTTTGATCGCCTGCTTATTTTTTGCACAAATCAACCTATAGGGCATTTTCCGTTTACATCTAGTTATGTTTTTAATTAGTGTAAGTGGATGTAAGTCCGTTCTAATTAAATAAACAAATAATTAATTATTATGATTACAATCAAGTAATTTGGCAAGAAGTCTTGAAGTGCGAGTATAGAAAAAACTCAGAAAACCGTAAATTTGTAGTTTTATCAAAAATAAAATGTTAGCGGTGACTTTGTCGAATTAAAAGAAATGTTACGAAAAGTATAAATCTTAGAATAACCTGATAAAGTATTAAGTGATGGTACGGAACCCTTAGTGTGCGAGTCTTACTCGCATCTGCCCGGTTTATTCTGGTGTTGCCAGTGTGAACATATCCGGGCTCAAATTGAAAGCGACAACATGATGATGTAAAAAACTGGTTCGCTATCGTTGAGAGACCACCATATTGGATTTGGAATATTACATTTATCATACAGTGTTGTGGTACAAACTAAAGGGTTGCCAACTATTTCAACATGCGGACGATGTCACAGGCGTCATCTAGTCTAAAATTACCAATGTATCGGTCCAGTTTTGAACCGATCGCTCCTAGTTATCTTCTTCCTCTTATGCTTTTTGACGATAATACATGTGTTTGTTTTAAACACATTTTTGATGAAAGCTAAATAGATTTTTTATGGTATATTCAAGTACGTAGTACAATAGACCATTGAGTGAATCTTTAGAGATTGATTGGGACCGTATTCCTAATTTTCTTTTGTCATATATTTCTTGGAAATTAAACCTCTGAAACCTATTTAATTAGATGTAGCGCCATGCTTGTAGCCGAATTGGTCCGGCGCGTCCGGGTACCAGTACCTCTTTCTCACATGAGATCGGCGTGACGCACCCACTCCTAATACAAGCTTTTAATTTAAGCTTAGTAGGAGGGGAAAAGGGAATATTAGACATATCTAAAAAGCATTCCTAATATTCATTTTAAAAAAAGCCTATAAATTGTTCCAATACAGTTGCTTTATTTTATTTAGACTGGATTGGAAATCATCTTAGGAGTTACGACAGTGAGGAAAATGAATGATGATGCTATAGCTACTACAAAATCTATCTGTCTATCTGTGATCGTTCTTGTTTTACAGAAACATGTTACAATTATCTCTTGAACTATAAATTTAAGATTTAGATTACGGATATCTAGAATTCAGCCCTTGAGATCACGTCAGAAGATATCATTCAAGTTAAGCATTCACACTTACGAAAGACGCGTTAAATATAATTCCCATTTAATGGCAGAAGAAAACAAAAGCTCTGCGGAGGAAACGCTACAAAAAGAAGACAACAATGCAGTTACTGATAAAGCAAAGTGTGTGACTGAAAAACCGATACATATAGATGACGTATTGATCAACGAACTAGGTCAGTTTGGACGATTCCAGCTGCGTGGCGTATTATTATTGGTTGTACCAATGATGCTGTTCGCATTCATAAACGAGTACATTTTTTCAGCCGCTGCTGTACCTCATAGGTAAAGTTATTGTAATATTTTATATCAAGCGCTTTATACTTCTTTTGCAAAACACTAGAGATTCTCAAAGAAAAAAGTGACCACTTCTGCTTTAAGCACTTAAAGTGAGCCATGTACCTTTCATGGCGTTCTCCGATCGACGCCACAATAAATGCTCAAATGAATTATCTGGTTGGAGTAAATTATTGGCGATTGAAGACGCATTGTTAGGTACTCACTTGCACGAATGAGTAAAAGTTGTTGAGCCAATTGAAGCCAATTTACAAATTTATTTTGGATGACATTTTAAAGGAGATAAAACTCCTCAAATATATATTGTCTGGATGATAAACACTATCTAAGATTTAAAAAGTACTGTACTGTAGCACGCCGTCTTATTTGCTGCGTTGCATCAACAGGCGTTTAGGATATGATTGTACGTATTAATTTATAAAATTAAAACGTGCAATCAAAAAACAGCAAATACTAAATGACTAAAATTATTTATCAATATTTTTCTATAAGTACGTAGTTTTAGACCAGTAAGATCTCGAAAATCGAAAAATATCTAAAGGAACACCTGCACTAATCAGTAATATATACAGTTAAATAACAGATCACTAGATAACTAGGACACAGTTCTAACAAGTGAGTCATCATAGGTTTTTACTCGGCGTCTTGAATCTAACTTGATTTCAATTTATAGTATCTGAATTAAATTTCCGAAACTAAAGTTGGAAATAGCTGACAATTTTATATCAGTATGCACAAAATTTAACATCATTTTGTACCAGCCGCGTTTATTGGATATTGGGCTGGCGCATCTGGATACCAGTACCTTTTTCTCACATGAGATCGGCATGAAGTGGTGGCGATGTTGTTACATCAAGTGATGGTATTGTTGTCACGTTTAGTTCGGCTTGTAAGAGTTTCCGGTAGTCTAAACACTTTTTAAAAGGCCGGCCACGCATCTGCGAGCCTTCTGGAGATGCAGATGTCTATAAGCGTCGGTAGTTACTTAAGTGATGAGCCTCCTGCTCTTTAGCAAACTGAAATGTAATAAAAAATGCCAGACTTTTCAATTAATTGTGTAGTACTAAACATATATTCCTAAATATTTGGAAAATTTTATACAGCTTAATGTTCTCAGATGCCGTATTCCAGAATGCAGTGAAGAAGGCAAATGGCATGAATACGAGCCTGAATGGATTGCCAATGCTATACCAAGGACTAATACTGAATTCTCTAGTTGCCTAAGATACGCTCCTGTAACAGGACTTAATGGAACGTCGCAATATTGTCCTGAAATACTTTTTGATCAGTCCAGAACGGTTTCCTGTGAAGGATTTGTTTATGCCAGAAATAATTCAGTTGTGTACGATGTAGGTACTAACGTACTGTATTAGAGTGTGTTAAAGTTGACTGTACCATAATTGCGTGATTATTAACTTTGTTATTTTAATAAATCAATAAAAAATTCTTGGGATACATAAGATAACTAACTCACTATACTAACTATTGGGCCGATGATCTAATTCCTTTACGAGATTAATGCTTGGACCTCCTACCGCCGTTGGGGTATTGTCGTACCCACTCCTAATACAAGCTTTTAGTTTAGCTTAGTAGGAGGGGGAAAAAGGTAATATTAGACATACCTAAAAAGTATTCCTAATATTCTTTAAAAAAAAATTGTATTCGAGCTTTAGACATTTATTTTAATTTATATCTTTCAAGATTGTTTTAAATGTTATTTAGTAATATGTATTTTTTTATAAGTCTAAAAATATGAAAGCACCTCAGACGATCATCCTATAAGATAACATGAGAAACGGCATATAACCCTCAAAAGACCACCAATTTATGTCTACGATCTTCCAATACTTTCCAAAACCCAAGGTTTCTACACATTTATAACGGATATTCCTCACTCATCATCGACAGCCAATGTTTGAAAAAAGTTTGCCTGGAAACAGATCCAGGATGGGACAAATTAAGGCCTCTCCTAATATGCGCCATTCCACCCTGTCTACCTTAATCATTATATAACAAAAATAAAAAGAAGGAAGACTGTAAGGAAATGTTTCCTTTCATTAAAAACCCTTATTGTCTTTCCTCACATTTTCTATGGTAATTATAAAAAATGCCTTTTGATGAAGCCTTATTACAATGTTCTTGCTTTGTTAATTTAATGAAATTCTCGTAGCAGCAGCGTCTAACCTTAGAGGGCCTTTCATAAACTCTTGAGCTTGTTAAGGATTCCGTTAATTTGAACATCTCTTGTTTTAAAAATTGGTTACTTAAATTACGAGGGTACTAACTCAATCCGAAAATTAAATGTAAAGTAAACATTTTGGTATATTTTTAAAATATGCTCTAATTTTCTTTTGTTTTTGTATTTATTTTGTAGCTGTAGTCAACGACCCTCCAATGAAGCCTCCGTAGCAGAACGGTTCTACTGATGAACTGAATTTTGATTGGTGCTTGGTTCAAACTCCCTGCTAAGTCTATCGTCATGCCCATTCCTTATATCAGCTTAAAACAAGCATTATCGGAGGGGTAGCGAATATTTAAAACAAATTGTGTTATAGATGTCGTCTTAATATGCAATTGCGCGATAGAGGGAACTTAGTTCGTTAAACCTGTTATGTGATGTGGTGTGATCCTCGTTTACGGAGACGTGGGGCGTTGGGAGTCGCGTGCGGAGTGGCGTCTCGCGGCGTATTGACCCATTCCATAAAGTATGGAAATGTAATTAAATTAAAATTAAAAATAGCTTTATTCAGTATCTTAACTTCATAACAATATGTAGCAAGAGCCCGTGCACTAGACGCAAGCCCCTATTGCTGGGTGCCCCGCTCACCCACCAAGACGTACACACTATATTAACAACTTAAAACTAGACTAAATGACAAATGAACAAAATATATAATATAAAAAATAATAGCTTCTACGTAACAAAACTCATACAACGCCATATGCTTGAATTCGTGGCGGGCCGCGCCGCCACACGCGATTCGCGACGCCTCGCGTCTTCGTGAATGAGGCCTAAGAAGTGTCCTAATTTAATACGAGGCTATTTACATCAGAATGATCACTGTATCCATACTCTAACAAATTCTTTTAGTTAAAACTGACGTAGAGTAACCTCTCGTTATTCGTTCAAGAAAATTCTAATACTTACTCTGGGTTTTTACTCGCTGATATTTTTGTGTCAACCGGTAAGAACGAGCTTTGGTTTGAACGCCATCGGCTCCGATCCTGCGCCACCTCTTGCCAGTCTGTAACCCGGAGCTCGCGCAGGTCAGTCACCACGGCGTCTTTCCAGCGGTACCGAATTAACCCCTAAGTTCCGAAATAACCCTTCTTCACTTGTCGATCCTCACCCATCCTCTCTAAGTGGCCGATCCAGCAGAGTCTTTAGACTTTGCTCTGCTCCATTATGTTGGGTTCCTTCACCAGATCCTCAATTTCCAAATGTTTCCTTACCTTAACCTTATTATTGGTATTATGTATTAATAATTAGTATTAGAAAGTAGTAGACTACTTTACCATCACATACGAAATATGTTTTTTTTTTTAGTTAAAAGAATATTAGGAATACTTTTTAGGTATGTCTAATATTCCCTTTTCCCCTCCTACTAAGCTTAATTAAAAGCTTGTATTGGTCGATTCGCGAAGAAAGCGATTGCCGCGGGCGAGTATGCTGTAGTGGAATACAAACATATCGCGGCCATCTACCACCGTGAGCCCATCTCATTGAAGAAATGGCTGAGTCTGAGTGAACTAGAAGAGTCATAGAAAGGAAGAGTAAAAGATTATATATTATATAATATTACTTGGTTTAATACTTAAAAAATGGCACGGGCATTTAACCTGTGGTGCAAATTCATTAACAAGGAAAAAACATGCGATATTTTTTTTCTCAATTATTCATAGTATTCTTTTTTTGACAGTTTTAAACACTAAGACATTCTAATGCCGGAGTCAGATATAGCTTCATTTGAATGATCATTTCAAAGATGATGTAGTGTGGCCGGGGTCTTTGTGTAGCTGTGCAAAGTTTTGTAGAACTTTATAGTCTTCAAGGACCTAAATGTACAAACACTTTGAGCTGTGCCTGGCTCCAGCAGAAGAAAAGCTAACTAGTCATTTCTGCAGACCGAATTCTTTTATACGTTCACAAAAATTGGAGTACATTGTTAATTATTTAAATGGTATCCATTGAAATTGTATTTAACAGGTTGTGAAAATTTAACCTTTGAATATTACAGAAATAACCATTCTCGTTTCTGTGAAGTGCATGATCAATTAATATTGAATTTCGGTACATACCGAAGTATAAATTCACGCTTCACTAGAGTTTGAATATGCACAAAGGGCTATTTTAAAAGCGATTCCCAAAAATGAACCGCCTACGCATTTTCCTTAAATTGAAACATTTTCACATTTAATCAAGACTAGCTGATGCTAATGACTTTGTTTACTAAGTAAATAAATATATTCAGTACTATATGACACACGGACGCCTGTTTCAAGGTAGACAACTTAATGCCTGAGTTATAGGTAATAGACGCCTGTTATACACAAATACATATTTTTTTAGAAATATATAAATATACACGTATGGATAATACACCGAGACTCGAGGTGGGAATCGAATCCACGCCCCGCGGAGCAGAAGGCAGGGACACTGCCCACTGCGCCAACGTGCCGGTCTATACGTGTTTATGTGTATATAGTATTTATTTATATAATGAACTTATATAATAAATAAATAAATAATTAGGGTTTTTTTCGTATACCTCTACACGATCAAAGGATCTTCATACAATCGGGATGTGTAAATGCATTTCCCAGCCAAAGAGCCGTCTTAAGAACATTTTTTTAAATTTGTTTATTGTGTCCCACTGCTGGGCAAAGGAAGAAGAAAAGGAAATACTTTATCATAATTATTCACTGTAATTTTTATCCCACAGCTCACTGGGCCTCTTCCCGTTTATGCATCTTTTTTTTGGTCTTACATATGACGTCGACCCATCAACTAACATCAATCGAAAAATACTTAGCAACAATCAAATTCAAGAACTGAAATTCAGAATAGCAGCGATTTCGTAACTGTCCAAAATGCTCAGGCACTCTATACTACTTCGCTTTGTATTTTACTACTTCCGTGACATGTGCTTACACGTGCATTCGCAGACGTGCAATATCCGACACGTAGCCGTGTTACGACTTTGACAAAATCAATTTGTGTCCTATTGCCGGTAATATATCAATGTTCAATTTACTACCTGTTCCTTTGGAATCAATATATAGAGGTATTTTGAAATAACAGTTATTTAACGATGTATCCTTGTAACTGTGACACGAGTCTGTCGAACTCAGATGTGAGTGGACAGATGTTGTGAGTTGAATGCATCTGGACGGGTCGTTACATATAACTCAGGAAGTTAACGATTTAACTTCCTAACTCAGAACAGACATAACGGAACGTCATGCCTATTTAACTAAATTTAGTGCACTGCACTTACTGAACTGATTTTGGAGTAGTTTCTAGCGAAAATCAGTATTGTAGTGTATAGGTAAAGTAGGGTACTTATTCATAAAGAGATAAATACAATGATTCGCAGGTGGGCGGAAGCTGGGTTTCGACCTTGGACATGGGGGATAACAAGGCGGTGAGTTGTATAGACATGAGGTAAGGCACACCAAGGTAAAAGGTTTTCGGCGAGGAATGAAAGGTGGGAGGCCTCTACTGAAAATGGGTTTAACCCTAGGTGTTCTGGTGCAAAGAGTTAAGTATTGTAACTGCCTCAGTTTATAGCTCATCCTCAAGACCAGCAGAGCACATAAACCCTGCAATGGCTTGAGGTGTGAACTCTTCCCGGGGTCAGGGCGTTGTAAGTGTTGTTTTGCTTATATATTGGGTTCAAATTGTATATTTATTTTGACATTTTGTAAGCATTGTTTGACCTGGAAAGTTATTTAGCATTTTTAAAGTAGTAAAATGTTTGCGAACTAAAAGAGATACATTACTATCACGGTAATCTGTCATATACTTAGTGTTTGTTAGTTACTGCTATTTGAGATATTAAATTGACTTTAAATTGAAATTTTACTGCGCTACACGACCATTCTCTTTAAAGCCGGCATCGCCCTTGGGAATAGAGTAGTGCAGTTTTTCACTTGATACATAAAACAGTATGTCGCCATCATTATCAACTTATATCAGCCCACAGTTTGGTATAGGTCTCCTCGCCCTCTCGCCAATGATCCAATCGATTGCTCGATCGATCATAACACAATGTGTGAACGACGTATATTTACCTACTTCAGTGTATCCCCAACCAGTCAACGTGGCCTCAGGTCCAAGGTAACTTAAATCAAAGTAAGGCCACAGGCATGCTGGTTGTACATTGCCCTGAAACTTAACTTTACTGTCCAACTCTATGAGGCCAATATCATAGTACCTTTTTGGTGCCCTATATTTAGGATGTCTGATAAATCGCTTGATCTTTACGTCAATTGGGTCACCATTAATATTAAACTGCAAGAAAAAGTTATATCAATTTACGTAATTTGAAGAGGCCACTGGTTAAGCTAAGATCTCCTCCAAGTCAACTTCTAAACTAATTCAATAAAACTGAAGTCTTAAATCTTTAATTTCTTTTTGGACAATTACACGTTCATGCTAGGGACCAATGCACTTCAATCATTTTAAAAACAACAGAAACAAACACTTACAGGGTCTTCAGCAATATTTTCCACACCAAACCTTACAATCGTCGGTTCTTCTTCGGCGACATCGGGGGTTCTTCTTTGAACCACTTTAGAACAGTGAGCTGCAGTCAGTGTGAACTTTTCACTAATAAGTGTACTTCCACACTTGAATACCCACTTTGCGGATGGACCAATTGCTTTCCATCCGATTGCGCCCTGGGAAAAAGATTGAACGTTTTATGCCCAGTAGCCGTAGCACGAACATTTCTCGACAGCTTCCTTTCGTTAACTCTCGAAACCGAACGTAAAATAAAGGTTCGTGCTACCGTTTAACACGACTCATACACACGAGAGTTATAAAAGCGTTGCGTTAAATGCCGGCGTTGGCGCTAGCACAAACCCTAGCACAAACCTTCATTTGACGTTCGGTTTCGAGAGTTAACGAAAGCAAGCCCAATTAATGTACGAAGAACATTGCTAGATGAAAAACCGTCGCGTTATAAAAGCGCAGTCGTGTGAACACAAACTTCGGAGTTCATATGTTCTATTTGAACGCTATTTTAACATGCGGTAAAAGAGCTCTCGTGCGAATGGGGGCTAAGCTATCGAGAAATATTCGTGCTAGGTGTATTTGAGGACTTCCTTCTTACCATGTGAGGAAACTCCGCTGGATTGGCGGGTCGTCCGCCAAATATAACAGGAGAATTAATCAGAACGTGAAATTCGGGTATAATACCTTTTTTGATCTGATATATGAGATAGATTTTACCTGCGAAATAAAGAATTTTTTTTAATATTTAACTATGATTAAAGTCATTGGTCAAGTGTCTTCTTGAGTCGTTCCCTCATTCCTCGCTGATATAACACGCGTGATGGTGTCAACCTCCTATTAGTTCGGTCTTCGGGCTGGCTATGTGCACAATAAAGAGGTGTATCGAGAACTTCTTTCACCTGGTTCGACCAACGTCACGGGTTACGTCCGCATGGCCTTTGCCTCGATCTTGCCCGTGAGCATAAGTTTTTCAATAGAGCTCGCGTCTTTCCAGGTTATGTGACCGAAGTACTCAAGTATTTTCCGTAGACAGATTGTTGATAGCCGTGTTTTGATTTTGAGTGAGTTTAAAATGGTCAAGTGTACATTAAGTCAATTTAATTGTTAGAGTGATTTTAATTCTTAAATAATACTTACACCTCTGGGACCATAAAATTTCTCTTTCTCTATTTTCCATCTCCCAAATATATTCCAGACATTCTAAAGAAAAAAAAATAATAAAAATATTTAAAAATACAAGACGAAGATACGGTTTGTTTTTTATGTTTTATGTTACAAGGGACAAACGAGCAGGCAGGTTCACCTAAGTGACTACCGACGCCCATTGACATTTGCATGACCAGGAAGAGGCTAGCAGATGCGTTGCTGGGCTTTAATGACGAGATTAGACCATGGGAAAGTTTTAAAAACTGAACGAAACGCAACAGCAAAACCATCACTTGACGTGATAGCGTTGCCGCCACTTCACGCCGATCTTATAAAAGAAATAGCTACTAATTAAAGAAAATGAAAACCTATAGGCTATATACTTACGTGTTTCACTGATCCTGCGACCTGGTACTAAAAAGCTTGGCTTTGTTGTTGCGTAAGGCTCGCAGGGTTTTTCCTTGAAATCTCCAATGTCTATGTCGTAGGTATCGTTGCTCTGGTAAATGTTATTTTTTATTATTTAAGTTAGAATTAGTTTCTATTTTCTACAAATTATTAATACAAAACGGTATAGCATTCATGTTAAAGAATTGCAAGTTTATATATTATTTTTCTTCCTAGCTTTATCCCGGTCAAATACTAGGGTCCGCTTAATTTGAAGAGAGTGTGGCTGTGGGGCGACTTAAGATGACCCATTACCATCTGACGTCATCCTCGAAACCTCCACGATCTCTGCAATCTCACGAATAATATCAATCAGTGACATTAATCGCGTCCCACTGTTTTATGTATCTTCCAAAACACGGAGAACGCCGAATGTCAAATATAAACCACTTCTAGAATGGGTCACCTATCTATCACCAAATCGCAGAGCTGCTTAACCTAGTGATTGGCAGGAAGTACATCTAGTAGCAAATTTATATCTTGGCGTACAAGTATAGGAAAAATACAGAAAACCGTAAATTTTTAATTATATCACAAAAAATGTTTCTACAACAATGTACATGATATCTAAATAGTCCCCTGTCGATAGATTTGAATAAACATAATATATTTAATAAATAGATGAATTAATTGCAGTAAATTTTAGGACAAATATTAAATAAGCCTAATATGAACATTGAATAACAATTAATTATTATTTCCTTATATTACCCAATTTTCCTGCTTGATTTAGCACAAGTTTGAGCTTACAAATGAAATAATATTGAAGACAAACGAGGAATGGCGACTAAAATTTTAATAACTTCATGTTTTAAACAGCATAACCGTACGTTCGGTTATAATGACGACCACGAGACCGCATTATTACGTCGTACTAACCGGAAGTCGTACTAAGCATACAGTCATTTTAATTCACATATGCATGTTTTTATTAATATTTACGTGATTATCAGCTTCTAACGTTGTAATATAACACTTTTTTTACTATTGGAGGAACATTTTTGTCTTGTAAAAGCCATTTTTGTTCTAGTAATTATTCAACACCCGCAAAATACCGTCCTACAATGAAGAGCCGTATTCGAATTAGTAACGTGCAAGCAAGGGATGTGTGCGGGGCGGAGATAGTTCCTTATCAACAAATTCAACGCTAGTCTTCGTTGTAACCGATCAATTTTGTGTGAAATTACGTCTTTCAAAGCAATTGGTCACTGTAAACGGAGTCATAATTACCGGTTTTCTTGTGTATGGGTCATATAAAACCAAAACAATGCCTATATTTTCGTTGCTAGAAACGGTTAGTTGTTATATGCGAAGTCATACTAAACGGACTAAACTGTATTATATTTTAATTTTTTTATAATTATTCGCACAGGTGTAGTTAAAATATAATATATATTTGTGGCGGCAAAGTATTTTTTCTTGAAACTTTACCTCTTAATAATAAGTTGAGGAGGTCATAAGATAATCAGTGGTCGGCATTTGAGTGGATTGCTAAGTTAAGTATCTCTTACCGCGGCCGGTTGATAGATAGGTGACGCTGTCCTGCCGGAAGACGCTGTCCTGCCCGAACGTGGGGATACTTACTATTTACAACATTCTATTATACTGTAATATTGTCCCCGTTCCCGTTTTATTTTCCTTTCCCATTCCATAATGGTTCACTATTTTGGTGTTAATAGATTAAACATGAAAGATAGAAATATGCTGTCGCGGGCTTTTTCGTAGAATTATTTAAGATAAACATTTCCTTCATACTCTATATACTCTAACGGCTTTTGCAGCGCACGCCAGAGTAGCTCACAGACGGCAGAATTTTCTCCACATTTAATTGACATTTTATTTATTTTATTTATTTGGGACAATTCACACAATATCTTTATAATTTATACCCTGTGTGTTATTCTGATGTATAAGCTACATTATTGTAAAGTTTTATTAAAATCCATTTAGTAGTTTTTCCGTGAAAGAGTTTAAACATACATCCATGTGTACAAAATTTCGAGTTTATAATACATATTAGTGGGAAATTACTTTGGTAGAAAACTTACTTGGATCGCTTCTAATAAGAATTTTTCTATTTCATCGGTGCTGTAGGTTTGTGCGTGTGTGACTGAAACGAGAGTATCTTGTTCAAAAGGAATGAAAGTTTAATTATATCAAAACCTGCGGTTCACAAAAATAACTGCATTTTTATTTATTGGAATCGTTAGAATACTTGTAAATTCTATAATTATTGTGGCACGTGAATTTTTTGTCTAACATTATGATGATGACACATAAAATAATATTTCTTATTGTTTGTTTACCTTTTGTTTCAAAAGAAAATGCATAGGATATAGAGACCGTTCAATTTTATTTATTAGTTCAGTATATTACACATTTTAGATATATTAGAAGTAATCTTTATTAAGATATCTTTATAATGGTGTGTAAATCATCTTGCTTCAGTGAAACAATAAAGCGGTATTAGTAAAAATAAATACGTAAATGGAGTATAAAAAATTCCACCGAGCCCTGCAAAAATAAACTGTGAGCCTAGCATGAATATTGTCATCCTAAGTAAGTCGACGAGGATTAAAATTAGGATGAAAATGCATGGCAAGTCTTAATCGTGTCACGCTTTTAATTAGTGATAATGCAACCTGCGTGACGCCTAAAACGGGGGTGATGTAGTTTTGGGGATGCAGTATTGCATCGATTTTTCCTCGTATTCATTCGCGGATTTAAGCAAGGTATTTTAATATTTCATGCATGTCATGGATTTTCGCAAAGTTACGCCTGATATTAATTATTTTATCATTCTGACTCCGTAAATGTGCAGGTTTCAATAAGTACCTATTTTTTAGGTTAAGTAACGTAAGTTACGACCTCTTCCTTTTTATTTTGATAAAAAATATTCCAACTTTACCTATGAGAAGCCGGGGCATGTAGCTAGTTTTTAATATATTCATTTTCATATAGTCCTATCTTGTATAGTAGACCAAGAAAGTGCTTTACCATTATGGATAACAGTTCCTACTTAAAGACAATTTTGATAAAGGTATAATTAGAAATTAACGTAACGTAACGCATTACAAGCGAAAATGAGCCTTTTGACTAGTTGACGTGCAAACGACATTCGACCTTAACGTGGCAAACCAATATCATGGTCGACTATACATTCCGCCCTACGCATACCTTTTTAATCTGTAAGTACCAAACAGTGTAACAGTAAACAATGAAAGTGCACTAAGCCCGAATAGCGCTTAGAAATGTCAACATAAGTTGAAATCGTAGCTGTAATGCGTCATCAGAGTACTCCCACAGGCCACAATTGTATTTGTAAGCAAATTCTTTGTAACGATACTAGCATCCTGTCGGCTTACATAACTGGACATAGTCTGTTGTGGTTATATACTATATAGCTTTATAATTCTATTGCACGATACGAGTTGGATTTACCTATCTGACATTTAAAAAATACCGAGATGTTTTCCTGTTTGTGCACTGCATGTAATTATTACGCTTTATCTATAAACTAACGGATCCGGCAGACGTCGTCCTGCTCCTACGTTGGCTTACTACTGAATATCAAAATAACGCCATCTATTGCTCGCTTTCCTCCCGTCCCGGCTGCTGTTATATATAAAATACCCCCGCATTTTAAATCTCTCATATCTCCTAAGATATTCAGTTAAATGATATACTATAAAGGGCAATTATGATCTGCATAGTTATAATTGTTACGCTATATCTATAGAAATTAATAAAATTGAAGTGTCTGTTCGCAGGTTACTACTTTTTAATTAAAACCTTCCCCGTCCAACCCTACATTATTCGGCGATTATTCGCTTACATTAACGGAAAAGTACCATTATTTTTTATTATTTTTGGTAATTATGCAGTTCGGTTGTTTTGCCCAAAAATGCATGCACTTTTTTTCCTCGAAGTTGTTGTATGCACTCTAATGAGTGATATTCCATCGGGGGAGGCGGACTTTTTTTCCGGAATGTCGGTCTTTTTGCATAAACTTATAAACGGGACAATGGACAATTCAGAGTTACTAAGCCTACTATATCTCAAGGTACCCTATCGTTTGCCGCGGCATCCAGTAGCCTTATTTCATCACAAACCTTATAAATCTAATCTCGGGCACCACTCTCTTCTACCAAGATTAAGTAGATTGTGTAATTCAGTAAATGCAAAGAATCAAAGTATCGATATTCTGGGGACTAAACTAAATTTATTTCGGTCACAACTACTTAGGATACGCCACTTATAAATACTTATCAATGTCATTGCACTTGATTCTTGTTACTACTTAGTATTTATTGTATAAGTTCTTATGTTATTGCTTAGAATATATACTTTTCTGTTTAGATGTGTAATCTGTGTAAATTTAGATTCTTTTTCTTTTAGTTGTTATCGATGTACGTACATTTAAGCATGCTGTAACTGTCTTTAATTGAAGTTATGTATATTTTAAGAAACACTAGAATGCATTTTATTGTAGGCACGCTGTACATAACTTTGTTGATAGTTCATAAGTAAATAAATAAATAAATAAATGAAGCTATGTCTGGCTCCGACATAAAGCTAAATGCATGTACACTGTGGAAATATTCGTAAATTCAATGTAAACCTGCAGCCCCACCAATTTTGAATGTAGATACTAGATACCACACATCGCGCCGGCTGCTGTGAATTGTACCCATTTAAATTAGATTCCCAACAAAATTTTCAGCCTTATTAAATAATTTTAATACTAAATGTCAGTATGTGGTTGCATAAAGCGTGAAATATCATTAGGAAATTTTTAATAAGGAGAACAAAAACGGAATATTATATATATTCAATGGAATAAGCTACTTTAATATAATTTAGTCCACCTATTATTACGAATAGGTAAAATAAAATTCCTCTATGTAACATTTAATAAAATGTTAGTGATGTTTCTGTAGAAGCGGGAAACCACATTTTCATTTAAAACGCTAAAAGTGCTCTCAAGAGTACTGTAAGCATTTAGATTTAAAACATACGAGATAATTACATCTCTTACTGAGTCAACGTGACATAATATTTAAATAAATATACAAGAAAAGATACATAAAATGTAACAAATAAATCGTATAATATAAAAAAAGAATATAACATGATTAAAGTCAGGTTGTAAAAAAGTATATCGCGATTCTTCAAAATGATTTCGTTTTAGTCGTAGAAAACTGATGTATTTTTATAGGACATCCGTTATTCGGGAGCCAGACATACCTCGATGTGCTTGTACATTTTTGTCCCTGAAGTCTACAAAGTTCTACAAAAACTTGTGAAGTTACACAGTGATTGTCATTGAAATGAAGATATATTGGCGCCTGTATTAGAAATGAATTTGTGACTTTTCTGGCATAATTATTTTAAATTGAAATTTATAAATTCGAAAGTTAGCATGCTAGAGTATTCGTAGAATTCTTTTTTTACAAGGTGCAAACGAGCAAGCATCAGGCACCTAAGTGCCTACCAACGACGAAATCCGACATTGTTCTTGGACTTGTACGCACGCTTTTCAGTTTTTATTTATTTGTTACAATATAAATAAAAATTTAATGAATGTTATAATTATAATACTCGTATTTCATTTATTAAAAAATAAAACTTCTAAGAGCCGGGAAACAATTCATGGTAGTTAAGCTTTATTAGGACCAATTAAGTCAAGTTTGCTTCTAATTGCAATGAATCCAAGAGCGATTACTCCGAGAGCTATTTGTGACGTCTTGTCTCGGAATGACAGAGCTTGATGTGAAATATGGCGCAAAGTTTGAACAAAGAACCACATTACGTTTTAGAAACATTGTCTATTGTCTAACATCCCTGTTAAATACCAGGGTCCGCTTAGATTGTAGAGGATGTGGCTGTGGGGCGAGATAAAATAACCGATTGCAATCTGACGTCATCCTCGGAACCCCTACGATTTCTACAACCTAACGACTAATATCACAAAGAGACATTAATTGGGTCCCATTGTTTTACCTGCCTTCCGAAACACGGAGACGATCGGATATCAAATATATACCAATGCTAGAATAGGTCACCCATCTATCACCCGGTTGCAGCAACAGCAACTTAACCTAGCGATCGACTCAAATACCGACTACTGATACCCTACTTACAAAGATTATCTATCAGCTGTTCATTGATTGACCGCGCGGTAAACATTTGAAGTCCGAAAGGCGGCCGGGGCGGTGCGTGGGGCACGCGGGTCGGCGCGCGACAGTCGCAGCAGCAACGCGCGGTGTTTGCGCACGTCCGCTGCCAGCGTGCCCGCGCCGACCAACACCTCGAATGCCACCAGCAAAGCTTTGGACTTCACTTCCAGACTGCGAAGAGACAAAATAATAATAATAAATCTTTATTCACAGGCATCTGGGGCCCACATATATTACAATTTATAATAGACATAAATAGTTTAAAAATTAATGAAAATTAATTTACAAATAAATCTACAATCTATACTAATTTTTAAACCTGAAAGTTTGATTGTTTGCATATTTGCTTGAACACACTATTTTCAGGAACTACAAGTCCCATAGGTAGCCCATTTATCGAGGAACGATATTGACAATATATCATCACGCTAAAATTTGATCTACTTTTTTTTCAGTAAATAAATACATATGACTATAAACACACAGTCGTCTATTCTCAAACTTAATGCCCGTGTTACAGCTAACAGACGACTTTAACTGAAATCCTCAAAAGAACCTACTTATTTAATTGTTATAGTACAGGATGACTGGTTAGAACACTTACAATACTTAAACAGGGTACTCGATTCTTGATATAATTATGTATTGAAAATAGGTGCTTAATTTTTGACCAAATTTCCTTAAAGTTAGATGATGTTTACCTTACGTTCCTTCTTAATCTCATGCAGTAGCTAATTATTATTTATATTTAATGTTTTTTTTTTCTTCATATATGATCATCAAATATCAAATCCTAGTGTATTCTAAGTGTCTCACCAGTCACCCTGTCTAGCTAATGAGGGACGTACCGGTCAGCCTCGTGCAGTATATCATTCACAGCCTTGTTTCCCTCGACGTCTGCGGCGTCAGCTCTTTGCTTCAAATACGAGTAGAAGATGTCCATGCGCTGTTTTTCGTTCTTTTCGCTGTCCTCCGAAAGCGTCATGCTCTTTGCACCCTCCGTTAAATCTGAAATGATATATTTATCCTTTATGAAAATTCCAAATGACACGCTTTCGTTTAATTTTTAGCGTTCTATAGTCCTACAAAGAACGGTTGTAGTTTCACTCTTGCTTTTTCGTTTCCAAAAAATTAGATGTAGAGATTTAAAATGGGCCACGTTAAAAACTCATTAGGGAAATCATTTTGAGCGAAATGGGACTACAAACTATGGAGTTATTTCACAAATACCTTTATCGCGTATCAGATACGAAACCCACTAGGAGGAGAGTACTCAGATATATGTGTGTCTTAAAGGCTCGTAACCCTTTCATTATTCAGGAATTCCCTTATATATAAAGTTAAACTGCCTGTACCTAGACTTTAGTCTGTCCGGCAGATCTGAACTAATTTTTATATAAATAAAAACTGTATTTAAGTGACTGTCTGTATCTATATATATAAAAACGAAAAGTAAACTAACACAGGTATTCAGTTGTCTACTTTAGGAACAGACGTACGTGTGTCATATACTCCTATATTTATTTATAAAAAAAAAAACAACAGTGCAAATATGAAATTTGGCAAGGAGATAGCTCAGTAGACGTCTAAGAACAGAATTTTCTAGAGCTGCTCAAAGCGGAAACGATTCATACTTATTCGTTATTTCTAATAATACGGAAACCAGGACGGGGACGGGGACGTGACAGGAACGGACATGATATAGGATAATAGAAGTAAAGAGTAAGGAGCCCAATGTTCGGGCAGGACATTGTCTGTAGGGTCCACTAGTTTTTTAAAAATCGCCACAAGTCTTTTATCAAACCTTGCATCCTGGCTCTAACGGCGGCCTCACTGACGTCCACTGTCCAATTGACGTCATCATCATCGTCATCCGCGTGCTTTTCTTTGTCCTTCTTACTCTTAGGGTTGGGTGTAGTGGGAGTGGCTGGTGCGTCACCTTCCTGTAAAACAAGGGTGTATTACAGAATTGGGTATTTGAAGGGGGAAATTGGTTATGGGGTAGGGGATACATAAAAGAAAGAAAAGAGAACCTTCCCTTCTTTTATTGAGTCTTAACTCATGCAATTTCAGGTATCTAGGAAAATACTGCATCGGCTTAAGCTTGGTCTTGCCTCAAAATCAGCGCCGCGGGCTTTAACTGCATCTTCATGTTGAGACATGAACCTATTTGGTCCATATACCTGCTAGTTATGTACCTATAACTATTTTTAATATTGTTTGTAATAATTTAAACTGTAAACTTTTGTGTCAATTACCTTTCGGCCAAATAAAATTTTGTATTTATTATTTATTTATTTAAATATGAAACCCAATTAATGTGATTTAACCTTCCTGTCTCGAACGTTGAGTTTACTCTTAAAATTAACATAATGCCCTGCTTTAGTATCCTTGGTATGGGCAGTTCAGTATCATTTGTTATATATGCTTCTTCTTCTTTCCATCGATTCAAGGTCGAACTTCATAAAAATTGTAATTATACAGTAGCGGCCACATCAATGGCTCTATCTGACGCAGCTATTAAATCCTCCAGTGTGAAGGTGTTAGGGCACTCAGAGCACGACATGAGATGGGACATCATTGCACCTCACTACATAGACAACCCATTTTGTTATCGTCCACAAGCCCCCACCTGAACATGTTATCCTTGCTTCGTTATTTATGCTGGTACATATGTTATTCTATTACCTGGTCAACGGAGGGAAATATATTTGATTTATTTAACATTTCTTGGATTCCTTGTTATTCAGCAACTGGTGAACCAGCATTCTGTCTGGCAACGATCATCCTTCACGCATTTCGGGAGGCGATCCGTGAGGCTCGGCTGGACGCTGCGTATCTTGATGAATGGGTTGAAATAGGTTTGAATACATTTTTTCTGATCGTTATCTGTTCTGTCTTCTTTCAGAAAATCTTTTATGTATATAAAAACGAAAAGTCACCTATCACAAAATTTCGAAAACCGCGGTACGTACAAAGATAGACGAAATTTGGCAGAATGGATTTTTTGATTTGACGAGATAAAGCGGGTCTAACGGCTCTTGCATGTTTAATTTTAAGTGGATGAAGTCGTGGGAAACAACTAGTATACCTATAATACAAGATTTTATTCATTTTCAGGTATACCTTGCACCGTGGAGAATATCTTCATGGCGATTGGACACAAAATAGAACACTTTAAATTATACTAAAAAAAGATTATCCTTTATTTTATACCTATAATATAAATCTTTTATTGTGTTCACTATTACACCTCCAGACACACAGTATTTTTTTTTAATGCAATTAATAACCCAGTGGTAAGCGTCCACCCTAAACTGAAAGTAAGTTAGGAAAATCTTTCTAGTATATATATTAGACTTACTTATATGCCGGAGCCAAACATAGCTCAAAGTGTTTGTACATTTTTGACCTTGAAGACTACAAAGTTCTACAAAATTTTACGCAGCTACACAAAGTCCCCGGTCACACTACAGGATCATTGAAATGATCATTCAAATGAAGCTATGCCTGTAAGCTCCAGCATTAAGAACTATATCTTCATCTAAAATTATTTTATATCTAGGATAGTTTATCCTGTGACAGAATAATTTGTAATAAATTAAGATTAGCGTATATGAAGGTTGTATAAATATCGTTACGTTTTGCAATAAACATTTTTTAACCAAACTACCTAGAATCCAGAGCTGTAAAAATAAATACAGTTTATTTGGCGTGTCTGATTTTTTATGAATAATATAAAAACTATAAGAGACGTCGAGGCTGTAGGTCTGTTGCCTTTGCCTCGCGACGTAGCCTGCATATTTATAAAAACTTTGTAATTATCATAAACTTTTATTATTATATTTCGTAAGAAAAACGTGTTTGCATTATGTATTTCTGTAGGCGCTTGCTTTTCATACAATGTTTTACGTAATTTCGCACTACTCTAAAACTTTGTTGTTTTTAAAATTACGTAAAATGTAGTAGGAAAATTTCAAAATATTTTTTCGTTTTATCTCATTTTTAAATGTATTTGTAACGGACACGTTGGTGTCTTTACGAGTTATATTTATGAGGATCAATAAAACACCAACTTGACTTAAACTTCTTGCAGACTGTATATTTACAAACACAATATTTACACCACAACGCCATGGGAACACGCCGTCTAATTTTTTTTTTTTTTTTTGTGTGGTTTCTGCTGTTGGCCCTATTGGCCTCGACAGCGTCACCGGTAGTTGGGGGGGTGAACATAATCCTATACTATTCGAAGGTATAATTTAAAGGAGTAATATATGTGATGTCTTGAGCTTTCCATTAATCGCACCTTGCCAATCTCATCCAGCCACCTCCCGATACTCTCTTTATATCGTCCGCCCATCGAGCAATGTCATGATCAGGGTTTCTCCAACCCATCTACGCCACCACCCAGTTAGATTTGTCGCCACCTTTCATCACCAACACTTTAAGCACTTACACAACGTCATTTTCTTTCCCTTTTATATACAATTCAGCAGCATAAATTACAGTGAAACGTGATACAGTTCCCACCTTAATTGCCCGGTTCTTTGTTCCACTGAAGGATACTCCAATGCTTTCAAGATCTCGAATTGCGGTCACGGGTCCGTCGGATCTCTTTTGTGTCCTTTAACGGGGCAATTATAAGCCATTCTTCGAGGCTCTGCTTTTCCGCTTCGATTGGGAGTTCTTAAATTGAAAAGTTTCTTTTTTATTTATAAATCGAATGCTTCTTTATTCGCTTATGGCATTTATTTGAGATGCAAAAAAATCCTTCAACGTGCGACACTGTTACCGTTACCGACATCTCTGACAATCAGTTTTCACTTCTATCGGAACTCCCGTTACCCGGAGTGTCAGTATTTATTTCTCTCCTCACTTTTTAAATGTCTTTTACAATTCCCTATAACAGGTCATAATACCTTCAAGAGTTTGCTCTTGAAGGTATTATGACCTGTCAAGAATTTGCTCTTGAAGGTATTATGACCTGTCAAGAGTTTGCTCTTGAAGGTATTATGACCTGTCAAGAGTTTGCTCTTGAAGGTATTATGACCTGACAAGAGTTTGCTCTTGAAGGTATTATGACCTGTCAAGAGTTTGCTCTTGAAGGTATTATGACCTGTTACAATGAATCTCTCTCTGAATCTGAATCTCTCTGAATCTCTCTCAATCTACAACTGCATAATTTGCTAGGAATTCCTTGCTTCGCTTCGCACATTCTCGTAGACAGCCATTATTATTATTATTATTGAACCATAAAATTAGATTATTATTAGTAGACAACTAATAATAATTTAAAATGTTCATCCAAGCCTCTTTTCCATATGATGAACACATAGAAATTTGAATTGGATGTTTTTAGGGTTCCGTACCTTCAAATGGAAAATGGAAACCTTATAGGATCACTTCGTTGTCCGTCCGTCTATCAACTCTTTTTCTCGGGAACGCGTACGGCTATAAAGTTGATATTGATACCACGTACTGAACTCTGCAGTCCTTTGAAGCCGTGAAAATAATATACCCTCTAAGTGTAAGCAGTCAAAGGGAACCAAAACCTATAGGGTAGTTCCCATTGGTCTAGAAACGTAAAATTTGGCAAGAAGCATGCTTAGTCATAAACTGACCTAACTCAAAAAAGGCAAATAAATGTTATAAAAAGTATAAATCTTACAATAACTTGGTATAGTATTACGGGATGGTACGGAACCATTAGAGCGCTAGTCTAACTCGCACTTTCCCGGTCTTCATTTTACAAATACACAACGATTGAATTTTAAGTTGTTTTTTATGTATCGCATGTGTTCACCTAAGTGACCACCGACGCCCATTACCAATTTTTTATCAGTTAAATTTTAACAAAAGCAAAATCTAGTTAACATAATGTGATGGTCTTTGTTTCCTAAATTACCTCAAATCCCTCATCTTATAAGCGCTCAGCTCAGGCGACAAAAGATATTCGGCGGACGTTGACCTCATCTCGGGCTTTAAATCTCATTTCAGAATACCCGGGTCAAATACTAAAATTCAGCAAAGATACTTCTTAAGAAGTAAATTAAGTTGTATAGCCTTTGCCTTTGGCGACTGCCTTTTTTTGGTTAACTAGCTATTATCCGCGACTGTGTTCTATCTATATATCTATACTTATAAATAAAATTGAAGTAGGAATATTTTGTTTTACTTATTACATATTATACGATACCCATAGCAAAAACGCAATTTAAAATATTTTTTTCTGCCTGTCTGTCTGTTTGTTTCGGATAATAAAAATATTTACTCCCAGGGGATGGATCTTCCTAATCTAATCTTACTGGCATAATATACAACATATGATTTGATATCGGGAACAGTATAAGATTATATTGGGTTTACTCGGTAAAAAGTAACCTAAAATAACTTTTTTGATATGATGAAAGACGAAAATTCGGGACGTCGTAGAAACTTCTATCGTGTCCTCACCTGACCTGATGCGAACCACAGAGGATGCTGTTCGGGTGGCTGAGTTCTGGAACGGAACTGTCTGATGCGCCATCGACAGGACAAGAAGAAGAAGGTGGTCCTGTCCCCCCTAGGAATTTCAAACTATTAGATATAGTGACTTCAAATTTTCTATGTGAATATGACTTTAGATAAAATATTTTGAGCGAAATCGGACAACAACTTTGTAAGTTATTTAACAAATACATTTATCGCGTATCAGATACGGAAAACTTCTATATAAGGGCGCCTTGACGCGCTCTCAGCCACGTTATGATTTCCTACTTACTTTTCTGGTTCAATGACCATTTAATGATACATAAAAAATTGAATTTAAACTATTCATACGGTATTCCGCTAATTAGTGGCATTTAACATTGTAATCATGACATTTTTGTATCAGCAAAAGTCGGCTCCCCTTTTACCTCGAGCGGGAAAATGCCGCGTCATTTTTCAGTGTCTCTCAGTAAATAGCTTCGGGGAATGTTACAAATCTTAGAAGTCACAAAGAGCTTTCTGTCCGTGTCTGGGTAGCTTCGCCGAGATAAACATTTTCTACCTTTACCGACGCACTGGGTTTTTGCTTAACTTCTCTACTAACTTTTAACTACCCACTACATTTTGATTAGAATTTATCTACAAAAATTTTATTTGAGCAACTCATTTCTTAAAGGCAGTCAACGCATCTGTTAACTCTCTGGTAGTCTGAAGAGCCGAATGCTCGTTTGTCGTTTGTTTTTAGTTTGGCGGGTTCATTACCCGTAAAGGTGGGCCAATGTTGCGACTATATGGACTCCCACCAATGGCCACCGTAGATCAGGTTAGCCAAGGAAGAGGTGGCGCGATGACTTGGACGCCTTTACGGGGAAGGAGTGGATTGGTTTAGCTCTGGATAGAGGAGAGTGGTCTAAGAGTAGGGAGCCTTTGCCCAGGCCTTTGCCCGTCAGTGGGGCATTACAGGCTAATTTAAAAAAAAACTTAGTTTATGGGTTCAGAACTTTTATTTAGGGATTCAAATGAAACAACGCTCCCACGTTGAAAAATAATGGCCAACGGGCAAGCTTTATTAAACAAAGAAAAAAATAACACAGACAATATATTTTCTATAGACTGTAAATTCTCTTTGTTTATTTGGTGTTATGCCGGAGCTAGACATAACTCAAAGACTACAAAAAACTTTGCCCAGCTACACAAAGTCAGCATCACTACATGATCATTCAAATAAAGCTATGTCTGACTCCGGCATTAAGAAACTAACATTTTATACATTCTAACATCTTGCCAAATTTTCAGGTACGAATTGCTTTTAAATAAATGAGATTTAAAAATGTTCTACTTTTATTTTATTATCCAATGAAAGGTGTTTCAGTTTTCTTTGAAGATGTTCATAAAACCGCTAGACTTCAGTAGTCAAATGGACTTCCAGGAATTCGCATCTAAAACACCGGAATACACGAGTAATACTCCAGCATTGCCGCTGGTGTTCGCATAAATATCTACTTACTTTATGAAACGCTGACTACCAAGTACCAAGTGAGCTCTGCAGAATCGCTTTATCTCCATTATTATATGGCATACGGGCTCCGTAATAGCTTTTGCCTTTGAGAGTAGTATAATATATTTTATTCACTGCTATTATATTAAATCCCAAATACAAAGACCCGTAGTTGTTGTCTCTTTCTATCCTGTGTTCGTTCTACATACGCCTCCAACTGGATTTAGAACATTTCCCGGAATTTCTAAAAATATTATTACCTCACATTTTCTACCTTTCTTACTAGCAGTATGTTTTACCAGTCTTAAGTCTTTAAGCATGTTTTGAGAAGATTTCGTCTTGTTTATTTTTACAACAAATTCGAGTCTATTTATTTATTTTACAATTTATGTACCAACATAACAAATATTAAACATGTAACAGAAAATTTTGTGAACTAAGGATGCCTTATCTCTTGAAAGAGATTTCTTCCAGAACCCCTTAAATAGTACAGACAGCAATCGGTCATCTTAACTCGCCCCATAGTCACACCCTCTGTAATGGGCGTCGGTACACACTTAGGTGAGCCGTCTGCCCGTTTGCCCTTTGTTATATTAAAAAAACTATGTCCTCGCCAAATGCCTTTGTACGTCCCGCATTTTTCGTCATAAGCGACCTTTCGCTTCTGTATCTATAGATTCGAATCAAATTTAATCAAAAAAGAGGCCTCATATTTTTTTAAGCATTTGAGATGTACTAGTAGTTGCTACAGTTGTTATTTATATTATGACGTTCATAAGTACTGTAAAGACTTATGGACAAAAAAAAAGACTTTGTCTTTGACTTTATTTATGATTTAGATTACAGTAGGCATATTCAGTTTGTAGGCCATTAATCAGGAGTGGATGTGACAATAGCAAATAACGGGGGATTCAACTCTAGCTTTGAGCTATTGAGGTGAAAAAGTCTTCGAAACTAGCATCTTCGAAAATAGTGAGCGACATCCGGCGTCGCTCTAACAAAGAGTTGTTTTCGCGTCATTAATTAGGGTCCGGCCTTACCCTCCCCCCAATAATTACCCGCTGTCGACTCCCGGTACACAAGATTTACTGCCCAACAAACGACGTTTGGTTCCGGAATTACCCATTGGGTTTTAGCGCGCCTCGCCTGAATATTAAGTTCAAAGCTTTTTCTTGTCACCAATAGAAAGAAAGAAAGAAACGTTGGATGGATTTTTTTATGAATTTAGAAGGGAATTATGTCAGCAGCTTCTTATATATTTGCTCAGCTGATAAGGTACAATGGATCGTTTGGCGACCTCCCAAAGATATGTTCGTGATCTCAATACAAAAGTCGTATTATTTGCGTTATGATTTAAACCTTATTTATGGTTACTGAAAGAACTCTAAGAGTATTTTTTTTTACTTTTTAGGGTTTCGTAGTACTACAAGGAACCTTTATAATTTCTCCCTGTCCGTCCGTCCGTCCGTCTGCCCGTAAGGTTACCCACAGCATTACCAAATTATTAGACGCAGAGGTATGAAATTTTCCATGTTGATAGAACATGCTAAAAATTGATTAAGAAAATTATTTTGAAAGAAATCGGACAACAAATTTTGAAGTTATTTAACAAATACGTTTATAGCGTATCAGATACGGAACCCTTTTATATATTTTATATAAGCGTGTCTTGACACGCTCTTTTCCATTTTTTATTTCGAATGTACTTTATTGTATAAACAATATAATTTTAAGCCTCGGTAGAATTTTCTCAAATCTCAAAATATTTCTAATTATTAAAAAAAAAAAATAGTTTATGGATTTAGTAAAGTAATTCTATTTTGACGTTCAATACAGATACTTGAATCTTATAAAACTAGTATATAATACTAGCGGACTCGACAGAAGTTGTCCTTCTTATGCAGGACAACGTCTATCGAGTTATATAATCTAGATACCCACTGCAGCCTCATTTAAGGGCTGATATGTGAATCTTAACCATCTAGGCCGCCACCCAAACGCACACAAAAAATCATTCCAATCGGTCTAGCCGTTTAAGAGGAGTTCAGTGACAAACACACACATAGTAGAATTTTATATATAAATTAGATATGTATGTATTTTAGACTGTTAAATTATTTTCATTGTTCTAAAACGGTTGGTGGATTTATGCTATCAGCAGACAAGTAGAACATTGTATTGAAGTCTCGTGAACAAGTTTTTGGAAGGAGGCCAAGTGTGCAGTTGTAAATTAGTGATAGGGGCAGTGTTTAAATACGTCTATTTACAATAGACTTGAATCACCTTTTTTACAATGAGTTAATACTTTAAGATTAGTAAATAAATGCCTTCTCATAAATAAATAGCAATGTAGGACATCTGCGGAATACAACAATCATCAGGCGACCGGAGCTCTGGCTGTCTTTTTTAGTGATTTTAGAATCGTCAATCTTGGAACAATTGAAAAAAAATGTGTACGAGATAGAAATATACGACGATTCTTCTATACAAACTAAGTGTAGGCGCCGCTACATAACGAGATGGCAATGATATTGAGTGAAAAGATTACACCAAAGCAAAAGTAGATGGCGCTGTACGGATGACGACGACTGCAGTACCAACGCTGAAAATCTCCATTCAAACTAACTCACGCTAGCGAAGTTTCTACTTACGATCACGATATATAGACCTTCCGACGAAGTGAAAACTAAAACCAACTAGGAGCTATGTGGGAACAGATGAACATACAAACATTAATAGGCTGTCATTATTATAACGGTGGCCATTGACAGCAAGGGAATGGCGTTGGCCGTTAGTTTGGATGTAGCGAAAGACTTCGACCGGGTTTGGCACAAAGCGCTTATATCGAAGCGACCTTCCTACGGGTTTGCTGGGAAATTGTGCGACTGGATCACCAGATTTTTGACAGATCGTAGCATCAAGGTCGTTGTCAACGGTGTATGCTCGGGCCAGCATTTCTCAAGGGCCGGCAACGCATCTGCGATTACCCTGATGTTACAGTTGTCCATGGGCGTCGGTAGTCACTTAAAAGTACCGCCTGCTCGTTTGCTATATAAAAAAAAATTTAGACTTACACCGATCTAAGCATTAGTCTATTTAACCGTTGGCTATTAATATCAGCATCAGATCTTATTAATATCTAGGTGGACGGATACGGCGGACATCAATACACCAGTTCAAAGCGACTTAACTGCTTTATGATGATATTAAACCATTTGATGACAACACGCGCCTGTCGCATAAGAGGCCTGATGAAAAGATGTAATCGTACCACATCTTTGACGTCAAATGTTAACATTGTTTTTTATTTAATAACAACTTTCTCTTTGCACTTTTAAGACTAGATTGAAACAGTTATACCTTTCATCGATCTAGTATGTTTCACGTTTACGTTTTATTACTATTTATGTACATAATTATTTATATAAACTGTATATTTATGTTTTATTATATATTGTTTCCATTTTTTACCTGTAGCGCTTTATATTCATCAATATTTTTCATACACTCAAAGGATAGCTGGAAGAGATCTCTCTTAGGGATAAGTTTATCCATTGTAAACTTTTTTTCTTAGAAGTCTGTTTAAATATTTATTGCAAAATAAAATAAAAATTAACTATGTTTTTATTTTAAAAGTAGAACAGTTTTTATTCAATAACTCGTTTTTTTTTCTCCATTAGTTGTATCCTGTAATTCCGCGAAGTAATGCCCGATTTTGTTAAGTACTAGCTGTGTTGCACTTTCAATTCCTAAGCATTTTTAAGTGCCAAAAATACTTTTAAAATTTCATTTATTAAAACATTTTTCATCGTGTGCTGTGCTGGCAACACGAAACATCTTATTTATCAGCAAAATAATACAATATAGAAATAATGCATCACCACGTGGGCGGTGCACTCGAAATAAAATCGGTATTTTCACCGTTATAAAGGTCACACACAATTTTAAAATTCCGTGCATTTACCTGCCAAGGAATGTCAGAAACTCGGGGTTCCTGAGTACACGATTATAGTTTACTATTTACTTAGGTATTCGCGAGTTGAGAAAAAGTTGCCAAAACGGAGTGAGGCCTATGACAAGCAGCGGGCAATTTATCCCGATGGCCTAATCTCGTCATTAAAGGCCGGCAACGCATTGCTAGCCTTCTGGTGGTTCAGATGTCTATGAGCGTCGCTAGGCACTTATGTGAACCACCTGCTCCTATGCCTCTTTTAACATAAAAAAAATTGAGGGCGATGATGGTCTTCGCACTTTAAAAAAAAATGAGTTTTTTTGTATGATTGCTATGTTTTTCATATTACTGTACCTTAACCGCAAAGCCTGAATATCAAAAGGAAGATATTAAGACGATAGAAATGGGACAAAGTGATTCGCTCTACAAAATATCGCGTTTTATATTGTAATTAATAAAACAAAAATGGTGTACGGAACCCCTTCTTGTATCCAAGTATCTGTTTGTGCAATTTATACAACACTGCATTACCTGCTGACGTTTTATTTGAATCTTCTGAATTAGATATGATTCTATTCGCACGTCGTACGTCTTCTTTATTCAACTTACTAGGAATTTTATTCAACTATCAATGTGTTTTAAAAATAAATATATTTGATATTTGTTTTTCAGTATATATATAACCATTACGTTACCTTTTAAAGCAAATAATACACAAAATAGTATTAATTAAATTCGGTAAATAGACTCGTGAAAATTTTTGGTTAATAAAAGTTAAAAAAGATGAAGAAGTCCTATTTCACATCTTGAACAAAAAATCTCACTTTGAAACTAAAGGTCACTAGTTTTTTCACGAGTTTCTCACTCATAAATATTTTTTTTAGAAATATATAAATACATACATATGGATAATACACCCAGACTCGAGGTGGGAATCGAACCCGGAGCAGAAGACAGGGTCATATAGCATATATCTATCTTTCATGTTTAACCTATTAACGCCAAAATAGTGAACCATTAATTGAACGCAAACGGGAAAAGAAATGGAAACGGGGACGATATTATAGGATAATAGGAGTAGTAAATAGTAATAAATAGTAATAATAATAGAAGTAGTAAAAAGTAGTAAATAGTAAATGTTCGGGCAGAACAGCGTCTGCCAGGTCTGCTACTTTTTGATTAATGTAAGATATTTAAGAAGTTTTCATATATGTAGTGTGATTCAATGTCTGTTTTCATCTGTTTTTCTTAACTCTACATTTTTCTACATGAGAAGAATATTTTCGTCAATAATACGAGAAAAACCGTTGTTTTTATGTATTAATGATTACATTTTGAGGTTATTAAACACAGTTATGGTAAATATGCTTATTAATAAAGTAATCCATGATTAATATGGTCGCCACATTATTGTATTGAAATATTTGTATAGACGCACGTTCAGTACGCAGAACGCCACAAAGGCGATAAAGAAAGGAATGAATTGCGTACATGCACTTAGCAAAAGCACACACAAACGCTCAGATTGTTACCACATATGCTCTCTAATACACGTAAAGATGATCTCAGTATAGCGCAATACACAAATAATTTTGTACCGATGCTCTATTTGTAAGAACTCTAGCATTCTAATGCATGAATATATTATGATTGCTTTGTTTAATTACATACATACCAAACAAATGCGTACACAAACGCTCAGATGGTAAGCACATAGGTACTCAAATATAGGACAAGATGATCTCAGTATTACACAATACACGAATACTTGAGAGCAGCTGCTCTCATTTTAAGAACTTCAGCATTACATTGCATTAAAATATGATCTCAATGATGAATTACATACACGCATCTAGCAACTTGACAAACAAATGCTCAGATTGCAAGCACACACGCGTCACATACGCGCTTTAATACGCGAAAAGATGATCTGAGTATTGCACAATACACGAATAATTTGTCATGCACGCACGTGTGCACAAATTTCCCACATATGTATACCTTTTTAATTACCCAGTATGATTTAGTACTTTTTAATTTTATCGTTTTTGAACCTGAACCGGTCTTCTAGTTCAGAAGTCATTGTGATTAATTATACAAAATGGTCGTGACATATTAATTTTTAAATTTAAATAAACGATGGTGTAAATTAGTTGTTTCGTGACTTACGCTATAATATTGTATTATTCTAGAACATTCGTAATCTCCACATATTAATGAAATTTTTAAATCATTGTACTAATTTTGAATACATGCCTTTATAACTAGTGTTTTTCTTAAGTATACCAGGTTAATCGTAGGTTTCAGACCTCACGATCTGTTTAATTTAATAAAATTGTAGATTTTTACGCATTATCGTCACTTTTTAACTTGACTTAGCTGGGGCCTCTGGAGTCCACAGGGCGCTAGGCTGAAGACCAAGATGACATATGATAGATCCGGCCCTGGAGTTAAACTAGCTGAAAAAAATTCCTAGTTATCTCTAAGATATATAAACCGCGGGACGTACAGAGATAAAATTTAGCAGGGATATAGTTTATAGTTAGTGGTCATCCGCTAAGGACGGATTTTCGATAGGTCCAGATTAAAGAGGTCTCGTAAGTTCAATTTATATAGTTATTACGCTTACGACGTTACGGGAAACAGATAGTATTCTTCTAAAAAGGGCCAAAAGAACCACTGCCGAAGTCCATATTTCCCAACTCAATTTGGGCAACATCAAAACAAGAGTGAATAGGCATTTTGTTGGCGCACATTCATCTAAAACCACCTCATTACTTACCATCTACTGTAATTGCATTAGAAAGCTATGTTATGGGCTAAAAGAAAAAATCATAGCAGAGCCGCAAGTGATTTTTAAAATAGCCCAATAAAGAATAACATTTTATCTATCTTCTGGATGGATAGATTTTTTTTCTTAATGAACCCCTCCTTATATTTTATTGTTAGTCAATTCGTTCTCCTCTTTGATGTTTTTAATTTAGTGGGAACTTTCATGAGCGGAAGCAGATGTCCATGGGCGCCGGTAGGCACTTCGGTGCCTGCTGCCTGCTCGTCTGCCCCATTGTAACATAAAAAAAAAGACTCGCTTGTAGGTAAGCAACCTTGTGGTCTTTTGCCCTCAACCTTTCCCACTACAACCACTTTAGAGAAACTATATTTATATACAAGGATTCATAAAGCGCTTAAAGTGGAATCGATACTGTATTGTTATTTTAATGAGTTTCACGCAATTCATATTCCTATAAATATAATTGCTATGTATTCACGTGCATTATGTTTGCATAATATATGTACATATTTCTAACTTCAGTCGGTTAGACTCTGTGGTAAGAGTTAAGTCATTTTATTTAAGTGCATTAGTTAGTGGTTTATGGGTTTTAGATAGAAACATTATATAAGTATTCTTATTTAAAATGTATTCTATATGTTATATAGAAGTTTAGATGCTTATGTTTATTAAAAAAAATTGTTCAAGGAACTAGTGAAACAGAGTCAACTCGTTTTGTTCTTTTTTGAAGTGAACGTTACTTTGGATAATAAATATTTTTTTCGATATCAGTATACTGAATGAAAGACCCTTTATCCTTCAATTAAAGTGGTAGATTATTAGATCAATATTATATACTAAATATATCAACACATTATGTTAGATAAGATATGTAGTTTAGTGTATGAATAACGCCGTCACAAACGCTTCGTGCAGCGGCGGACACGTATTTGTCGTATAGAAACAGTGTAATGAGTGCAGTGTCGTGATTTCAGCCGTGAAAATGAGATTTAGAATCTCAATGAGGATAATCTTTTACACGCTGACTACGTTGTGTATGTTAGTGTTCTTGTTTGTGTCATTGAAAGACTTGCAGAAATCTCAGGACGAGGTGATCAATGCAAGAATCAAGAATGTCGAGAGCGCAATAAGTGAAATACTATGTTTCCGTACCATTTGCTTTTCGCTATCGCTTTGCCATTCCTTTTTTACTATACAAACCTTGTCCTAACAATAATAAAACAACAAGAAAGAAATTATCCAATTTGGTGCAGTTATTTGGGAGTTATACACAATGTATGCAACATTTCAGCGATGCACTTTTATTTGCGACTATAAATTGAGATGTAAGCTATTCTATCTTTCAAGTTGGATTAAACTGCACATCGTGTGCAAATTTGATTAAAATCGGTTTAGTAGTTTAGGGAGTCCATCGCGGACAAACAAGGTGACTCGTAATTTATATATGTTAAGATATATGTATACTAAGATGTCGCAGCCAATTAGCTTAATAAGGTGTTCAATGAAATACCTAGACTGTTTACTAAACGGCATCTTTCAAATCATTTCCTGAGTTATATAGCCGTCATTGCAAATTAATTATTTAGTTTAAATCCCAGAACGGTAGTTTTGGGATTTAAACTAAATAACCAAAAAGGTTAAGACGTTTCAAATCTTCTTCTTGGTTATTTTTTTGTTTAAACTTTACACACAGGCTAAGCAAGTTTGATCGAATGGCTGAATGTCATACAGGGAGTTACTTGAACGGCGCCACTTAGTAAAGAGGCTAGGCTGCTGATTGAACGGCCGATTAAGCTAGTCGCCTGCGACATTTATACAATGCATCTTTAAAAACCATGATTTATTTTGATAACAAAATTCTCGATTTAAAAAATAATATTACGAGGTTTCCTCGCGCCCTGCACCGCGAAGACCTAAAACAAACTCAGTCGGGAATTTTTGAACTAGGTCTAGTTATGAGGGATCACTTAGCTATACTCCAGCCTCCTCTTTGATTTTGGTGTAGATCAATTGGATGATCTCAAAGAAGTCACCATCATTACTGATAATAATGATGATGAGACTGTATCAAAAATGGCATTACTTTAAAAAAATATCCCTATTGCCTACTACAACTTGGTGCGTCAATGGCCAGTCACAGTCCAGACTTTTCAATATTAGGACTAATACTGAAAAATAATATTAGGAATACTTTTTAGGTATGTCTAATATTCCCCCTTTCCCCTCCTACTAAGCTTAAATTAAAGGCTTGTATTAGGAGTGGGTGCGACAATCCACCAACGGCGGTGGGGCTTGAACCGGGTACCTTGTGGATTTCAGTCCATACCTTATACCGTTGAGCTATTGAGGCTCTGACGAAAAATATTCGCAGCGTATTTGCATACACAATGCCCTTTGTTTAGTGAAAGTATTTCTCATTTGGATATATTTGTGTATGATTTATACCGGCCGGTGTCGTGCCTTCGTCGGGGACTCGACGGGAGTTATTCTGGCGATATCTTTATATCTTTTATCTATATGTTAATACTGGCGCTATCTTTTAGATATCATGAGATCATACTCGTACTTTTAGTTGGAAATATTTTGTAGAAAAAAAAATTGAAAAAAATAATTACTTCGCCGGAATTTCTTATCTCTCTTGCCCTCAGTATTTATGTGAAATGGACAATGGAAACTAAGTGATCTAAATCTATTTATGCACTATTGAAGAAAACATACACACATATTAACAACGTCTACCTTTTTTGAATGTTAAATAAATATTACCTACTAATTAAAAAATATTATAATATCAAATAAACACACACACATCAACTATCAACCTAGTTATTCAATGTCTTCTTTTCATTCATTGTTTAATATTTCCTAATCTGTGTAATGGATGAATGAATGATCTCATGGATTATCATTATAGATTATCCTAGAGTGGGGATTCAGTGTATCCCCATCTCGATTCCCTAATGAATGTTAATGTGAATATGAGTTTGTTTATTTTAATACGCTTACATAAACATCGTAACGTACGTAAAACTCAGGAGTATTAAAAAGATATACAAGTAATTAGACTCAGAAAAGAGTACTGTTTCAGAGAGATAGAAAAATACGGCAAACGAAGCCTCGTGCCAAATTATGTGCATAATGTCTTTGTAGAATAATACACTATTTCTATTTATTCATTAAACCGGGATCCACAATGAAGGCACGACTCCGAATAATTTTTGAAGAAATCTCCACCGGTTCAAGCAGGAAAAATTGAGTAAATTTTCAAAAATCTGGCACTAAAAATATAAAAACAAACGTCAAAGTTAGCGGTATTCGTAAGCATTACAATAAGTTTGTCTCTTTTTATTGCCGGATTTTTGCAAAGTAATTTAATTATTCCTGCTTGTGTTAGATTTCCGCGAAGTGACGACTAATTCTATTAGGTGTTAATGCAACGATAAAAAGCACTGTAGTGGTGTTATGAACAAGTGTGTATGTATGTGAGTGCTTTACCTCGCGAATGGCTGCCGTGGGATGCTCAGACGCTGCTCCTTATCTGGTGAGTGGCATACAAGAATAACCTCCTACCATCGTGATATTTCCTACTGAAGATATGCCGTATTTTATTATTATTTTTAGCTCTAACATCTAGTCTTTCCATTGAATTCAACGATATAGTTTTATAATTTTATTGTGCGAAACCTTAAATATTTTTCTAAAAATAAATTAGCCTAATCTGTCTATGATTTCTACGAAAACTTATTCAAACATTAACATGGGATTTTAAGTTTATAATATAATTTGAAAACGATAATTTAAAGAAAAATCTATTAGTTATTTGTCCAGGAAAAAATAAAAAATTAATTCTTCAAATATTAAACATAAAACCGTTAAATATGACTATAGTCCAGATTTTGAAATCAGTTTTTGTGTATTTTAATTAAAAATCTTCGGAATAGCTTTCTGGAAACTGCAAATCAAACAGTTAACTCCCACATGGTCTGTTGGCGTAGACGCACGCGATGTCAGTTTGTAGACAGGGTTACATCCAACGGTACTTATTTTAATTGATCTCTGATTAGATTTAGTCCCAGACGCTAACTTAATAAACTTTCCTGTACGAAACCAAGAGAGAGTTCAGATTAATGATAATGCCTTAATAGCTCAAAGGTAGAAAGTTAAGACTGAAAACCGTAAGGTGTCCGATTGCATCCATGATACTTCAAGCTAGAGTTTGGATAAAAAAAAAATCATTTTTAACAATGAATAATTGTGAAGTTCCGCAACCATCAATAATTTTCTAAATTAGGGAGATTGAGAAAGATAGAGAGAATACATAAAAAAAACCCGGCAAGTGTTAGTCTGACTCGCGCACTAACGGTTCCGTATATTCACGCAATACTTTACCAGGTTGTGACATAAACGGAAATTGAAATGTGACATTAACGGCCATATCTTAAGATGGCGTACTCTAAGAGGGTTGATTTTTTTACATTTTCAAGGGACTACAGATCTCAGTATTTAAACTCTACGTATTTAACTCTGTGGCTGTACCCGTTCCTGGGAAAGTTTTTGACAGACGGACAACGAAGTGATACTCTAAGGGTTCCTTTTTTTCTTTGGGGGTATAGTACCTTAAAAATGGAAGGAGCTTTAATGTGACAAATAACAAACCGATGATTACAGAGCAAACAAAATAATTAGAGGCGACATTCATAAAAGAACAGCCGATAATCGGTCGCGCCATCTTGCTAGCGGCGATGGCCAAATGTTTCCGCTTTAATTCCTTAGTAATTTGCTGCTTCCGGTCTCAACCAATCCATCCGTCAGCCGACCGTAATTATATTATTTCGGCAATAAATTATCGAATTTTTGAATACATTGGAAGATCATAATTTCGGCTGGGCACAATGGTGCCGCCTTGTTGGCATTTTTTAAAAGTAATTTATTAATAGTCTACGGTTTGTTTCGTGGTCTTATTAGTTATTTTTGACATTTAGAATTTAAAATGAAACTCTATTTGAAAAAAGGTCTTGAACCATAAGTAATATTGTTTAAGGTAATATTTTATCTGCATAATTATATAAGTAAGACGCTGGAAAGAAAATAGTTGTACTTACGATACTAAAATAATATTATTGTTTCATATTGTTAATATGAGAAAATAATATTAAAGAACAGTATTGACGAACTAATAAAACGTTACGGTTTAGCTGGTTTCCCAAAAATCGAATAAAATATAAGGTTCGCAAAATCCCCATCCCATCCAATCTATGTTTACTTACTTTTAGGGTGTTGTATATTAAGTTTTTACAAATGTATGTAAAGGGAAATACTCTAGTAAATAAATGTCCCTTACTTTCTTTTTTATATTTTACAATTCCAAAAAAGTTAGAAGGAATGAACCAAAGTATAATAATTTTTATTTCATAGTGTGCATCAAAGGGATTATACTAAAATAATTCAAAGTCTAAACATGAAGATGCTAGGGCCGTCCCGCACATAAATCGATAAAGCGATAGTTTGATTTGATTAATTCCGTTGGAAATTAACTCGGCGGGCAAGCAGGGTATCGACACAAGCCGTCGCCATGGCAACGCGCCCCACTCACAATTCACTAATTACGCCACACTGATTGCTTTTCACTTTTTTCTGCCCCACAAGAATCTGACGCCACCCCCACTAGTGGTGCGAGGAGTCGATTAAAATGTGTCGGTAATTTTGAGTAAATTCAAAACAATATCTTAATGTCTTGTAAAATGTAGTTAGATCTTCTCTAAGTGGCCCATTTTTTGAATCACGGGTAGATTTTAAAATATTTGACGATCCAAGACAGATTCCTATAATCCATTAAGTATTTTTAAGACTAATGAGAATGTTGCAAGTATACCTAATACTTAAGATATATTTATATAGGAACAACTAAGGTATGGTGGGAGCTTAAAACGAGTATATTACGGATTTTATACTGCCAGACTGTATAGCTACCGAGACTTCAGATCACATCACATGTATTATTAAACCACAAAACCTGACCAAATAATTAAATATTTCTCATTATTCCCATAAGTATTTGATTATGATGATCACGATAAAATCTTTATCGATAGTCATACATGCAGCGATGACATGGCATCCTTTATTGATGACGTCACGCCGATCGATGCAAGGAAACGAGTCATTATAGTGTTTCTATTCGTCACACTGATTAACCAAATGATTAATTATACAGCGCACATTGGATCACTTTTTTAATGAGCACCGCCCGCCGCTATTGTAAACAGACGGACAAAAAATCCATAGGAAACTTTTTATCGACCTAAAACATTGTGTCGATTCTATAAAGTTTAAGGTTTATGTTTTAATAACGGAAGAAAAAACATATAATTTCCCTTATTTTTACATAATCTTATTAATACCTGAAGCAAAAAATCTCGGTACCATTTATGAAAATGCGCGGACGGAAGAGTAAGGAATATGGTACGATTATAAAATATAGGAAGAAGGGTGTGCAAATGTTAATATTTTTATATAATATCCATTATAAAACCTCACGCACTCCAATTCGAAACTATTAACATACACATGTATACATATTACTATACGATGGTGTCTAAGCAAAGTCATGAATACGGTAAAGATATTAAGTGTCAAATACAATCTCTAGTATATAAATAAATTAATTAAAAAAAATAACCACATAAAAAATGGGATAAAAATAACTGTAAACCCACTCGTTGAAATATAGAGCAGGGAGCGCATCGATCTGTTGCGGCCGTTCGCGTAAGGTGACCATTGATCTGATACCCCTGACCTTCGCAACACTCACACGCGCGCCGCACGCACACGATGCACACTACACACTCAGTGACGTAGACAAACAATACTTAGTATAGCAAGTAATTTTATAAATAAATACTACTTTAGAATCATCTACATAATATACATACTCGTACAACTACATAATATCTCTGTGGAGTCACCTCCTCCCATATTTTTTTTATATATAATAAAGGGCAAACGGAAATACCGACACCTACTTTACTATCAAAAGGCTCTTAAACTGGTTTTTTGCGTTGTGATAATACTTTTATATTCAAATGTATTTGAATAAAAATTATATTTACGTATACAATATTTTTTAATTTATACCAGCGGACCCGGCAGACGTTCACTTGCCCGAATGTTGGCTCATCTGCTATTAGCAAATTAACCAATCTCTTTTACGGTTTCTTCATAAAATGTGACACGGGCCAAATAGTTTAAGAAAGAATAATTTTGGCATATCAGTCAAAAGGTCGAGTAAAAACGTCATCTCTTTGAGTAGCGACAAAATCTGGATTTTCAGTAATTTTAAAATAATTTTAAGAAGTTTCTATTCTATTCTTCTCTTTTAAACCTTCCCGAAAATAACGGAAATGAAACCAAATTCAAAATGTTTCAACTGTTTTTGAGTTTTAGCGAAACTAGCCGACAACGATTGATTTTTATAGATGTAGCTACAGTGCCATGTTATTTTTTATATGTTCAATATTTGTTTATGGGATAATTTACGAACTTTATCTGTCCGTATATCTAATAAGCCGATTTTGAATGCCAACCTGCTTATAATTTTACCATAATATGACAATTATAATATCGATACGATGTAAATAATCGTTTGCATTAATATGCTTTACCAAATCTGACATTTCGATTTTATAAAAACGGCTATATTTAAGACGTGCAATATTTTCACACGATAATAACTATAACTTAAAGAATATTGTATATATTATCGACATTTTGGAATAAATTAACTCACATAAAATACAGATTAAAAATCGTAAAATTCGCATTTTTAAATTATTTTATAATTAATAGCTGATCAAGAGACAACGATGTTTAATTGTTATCTACACATCTGTAGATAAAGATCTGTCCGTCATTTCTAAATCCTTGTTTATATTTATAGACATACATATTGTCTAAAGTAGTGGTAGTTTTATAAAAACAAAATGGCAATTTATATAACGCATATTGACCCCCGAAGAAATTAGGCCCAGTAACAGGCACTTACAAAAGCTCGGTTCGACTCACTCCGCCAAGTTTCGCTAATCCACCTTTTCGCCAACATTCCAGTCAACTTTTCCGAGTTAAGTCGCCCTTAATAAAAATCTTCCGAAGCGATTAACATTTCAAAAATCAGAACGGCCGAAAGGCACGCGATCGGTTCACGAAACAAAGGAAATAAATACGTTTAGTGGACGCTCTACTCTATCTGTTATTGATTTAATTTTTTTTCCCACTTTCCATGCGGGTAGTTATATGCGTGTGAATTAATATGAACACTGCCCGATGTGTGGGTGTATGCACTCTAAGGGTTGCCAGATGTCCCAAAATTTACTACTATATTCATTTCACAAATTTCCTTTCCATTAATTGTTAATGAGGTGGCAATTATGCATTCGGCCCGCCTCATGGTAAGCAAAAGACTATTGCCAGTACATTAGATTTTGCCTTGAGCGTAGTTGATCTTCACTAAAGTGATCTAGTATATCCCTTATCACCAGCAGGACTCCCATTTCTACTAAATACCAGTCAATGTTAATACATACATAGGTATTATTTTTAGCACTTTTAGTAGAAGTGCTAAAAGTGGGTAAAGAAACCTAAGCATATAGACTATGATCTGAATTTATGGAATCAGGGAAGTAATCCATGCATTCATACTACAATCTATCTCTTTTCGTCGTTACTCCTTAGTAAAGTGTATGTTTATTAAGTTCTTGATTTCCTCATCGCGATTGGAAACTTTTTAAACATGACAACCCTATACATTCGCAACACACATAATTAGTGAAATAGGGGGGTATCCTAGGTATTAATCTTAAAAAAAAAAAGAAGCTCGTCCGCGTAATTTTGTGTTTTGTTTATAGGTTTTGCTAGAGCGGAAGGCTGGTTCACTGCCAACTGCGCCAACGGGTCAGTCAAATTCGGGATAGCTCTGTTGAGCTTGTTGCTGAGTAGTAAATGGACAGATTATGAACCGTTATCTCGGTTAAAAAACGACTTAGCTGGGTGTCATAGTCTTACCTAAGATATTCTATGATTTAAAAAAAAAATACGTACCTATCAATAAATGGTACCGAGGTGCAAGTGGCGGCATCGCAGTGCAACACTGGGGGCGCCACCGCAGCAAGAAGAGACCCGTCCTCTCCAATCACATACGGAATATGATCTAGATAGACGTTGTCAAAGAGACACATTCTCTTCATGTATTCCTCCGAATGGGTAAATATGGTAGGCGGTATACCTGCAACGGATATGCTCGTTATATTTTGAATCATTAACAACACATCTTCACATGTGTGAACCCTTATTTGAACACTTGTTTGAACACTTGTTTGCAAATTTGTTTGAACAATTATTTGAACACTTGTTATAATGCCGAAGCCAGACATAGCTCACGGTGTTTGTATATTTTTATCTTGAATACTACATAGTACTACAAAACTGCGCAGTTACACAAAGTACCCGGCCACACTACATGATCATTCAAATGAAGATGTCAGTGTGGGTAGGCACAACAAGATGGAAAGTTTCGGCGAGGAATGAAAGATGGGAGTGAAGGTCGATATGCTCATCCACCGGAATGGAAGATTTTCGTGTTCGAGCTAGTTGGAGTTGCCCGGGGCGGCCGCGCCTCAACGACAGTTGTTCGTTGGAAGGTCTATATATAGTAATCGTAAGTAGAAACTTCGCTAGCGTGAGTTAGTTCGTATGGAGATTTTCAGTGTTTGTAGTGCGGTCGTCTTCATCCGTACAGCGCCATCTAGTTTGCTTTGGTGTAACCTTTTCTACTTGACATCATTGCCATCTTGTAATTAGTAGTGAAATTTTTCGTTGGCTTCTTCTTGAAATGTATAATTTAGATAAAGATAGAAATAGAAATAGTGCCTCAATAGCTCAACGGCATAAGGTATGGACTGAAACCTGGAAAAAAAAACACCATCGCCGTTGGGGTATTGTCACACCCACTCCTCCAACTTATTCTGTAGTGGCAGCTACATCAGATTTAACAAATACCTTACTTTTTCTGACATACCGACAGCGTAATAGCGGGTATTGCACGTGTGCTCCTGGATCAGCTCGGACCGATTGCTGAACCAGCCCACAAGCCACTTCAGGTCCTCGAACTTGGTTATCTCGTCGTTGATTACTTTCCTGGTCAACCGAAGGTACTCCACGTCCGCTTCGATAACAGATTCGTCCTTATCTTCACCATAGCTGCGAATAAAATATACATGTAGAGTGCTGACAGTCTAAAAATGCACGCCCCTTTAAAGTATTCACCTCAACATGCAAAATAGCGTCTAGAAGCAAACACGCAAATTCGTCAATATACAGTTGAGTTGAGTTCGTCAATATTGAGTTTACAGTAGAAACGCAAGCGAGCTTTGCAATTAATTAGCGGAGGGGCGTGCATTTTTAGACTGAACTATCTATACACACATAGTATACAACCGTATACATCTGCACGTGCTGAATTAAACTGGATATAAAAGGTAACAAACCAATAAGACCACTATGATTAAATTACAGCCTTGTGCCTTTATAAATAACAAATGGACAAACAGGCAAGTGATTCTTCGGAGTGACTACAGACGCCCATGGCTAACTGAACTATTAGAAGACTAAGAATAAGCATGCTCTTTTCTAGAAGGGTCTTTAAAGTCGTATCGGTTTTGAAATTCCTGAGCTGGCAACTGGTACCATGGAGATGAAGAAAGAAATAGAGAGAAGGTTCTATAGAGATGTAGTTGAAGCGAGGCAGGAAATTCCTAGAAAATCGCGCTTACTTTCGGTATTGCATTTTGAGAATCGCCTCCGACATGTGGATTCTGAAGATCACGCCCGGTCGCAGGTGTGCCTGGTACAGATCCTTCGGCATTTCCACGAATGTGGACTCGAATTCCTGGAATAGTGGAGAGAGTGGTAAATCCTGTCCCCAGTTTCTTGTCCGAATTTTTGCTCGTCTGCTTTTCGCCAGTTGACGAATCTCTTATGCCTTTTGCATGAAACGTGCAATATATATTGGTAGTTAGACGAAACGTTGCCGCGAGCTAACGTACAAGTAACGCCATCTGTTGTCGGTCGCACAAATGCGTTATAAAGGCACTGCGTTATAGAGAGGATGACAGTAGTAAATAACTATATATTTGTAGTTTATGGTAGTTATATCAGAAGAGCTTTTGTATTTACAACATCTGGCAAGCTGGTGGTTTATGAAACAATTCTTAAAATTCCTTATTAATGATTTACTTGATATTTTATATTTATAGATACGATTATCATTTATAATTAAAAATATATCAGTTTTAACAGTCTAGGTAGAGTAGACACTAAGGTCTTAAATATGATTAGCTTACCATTCTCGTCGCAACCATGGGGATCAAAGAAGTAGAAACTGTCCTCGTGTTTCCATATAGCTGTGGAGCCCCCTCTAGCAGTTAGTACTGCATGAGAGTGTTCTTTGAACAGCTGCCTAATAGATTCTTTGAGAGAGTGAATACCACTGCCGGGCTCGGGGTGAAGTTGACCTAAAAAGATGCATTCCCTAATTAGCCTTATGTTAAAGAATTTGAAAAATAAAATGATCATGCGCGTGTCTAGACAGGCCTTTATAGAACATAAAAAAATTCAAGTCTAATACTTTGGATATGAAAGAAAGAAAGAAGAGGAAGAGAGAACTATGCGACATTGCGAGCGGACAGACGCGGACGGACAGACGGACTGCCAGAGCGAAACTATAAGAGTTCCTTGGAGTACTACGGATCCCAAAAAATCTGAGTCAGACTCGCGCACTAATTGGTTCTGTACCATCACTATAAATATCACATTTTTTTTGTGCAATGTAACTATAAATTTACGGTCTTCCGAATTTCAACTTGAACTACAAGTTTTTTACCAAATTTTATGATTATAGGCCAATGGGAAGTACCCTAAAGGTTTTGATTCCCTTTTAGAATGTACAAATATGGGATATACCACATACATATATGGCCATATCTTTTGATTATACCCTTATAGGGTTTAGTTTTCACAGATTCAAACGATCGCAAACCTATCAGCCTAGTATTGCGCAAAATACCTTATCTCGGTCTCCCCTATGAAGATATCCACTTCAATCATTGAAACAGTCACTGGTGAAGCGAAGTAGAGTAGTAGATAATAGAAGTAAAGTAGAGAAATTGTATATAGAGCTTGATTAAATTGTCTATTGAGGCGATGAATATCCAAAGTTCGTACTGTTTAATTGGTTAAAGAAAGATACAGAAGTAATTAGTTACCACTGTAAGCACTATCCAAAACTTCGGTTTCGATACAGTCATATTCGGAAACTTTGAATTTGGTTAAAACATCGGCAGCAGCCAATGTACCGCCGGAGCTTAGTTCTTCTTCTTCTGCGCCTTCTTCAGTTTCTTTCGGTGTTTCCAGATTGATACCCATACGTTCCAGGAGTTCCATTGTATTTTGATAAAGAATATCACCACGGATAAGAGTCTACAATACAAGGAATAGTGCGACGTCAAGTAAATTATCATGGATTTCGTGAAACTAGTCTATATTATACCTTGCAGGTAATTAAATCAAAAATATAAATATTTCAGTGAAAACAAACTTATACCTGGTAATTTTGGGATTTTTTAAGTTCATTTAAATTTTGGCGCCAAAATATGCTCACAATTATCATGACGTCTCTTTGACGTAATATCTTGCCAAACAAAAAGCCGTACTTGAGCGAAATCCGAGTGAAGTTTACATCGACAGTCTGTTTGGCAAGATGTGATATCTTGCCCTCCAATTGCTATTAGCTGTCACGTTTGTCTTTAATTGAATTGATTCATATCTATCAACTACCTAGAATTTTTTTTATGAGGATATTTTAGTGGCAACTACCCCATTAGAGTACGATAGCATAAAAAATATAATGGTTCACGTGAAATCGTAAACAATGAATATATTTAGCTCCGATTATATTAAGAAACATACCAACTTATTTACTATTCTGGCGCAACGTTGTCAAGATTTATTTAAGTCTATTTTATACACGGAAAAATAAAAGGCAAATTGGTAATATTTTTGATCGCACTTTTGGGTGACACGTACAAAAAATGCTAAAATATATGCAAGTATTACCTCGTCAACATCATCCTGTGTCCAGGTATGTCAGATATCAATTTTAAACCAGTATTAGAATGGATCACCCATCTATCACCTGGTCTCAACAAGAGCTAATTGACCTAACAATCGACTCAAATGCAGACCACTGATTAGGCCACGACCTACTCGATTATGTAAGCGACGATATGTACATTATATGCCACAAACGGTTTTAGGTTACCGTCATACATATATCATACATATATGTCTATTCAGCCTACCGTGTCCCTCAAGGTCGTCACGGTGGGTCAGCTTTCACAGTTACCGTTTGTCAGTTGCGATACTGTTATACAAGCCTATAAACCTTGCTTTCCTTCCTTTTCGCTGGAAAATGTATTCACATGATCCAGCCAGATGATCGCGGGTAGATTCTTTAGTCAGGAGTGTAGAACTGTATGTTCCTTTACATCCCGCATTCGATCATTTTAGAGTTTCTTAGTCCTACAAGGAACCCTTATAGTTTAGCTTTGTCCGTCCGTCTGCACGATCACAAGGTGGCCCGTCTCTAGGATTTCCAAACAATTAGATCAGGAGTCGGCAACCTTTTGGCAGGCAAGGGCCGCGTCGGTAAAAAATTAGATGCCGGTGGGCCACATTTTTAAGAAATTAGATGCCGGCGGGCCACATTTTGAAGAAAGTAGATGTGCGGGGGCCACACTTGTAAAACAATTATATGGAAACTGGTGTGTAGTTATCTATTTATGAAAGTAAACATGCAAGCAATATTAAAAATACGAAATATTAGTATAATACGACAAAAGTTTACACTCGCGTAATGTAATTAATTAACTAACTATTATTTGTTTATCTTATACTTAAAATATAAAGCTGAAATTTTTTTTTGTTTGAACGCGCTAATATCGGGGACTACTGGTGCGATTTGAATAATTCTTTCAGTGTTACAGCCCATTTATCGAAGAAGGCTATATATCATCACACTAAAATGAAACCTATTTTTTCACCTAATTTTAAGCGGACGAAGTTGCGGGTTACAACCAGTAAGAAATAGATTACCAATTATAAAACAGCCGTGGGCCACAAAGGGAGGGGTCGCGGGCCACGCGTTGCCGACCGCTGTATAAGATACACACATCTAATAGTTTTGGTAAATCGTTGCGAGACTGGAATTTTTACTAAGACTTTTGATTATTCGTTTATAGCCATTACTTTAAATCTTATGTTTATTTTTCAGTGATGTGTATCCTAATAGCGTTAGTGATATACCCGGTCTGTTTCGCCGCTGAATTAAATCTTGGTGAGTATATAAGCTAAGCTTACTGTATATACCAGATATATACCTAAACAGAATTGAAACGACTCTTTGTGTGTGATCCAAATAACTGCCCTTAATTTATAAAAGGATTCCTACATGAAAATTGAAGAAGTATGAAGGATGACGACTGCACTAACAGAGGGCAAGCCGATACATTAACGGCCTTTGAGAACTGAGTATGCTCTTTCCTTGTAGGTTCCTAAGTCGTATCAGAAGGACCCTAGCTTTCCACGATGATAATGAGCGAAGCAAGAAATTCCTGGTAAATCGCAGGGCTATGGACTTTTGGATATTGAAATTTATATTTCGGATAGACTGTACTAATTACATAAATATGTGAATTATTATATAAATCAACTGGCCCATTAACGCAGCTGGCAGAATCTCCTTTTATAAAAAAAAAAAAAAATCAATATTTGTGTATAACAGGCGGTTGTTACCATTTATGTATTTTATTTATACTGAGTGACTTGTAAGACTCTTCTCGTTTCTCTTTATAATTATGTATTAAAAATAGGTACTTCATTTTTGACAAAATTTCCTTAAAATTAGATAAAGCCGCCCTATGGTTAATTTGCTGTTCGAAAAAGTTAGTTCGTAAATGCATTTCCCAGCGTAAAAAAACTGGTCAGTTATAAAAAAGATTTAATGACGGCTGTCAGTCGGAATTAAACGCGATATCAACTATGAATAAAATTAATGCAGTTCAATTTTGGCTATACTTATTTAAAAAATAGGTAATTCGAATGAGTGAAATAGGTAATTTTGCCTGCCCTAAGGACTAAAGTATGAAGGGAAAACGGACCATCAAGGTGCGTCCACGCTAGTATGTCCATACGTTCCGTAAATAATTAGTTAACTTTCTCCGGTATGTCAGATCCCCTCCTCCTCTCTCCCCCTACATGTGTGTCAATGTATACCTTCCCCGCTCCCCCTACACGCATGTCAATGGGGGGCCCGTTGCTTCCGCTATTACGACATATATCTAATACATCTTGGCCGTCAAGTGGGATCTGATTTGAATGCAACGCGTACGTTATTGTTATGATCGTTATACCACATAGTCGAACGGTCTGCGGGGGCGAATCTCGAATCTTTTTTTAACTTTTGATATCATATTACTTGAGTGATGTTGCAGTATCTTAAGGTAATAAAAGAGATGTCAGGAAATCTTAAAGACGTTGCGCTAACTTTTGCCAAGCAGCGTTTATAGAATCCATTGTACTGCGCGGTTGTTTTTTTAGAATGGAGTATGTGCTTTTCTCTAAGGCCTCTTTTTTTATGTAATAAGGAGCAAACGAGCATATGGCATTCACCAAAGTGGCTATCGATGCACATGGACAACCACAACACCGGAGGGCTTGCAGATCTGTTGCTGTATCGAGCAGATCGATAAGAGCTTGGTTGCCGACGATTCGGGCCGCTCTACGTTAAATGCGGTCAAATGGAAGCATCTGTTATTTTGGGGCTCCCGGTCAAAGGTGACAGCAGTACTCCATGTGAACCCGAAGTTGCGCTATATTCAGTTGCAATAGATGGCCTGGCTTAAAGTATGGCTTCGCGCTGTTGAGGACACCAAGCTTTTTAGAAGCTAATTTAGCCTTCTCTTCCAAGTGACCGAGGAACTTAACGTCGCTTTGGCTCAGAGACACTTGGAGGTTAAAGCATACACTACAATTTTATTTATTCATATAGATATCTCTCTATTGGCAGTCATAATCGTAGTGTACGTATATGGTAGGTTACGTATACTTTCTTTCGGATCGTGCTGATAATAAACAATTAAACGCGGAAGAGCATGCATTGAATTCAAATTAGCTGATAGCACGTGGGTGTATCAAGGCCTCCCAGGGGGCGCCGGCGCCGGGACCGCTTCTTTATCAGAGCTCTGAACATTTTTGATGTTTGATACTCCAAATTATTAAGTAATAAACCTTACGAATAATCTGTCTGTTTGTCTTCTGACAGGCGTGGCGATGATGGCGGTGCAGCATTCGAGTTCCATAGAACCGATTTTCCCTCGTTTTTATTCTAATGGTTATAGTAGCCCAAATAGGTCGAGGAGATCGCAGCTAGAACAATGGTCGGCATTTGAGTCGATCACTAGGCTAAGCATTTCTTATCGCCGCCGGGTAACAGATGGGTGACCTATTATAACACTTTCTCAAATATCCGACCACCTCAGTGTTTCAGAGGGCACGTAAAACAGGGCTCTCAATTACTGCCACTGAGTGATATTAGTAGAGAGGTTATATGGATTGTGGTCATCTTAGCTCGCCCCACAGCCATCCTCTGCAATTTAAGCGGACCCCGCTACTAGACCGGGATAACGCTAGGTAGAAGAAGAAGAGGTTAATGTAGTCTGATTATTGCTACTCGAGAATTAAGAGTATTCGGTGCTCCTTATCTTTACATCGATCGGTGATTTACAGTTTAAAACCACACTCGTCGCTTGCGAGAGGCGTACGATGAAAAAATATTAACATTGTGAAAGACCGAATCGTGTGTGGTTAACCGAACTGACCACGGTTAAGGATCAGATTGAGTAACGATCCGAAAATTAGCCAATAGTTTCATAAGTCTCGCATCCACGCTACGGTTACAGAGAAAGCATCTCAAAGTAAAGTATCCCACACAAAGACATTTTTATTTAAAATGTTGCAACGAGACCATATGGCTCTCATTCTCAAAAAGTTGTCAGATCTATTTTAGAGCCACGCCTCTAACTCTACACGCTCGTACTCCACACGTAGTTACTTTACTGACTCTACGCCGCAGTCAAAATATGTGGCTTGGGCAAATTTATTTACTTTTCATTAATTTTCAGTAATACAATAATTCTAGCATTAAAAAAAAACCACGTTTGTTTGGGCGGGGTCAATAACCGTGACGCCATATATCAAACATATTTTATGTGTTATTGATAACACACTTAATATGTTCTATTAAAAATTCATGATGGGAGTGTGTAGTATTGACAAATATCGGCGCACGGCGTGTGTTTTACGTCTGCGATCGTTACGGTTGCAGCGTAAACGTCAAGGTGACGCTTAGTGGAATGCACTGTTAACATAAAGTGACGCCATAACAGCTTCGAGTGTTTTGGAGCGAATTTTAATTTAGCGAATCTTAAATTTGTTTCTTGTTTTGCTATAAAAACGTTAATTTCTGCAGAAATATTATTTCTTTGGCAATAATAGATACTTGAAAACATTATAAACCTATTTTTCAAAATTTCTCTTGCCTATTTAAGCTCATATCATAAGTATGCTAGTAACGCTAAATAAACGTGCAAGAATTTAAACCTATTCTGACAGACATTTTCTAAGGAATGCTCCAGAACATTTTTCAGAAAAAAGCACATTATAAGCATAAACTGCATAAATGAATATTCATAAATGAAATGATAGATTTTGAAGAGAGAAAGCCAGAAAATTTGGATACAGAGGAATTGAAAAAAGAAGCAAAATTAGGATAAACAATTGCATAAACCAAAAAACTTAAAATATTTGGTTTAAGCAATTGTTCATCCTATAAAACTTTATATACCTACCTACTTAGATACAAAAGGGGATAATAGGTCAAAATACTTTCCTGGTTTTCATAGTGACTTATTCATAAAAAAAATCTTAGGGAGGAAAAAGTTAAGAAACAAATATTATACCAATATGGCAAGAGCGTCGCCAGGCGATGTCCCAGGGGAGTGGGGGGAGCAGCCCAAAATAAAGGATGGATAAGTATGATTTATTAAAAATATTTTACGAGATTTACTTTATCAGTCAAACGGGTCATGTAAGTAGTAGTAGACTCAGGACTTTGATTTCTATGGACTTGACTACATTCTTCGAAGTTCTAGGAAAGCAACTGCCCATCCCTGTCCCCCGCCCCCCTTGTAATATAGTACAAAGCGAATCCGAAACAACCATGTAGCATGCACTAAAACACTTACTTCTTCTACAGATAGCACAGGTATATTTACATTTGTTCTTCTCGGGCGATACGCTATTATCACACTTTCTCTTTACCGACTTGTAGGAATGCTGAGAGATGACGTGCGCCTGGAATTTAAACAACAAACTATACTTTCCTACGGACAAGAAAAAACAGGCATTCACACTTTTAATATTAAAATTATATAATTATTTTCCCGGCCGCCTAAACTTGTCATTAAAGGCCGGCAACGAATCTGCTAGCCTTCTGTCCGTGCAGATGTCCATGGGCGTCGATAGGCTCTTAGGTGCCTGCTGCCTGCTCATTTGCCACTTGTATCATAAAAAAAAAATTAATGGTTGTTGCCCGCAATGGGTCTGTCTAAATTTTAACTTGCCTTTAGACAGCATTATTTTATCTCTATAGAAAAATCCGTTTTTGGCGGAATTTTACTTTTACTTTCGTATTAGGTGACCTATAATAACCGTTTTTATATAAAGTTAAAAATTAAATTAAAAAAAAAAAGGTGAAACTCCCTCAAAATCTCATATGAAAACGTTAATTCCGGTTTGGTGAAGTAAAAAAAATAAAAGTTTCATTTTGTTCAAACACCTCACCAACAAAGTGCATTCTTTTTACGAAATGTCATTATGTGTTGTTGTCGTTTGTCTTAAGGGAGCTACTGAAAATCAGCTTTAGAGTATTTACTCTGATTGAAGCTGAGTAGTTATCCCTTTCAGACTAATGGCAGCACTATATCTATTTGCTTAGTTGTTCTTTGTTTTTTACGTTTTTGTGTGTAGTAGATTTAAGTTTTCAGATATAGTGTTGTTATTTATTTATTTTATGACTGAATAAAGTTTCTTTCTTTCTTTCTTTCTTTCTTTCTTTCAAAATATTTTTATTTTATTTTTTGAAATATTTTAATTTATATTCTATTATAACTCCACTTCTTCATAACAACTTATTATATTAAAAAGCCCATAAATATGCAATAAAGCTTGACAGAACAAAAAAAATCATGTACATATTGCTTACTAATAATTGCCCAAATTATATTTTCTGTACTAATTCCTAGTCCGTACTTTTTTCTCGTTTCCCATTTGGCGTGAAAAGACCCATACATATAGATGTTTATTTTAATTTTAAAGTACTTTTGTATAACAGTTTTTTTTTTTTTTCATAAAATTGTTTTTTTTCCCATGTGAACATGTTATTTGTTACAAAATAAACAAATAAATATAACACAAAAGGACAAGAGAACCCCCAGCCTCCGTACTAGTGAAAACTTTTACTATTAAAATAAAGTCTTTACTATAAACTCTTTACTATTAAAATAAAGCAAGATAGAATGTAAATATCTATACTTAATATATAAAGCTGATGAGGTAATTTATTTGTCTGTTTGCGTGAACGCTCTAATCTCAGAAACTACTGGTCCGATTTGTAAAATTCTTTCAGTGTTATATAGCCCATTTATCGAGGAAAGCTATATGTCATAAAGCTAAAATTTAATGGGACTTTTCTAGCTAATTTTTCGCGGATGAAGTAGCGGGCACAGCTAGTAAATGATAAAATTAAAAGTACTCTTTGAAAGCAGACTACATAAATTGTTATTATTATCAAGTGAAGATTATACGAACGCGTGCATTAATAGCGGTAGGTAAAAAAGACATAATGGTATATTAAATTTTCGCAAAAAAACAACCTCTGATAAAGTAATTCTTTGTTCTAGTTATGCCGTAATACCAGGCTTCCATTGGCAGTGATGTAATTGACGTCAGGTCTTCTCGAACGTTCCACGCTACGTCGAAACTCTACCAAGAGCATGCGCGCTGAACGACTCTACACTGCGCAACTTGTCTCTCTCATTCAGTTTACGTTTGGATTTCTTCGGCCTTTGCCTCTACGAGATAATCATCAATCAAGCCGCCCAATGTAGAGCACGAAGAATTTAATTGCTTTAAGAGTTTTTTTCTTTTTGTTTGGAAAATATTCCCTTATAGGAAATTCCTTTTTATTTAATTGTATCATACTGTAACACCCCCCTCCCCCCTACACGGTAGGTTTATTCCGCATTATTTAAAAAAAAAATATATAGAAAAAAGCGCTGTAGGATTATTCTTGTATAGCGCGCTTGTACGATCCCGAATGCGCATAATATAATATTAAATATGTTATAATATTATAGAATAATATTAATGCGTTATAATATCAAGTGTTATAGGGGGATAACGGTGTGTTGAAAATCATAACAATAGGTATAGCGTGAATAAATAAATAAAAAAAAAGTCGTGACTCCAGGGAAGATGGAACAAGTTCAAAGTTAGTTTTTCGTAGTACTAAAACTAAATAAATATATAGGGCTACAGAAAACGATATTTGTAACACCTAAATATATTAAAAAATCTAAGCTTCTTAAGTTAGGTATATTTGGGTGTATGAAATGAAAGCCTAAATTATGGCTATTATGATTTGAAGAATTTCATATTTCATAATTAATTTCAATTGCAATAAATACTCTAATGGTTGTAATTAATTTTGATTGATAATAATTAATAGGTCATTTGATTAAATATTATCAATTACAGCAAATCAAAGTTATCATTATTGAAAAAGTTCATAATCTGCATAGTTTTATAGACAGGAATTTTTTTCCTTTCGTATAGGTCGATGAAGTATATACCTTTTTCACACTTATTATTTTGTTTGTTATTACTAATACTTGCTTACTTTGTATTATTTATTGATAATTTGTTAACTACAAACTTATATTTTGTGTATTAATTTAGTGGAATGAACTCTTCCTGTATCACAGTTTCTTTTAACTAGCACAGGAATAAGGGTCTTAACTCAATTGTACCAAATGTAACAGTTTCTTAAAATAAATAAATAAAATAAATAAATATAAAGTATAAACGTAAGGTGGATACAAATATTTTTTATAACAATATCAACTCGTAAGTCACGTATTTTTATCATCAAGTATTTTATCATAATCAAATGTGATGCATGAGAAGTTATTGTTTAAACGGATTTATATTTTATACGAGCGATGACCGAATGAGAAGCTCGTTGCTAAATCAGTGACCGTTTTTTATTTTTATTTGGTTCCTTAAACTGGTAACAGCTGCAAAACCTATATTCTATATACAAAAAAAAGTGCTCCGTCATGGGGCTGTTACCTGCTAGAAATGAACACAGCATGCCTTAAAACTAAAACTAAAAGTAAAAACTAAAAATCTAAACCGTTGTTTGGGTAGATCCTTTGTAGCGCTACTGATTTTCCAATATCCGACCTCCTCCATGTTTCGGAACGCACGCAGTTAATGCCACAAATATTGTGGGGGTGACGATTTGTGACAACTTTGTCCGGGACTAATACCCAATCTGAAATGAGTGCAAAAATAGGACATTAAAAATTTTAATACCTAAAATCTACCCTGTCACTGTTTATACATATAGGTTTTTACGTATGCTATATATTTGGTTAATTATGTAAAGATAAACATCCTTTATAAATTTTATATTCTATATAAGTATTTTGTTTGTGTTTAACTTTCTTAGACTTAACTTTGTATTGGTATATAATTACCTAATCCGATATGAAAAATCTTAGAGTAAAAAAAAATTAAAAATACATTTACCACATCTAAACCAAGCAGTGATCCGCTCAAACGAGCTTCTTTTTCCTCTTCAAAGACACAATATAGTTTATTGTAATCTATTAAAAGTAAAAGAAATGTGAAGATAATCTAACGTTATGCATCTTGGTGTGTAAGTGTGACAATATGAAATGCTCAAACATCACCAACATGAAAAGAATTCAACTTGAAAAAAGAAATAAAGCGAGAATGAATTAAAAGTGGCTTACGTATATCAAGCCATGTTATGGATATATGCAAACCGCTTTTTCGCCATCATCCCTGCAGGTGCAAGCCCATTAAGTAAATTTTTTATTCTAGGCTATTTTTACATTACTATACGGCGAGTGATATAAAACGAGTAGACTAAGACACGGTGTACAGATATAAAGGAAAGTATTGGAACGTTTTTTAAGAAAGAGAGGAGGATTTCTTAGCATTCCTTAAATTCATCGTATTGCTGGAAAGAATCCAAATTATGCGAGTCGATGCGGTACGATTACTTTCAAACTTATCGATCAAGAGAATCTTTAGATGTATAGTATAAAATTTAAAACACGATACCTTTTTTACAAAAATTAGCTTTACAGAAATCCCACTTCTTCATTCATACAAATGAAATAAAATGTCGTCAGTGTAATCAAATTTGTATTTACAATCATTTTTATAATAACAGTACAAGGCAGTGGATTAATAAATAAGAAAGTCTTTGAATTTTAAATTGAAGAAGGCTTACCGTAATGTTTAAAATAAATAAACCCCGATTACGTTGAAGACATCTAAATAATTTGATGACACAAACCGATGAATGTTCCTATTAAACCTTCTTAAACCTTTTTGTATAAGGTAAAATGGAAGAAATTAACACAGAAGAACCATAATATAACTAAAGTAATTAATTTATATAGATAAAAATTAAAATATAATAAACGGCACCAAGTATTTTTATGAAATTTATTATGCAGGCGGTTTCGGGAGCTATTAATCTATTTACCTAGGTTTCATTTTTAGAAATCGTCGTTTTAGTCGAGCAAAGCTTAGTCATCCAGGTATTAGAATATAAACGTTTAAAAGACAGATAAGAGATACTTTTTAACATAAATTAATAGCTTTCGTGTATTGAATTTCCGGGATATTTTACGATTGTCTCTCTGATTAATATGGGAATAAAGGATAGGTATTACGAGTACAGGGCGTCGTCAATATTGAATACCGGCAAACCAGTCCAGTTTCCACTTGTCAAGATGAGCTATACCTAGGGTTGCTAGACTGACGAATTGTAGTCCGAGATCTTATTTTGGTTTTTTACAATAAACTTTTGAATTACCTTATTAAAAAGATCACTAAAAGCCTGGATCCCAGAAAAAAAAATTATACAGTATATTGGCTTAGACATCGCATATTCTCGTTAAAAGAGGGTCCTTTCTATGAGTACTGAAATTTAACAAAATTTTGATTTTAACTCTTTCATTAGATTTTACCATAGCATCAGTATGCAAGAAATTAAAATTTGTATGTTTATTTTTAATTCCCAAATATTATTATGTTTCTTATAAGATGTTTTTATGAATTTAAAGTCTCTCAAAGAGAAGGCCTTTGGTAAATTTATAGGAATTTGTAGAATTTTATCTTTTTAAGATACTAACTTATACTAGCCCGTGTCTTCGTCGTCGTAAAATTGCGACAGCCTATAGACTTTAGTCTGGTCCTTCCGAAAACTCTTTTATTAGGAGACGTTTATTAGTAGACATCCGCTATTTGTAGTTAGCTACAAACTACCATATTGTCAAATTTCATCATTGTACGTCTCGTGGTTTTTGAGATTTCGTGTTACCTTTCGCTTATAAATAACAGGGGAATGTAGAAAGTTCAACAACAATCAGTAACATGCCTAATATTATTTTTCTATTATTTATTAAATTCAATTGCATACATGTTTGTATATATATAACGCCCCGTTAGCAAATTTAATAGAAAAAATCTTATATTGAAACTATTTTATTATAATTACATAGTTAGTAATTTATTTATTATTAGAGAAACCGGTAGACGTCTTCCTGCCCAAAGGTTGGGTTACTTACTATTTACTACATTCTATTATTCTATAATATTCAATTCAATACTTGATTTATGGCTCTTATTTTTGCCAGCTGAGTACAATTTATTTCGCCAATGTCACGTTACTTGACAACAAAACAGAGTAAATTGATTGGTGTAAGCTGAAATAAAAACTAAATTTTGACACATTACCAAATAGCAGGAATCTTATAATATTATCCCCGTTCCGGTTACCTGTCGATGTTATGTCAAACGCCATAAGGTGACATAAAAAAGTTAAAACTGTCAAAAGCGCTAAAGTGACGTTAGAATTAATTGAATATGATGGTTAAGTATTCTTAAATTTTCTAATTTTTCGGCGCAGTTTTCTTAATTTTTTCTTTCATAAAAACCTTCTCCGGACAATAACAAACACAAAGAAAAAAGAATTTTCCAAATCGGTCCATTCATTCACGCGCGATGCCGTGAGCAAGGGAATATAATTCAATAAACATTAAAATAGGAAGATGCCAAGAAATATGTCGAGTTTAATTTGCTAAACAATTAATTAGCAGGATGAAATAATATCTATTAACAAATAGTAAAATGTGTATTCATTATGTATATACAATTGTAAACAGAAATCAATTAGACTTATAATGAATTACCAAACAAACGAAATTTATTAAATTGCATTGATCCAATTAGTTAGCAGTAATCAGTCGTCCAATTTACAATTATGTAAAATCAGATGAATATCAAATACACATTCGTTATGCGATCACAAATCGGGTAATACGAGGAGCTCGCTTGCCGATTCATGGCAGGTAAATTAATTGTAAATAACAAATTGACTTCCATCGCAGGTGTGCTCAATTGACGAGCGTAAATTAACAATACATTGCATTTGCGTATGATCCAATCGTATACTTAATCAGGTAAACTTTGCATCAATAAATTCGCAATTTAATAATATTTATATTGTAGTACAAAATTTGACAATTTAATCATATTAAATGCCATAATTAACAAAGTACGTTATTATTTTGTGATTGTTGTCATGACTAAGCTTTAACATTATCCGTTATTAAAATGTATACATGTGAGTGTAAATTGTTTGGCATTGGTGTGCGTGAGGTTTTATCTTAATAGTTTAATATGTTTATAATGCATATTTTATAAAAAATATTAGTATTCACATATCCTCCTCTATAAAAAACTATAATTGTATCAAATTTCATAAACCTCCGTTCGCGCAATTTTCCGAAAGATTTTGCTTCACTTATTAGTGTAATCCAAAACTAATTATAGAAATAATAATTTTAATGAAATTAATAACATAAAATTTACCTTCGGATTAATGATTAGGATATGCAATCGGTTATTGCGTATTAAATAATAAAAATACTAGAGCAAGTTATTGGAGCACAGGCAGACGATATAGACATCAAAAAAAAAAAAATCAACTCAGCTTGTTTCAATTTCAAATCATATACAAAAAGTGCTAATCTTAACTTGAACGGTAGAAGTTTCGAAAAAGTTCAAAGGCTATTTATTTACTTTTTTCCGTCCGTACGATTTGTTTATCCATTTGGCGAATAGATTTTGATAATATGCAACACTCATGATATTTCTCAAGAGAGATATTATTAGCTATGGTATAAGTGAATCTTATTACAATAACTATAAAGATCACATTACTTAATAGTACTTCTAACGATTATAGTTTACCTATTAGCATAAGAGCAAGTGATCACCGTAATAACGTCTTTATGGCGTTTAGGAGATATTTTTATCGGAATATTATGCGAACTGAGTTGTGCAAATGGAATACGAATTATAAAATGAGCATATTAATAAATAATATAAATAAATATATATACAGGAATATATGACACACGGACGTCTGTTCCTAAGGTAGACAACTTAATGCCTGTGTTATAGGTATACTGTTCAAAAATAATAAAATATATTTAGTAAGAGGACAAGCTTATATAAAAAAACACACTGGCACTCTAGGAGTCCCGACTAAAGTGAATATTTGAACAAACTGTATCTGCGTATATACTTAGAGAATTGTTTCTTTCTGTCTGTCTGTCCGTCAAGACCCTTTTTCTTAGAAATGCGTTGAGCTATAAACGTAACATTAATGCTAAAGACTGAGGTCTGTAGTTTCTTGAAGCCGTTAAAAAAAAGAATTCTCTAAGAATTTGCAATCAAAAGATACGGCCGTTTATGTCGCACTTCTCATACTAGTACTTTCGAAAAGGGAATCAAAACCTATAGGATACTTCCCATTAAACTAGAACCATGCAATTTTACAAGAAACTCAAGATATATCTTGTAGGAGTAGGAAAAAGTACGAAAACCATAAATTTGTATTTTCATCACAAAATAAAATTGCGGCAACAGAATGAAATTACAGAAAATTTTATGAAAAGTGAGATGGTACGGGACCCTTAGTGCGTGAACAGTACACAATTTCCAGGTCTATTATGTTAAATAATATATCCATGAAAAAAATTCAGGGTTCTAGGTCATATAATTTTTTTTAGAAAGATCCTTAATTAGTTCCCTGTTATTATAGCATTCATTTACAGTTGGAGACTGTAAATATCCTGACAAAGACAGGCTTAATTACAAAAGAAAACAGTTTTAAAGAACGGAATCCCTGCTATACCCCAGAGATTTAAACTGAGCTTAAGATTATTCAGCAATTAACATCAGCTGAGACAGAATAAAAACGTCTGTCAGTGCAACAAACCGACTTTATAATTATTTCGGTGCTTATTTTTTTGTCTCACTTTAATTTTTCTACGGCTGCAATAATACAGACAAGATAAATTAAATGAAAAAATCTTATTTTCTATTACATATGTTAAAACATTGGCCATACGCGAGAGCACAAAAAACAAGTTCAATGGAGTTGAAGCAGTCGTCGTGTCCGAAATCAGTCGGGACAACATCAACATCATTTTTAAATGGTGTGGTGTATTTGATGATTCCTTGTTACTCATTAGTTTTAATTCTAATTTTGCTGCCAAAAGTCCATCCTGTAGATATTTTAAGGTTGAATTAATAAAGATCTTTTTATTTTTCACAAAAAATATACGTTACAGTAGTGGAACGAACTTTACGCTTAGCTGGAGGGGAATTGAAGATATTGGGTACACTGAGAAGTGCATAGTTTGGAAAGTGCAAAGTGCATGCCTCATATTTTCTAAATATTACGAGCTATCAGTTAAGAAGGCCGCTATTAGCGCTAAGCGCCATCTCTTAGAAGAAGCTTAATACTTATTGGTGCGGTAATATTCCGCTAGGTAATATGTCCAACTGAAATTTAGTTTTTCGTTAATTATAAATAAGCGATACCGTATTACACGCCCATTTTCAATGCGATGCTAATAAAACGACAATAACGTTATAACTTGACTATTTTTAAAGTGATCGTGCTAGGTGCACTAACACAGACATCCGGACGTCCAAAGAAATGTTTTTAATCAGCCGAAGCGTTAAAAGTATAACAAATAGAGTGATTTTTAGTTCACGAAATCGCCTGATTTTGCTTAAGTGAGAATAGATCCATAGCGCTTTGCATTATGAGGCGTGCAAAAATGGATTTCAAAATTTCAAAATCTTCCGGCGCCATAGATGTTATAAGATATAATTTTTCTTGTTACAGATGCGGTGTCAGACAATACTCGCGAAGGGAGATTCGTGATATTTTTTATGCAAAATGTAAGTGTAGATTACTTTTTACCAAACAATTATTTTATAACTGGGAATTTTTATTTTTGCTTCCTACCTTTATTAAATAAAATATTGAATTTGTATACAAAAGAACATCGATGTTTAAAATATTAAAACTTTATTTAATTTTTACAATTGCAGTAAGTAAAAGAACAAAGAAATTACTTATAATCTTATTTACTTTTGTAAATAAGATTATATGTATAAGATTATATATGATTATAAAATAATAAGATTATATATATAGGGTTAAATTAATGTAAAATATGATACTTAAATAAGTAAATATAACGAGTAAATAAAGTAATGAAGCTGCTATAATTTTATACATTTACTGTGCTTTGGTGGCGGATTCGGTGGTGTAGCTTTCGTGTTGCAGCATTACACCGATTTTCCCTCGTATTCATTCGCGGATTAAAGCAAAGCAGTTTAGTTTTTCATGCATGTCATGGATTTCCGCAAAGTAATGTCTGATTCTATCAGTTATTTGAATATATTTATGTAAAAATTAGTTCAAGTGATTATGTACCACAACCTTAAATAAACAAAAACAAAATAACCTTTAAAAGCTCTTTTATATATTAGTACAATGCAAAGATTACATATAAAAAAATGATTTTTTTATAAACGTGATAAATAAAACATTGTTATATGTTCTTTACGTTCTTTTAAATTATATCAAAGTAACGCAAAATCCTGACTTCGCACGTGAAGGAATTCAGGAGATCAGATAAGAAAGATTTGCAGAAAAAATAAAAGCAAATTTCGTTTTTAGCTATAGGGAAAGTGTTATACATAACTGCCAAAATTAAAAAATACACACATCTTGTTTATAGACTGCCTAAGCCCTAAATTTGTCAAAATGCTCATCGTATTGTCCGTAATAACCTTTGTTTTGTTAGACGCAGAAGTTGCAACTTCAGAAATATTTTCTGCTTCACGCATTTCTGGACAACGGATACATTGACATTTATTATTCCAAGCTCGTTAATTGGTGTTTGTAACACGTTTCCTGGACAGCAGCCAGCGAACTGGATTCCTGTTTATTTTGATGACATTTCATTCATAATCTTGTTGTTTACTTGATACATTTTTAAGAAATTACAAAATTAAAGGCAATTCGGTGGTTCGGTAAGAAATCTTTATTTGTTTTAAATAGCGTGTTTCTGAGATTTTTTTCTATCATAGTTGACGTTTTTCTAAAACCTGATATGGGACGATTTTAAAGGTATAATTTGTTTTCATAATTGAGAAAATACAGTTATCCAATGAAGGAAGTTCGAAACAATAATAGTTGAAGTCTTTATAAAACAATATCTTTGTTTTCTTATATAATTTAAAATATTGAATATATTATGTAGAAAATTTTAGTTATTAAAAAGTTAAAATTTAAATTATATTAAGAAAAATATTTAATTGAATTGTTTAAAACATGTACAAACAAATCATGGATACAAAATTATTTTGCAATTGCAAAACAATATTGGCCATATATAAAATTATGTGCTGCCATCTATGATATGTGTCTGAAACTACGACAGCGCCATCTGTACGTGAAGATAAAAACTTCATCGCAACTGGCTGTAGTTCTGTTGGGGTTGACATTCAAGTTTTTGCAAATAATTATAGATGGCGTAATATGAGAAGAATATTAAATCGTAATATTTAAATCCAATTTTATTACACCTACACCGTAAAACACTGTAAACGAACAATTTTTGGAATAATTATTTATTATGACCGAAATACTTAAAGAAACCTGCTGATAATAGTGTTTTAAAGTCTTATATGTAACGTATAAATAATGGATTGTTAGTAATGGTTATGTTAGCGACAATTTTTAAAAATAGTTAAACTAATAATTACTGTCTTCAGAACTTTCATAAAACAATGAATAACTGAGTAAATATAAATAATAATATAAAATTTTATACTTAGGATTATTTATAATTATTATGAAACGCGTAAATGACCCGAATTTGTTATAAAACTACTTTTTATCAATAATACGTTAGACAACAGAGCTGGCAAATGAGGATTTGACAGATCAATGCCGGTAAGGCGGAACTGCTGGCTTGGTGACCACAAAGTTATCCGTCTTCAACTACAACTAAAATAAATCTTATTCTAATGACAATAATGTTATATGAAAAGCAAACGTATCTTTGTCGGATTATATTAAATAGTTATAGATATCGATGCATTTATGCGTTTTCTTTGACACTTTGCAGTACATTGAAGACTTTATACTTATTTGTTTTGATAAGGCTTTAGTTAAACAGTTTTGAGTATGTAATTACACGATGCAGTTTGTTAACTTAGTCTGATAATAAATCTTGATATAGGCGCGTCTGGCTACCAGTACCTCTTTCTTACATAAGATCAGCGTGAAGTGGCGGCAACGCTGTCACGTCAAGTGATGGTATTGTTGTCGCATTTCTTTCGGTTTGTGAGACTTCCCGGTGACTTAAATTGTATTATGTATCTAATCAAGGTGGACCGATTTTTAATTAAGTCGAAAATATTCTACAATTTTATAATATTGACTAAAATAAGGATTTGAATTACTTTGATCCTCTTATTAATCGTAAGTTTTTAAATAATGACGATAGAAATTGACTAAGATCAACATTGATTCTTCTTTTAAAACTGCCAATTTTGTTTAATTATATTGTATGTGTATATTTCTGTAATAATAATTACTCAACTATTAAAATGTTGTGTCGTATATATTCATACTTCCTATAACAATAAATAAGAGCAATTTTAGGCTAAATATGCGTAGGCATGCATAGTTGCCCGCGCGTAACTTGATAATATTCGTTATATGCGCAGAACTCTATTGGGCCTCTTTGTACGCATACGCGGTGAACCATATATTCACAAAAACGTGTGTTCCGAGTGGACGAAGTGTCAACGTTTCCTATGCCTTTTTGCACTCGCCATTTGAACATACACTGTACATTCGGAAACTTCCTTACTGTGCCAAAGCTTTTCTGAGTTATCTGCCGGCGATTATGGGTACTGATTCTTTTTAATTTTTTTACTAGGTACATATAAGTTTATCATAGCTATAAGGATTAATTTTTGTAACTAAATTTCAATTGCCATATTTTTATTAATGTAAGCTAGAAACGTAGTTAGGTAACGCCCTCGCGCTATGCTTGTCTCGTCATGGGGGTTAACTACTGTGTCCCCAGACATATCTTTATTATTTTTTATTTAGTTTTACATAGACGCAACTAATAAAGCTTTATCAATGATCTCGAATTGTTCTATAAATTAAGAATGTTAGGAAGCTAGTACCTTTACTTGTTAATGAGTAAAATAATCTATTCCTAAGGGACAAAATATGATCTTGTCAATGATCTAATTTATAAAACAGCTTCTCAAGCAGCTCAAAGTAGTATTTTAGCTAAACATTGACAACTCCCACATGTGAGAGACGATTTGCTAGATAAATGCCCTAACAAATACTCCCACAGACAAAATTTAGCCAAAGTTTAAAATTTTTTATTGAATAACAAATTTGTTTAAAATTTTAGAATCAATTCATTTTATTATTTAGTGGGTCCCGATTTATGTCACCGAGTTATAATTAGTCGTGAGATTGAGGGGGTTCCGGTAATGACGTCATTCAGTCGCCCTTATTTGACAGCCACAGCCATGTCCTCTGCAATCTAAGCGGACCCTTGTATTAGACTGGGATAACGCTTAGGAAGAAGCACAATCTCAAATTTTTGAGTTAGGTATGAAATGTTCGAAAAACCCCTTTATGTGTGAAACTTTTTTCAATATACATAATATGTATGTTGTCCTATTCAGTTCCGGATGTGAATGTAGTGTTTTCCAATGATCTCATTTTTTACACATAATGTATCAAGAAATGTAAAGCCACTATTACCTCTTTTGTAGAAAAAAGAAAATTCTAAATAATTTTAGTCTTAATTTATTTTTTTCTTTTGCAAAGAAAATAAACTTATACTCAAATAAATGTATAGCTGGCCAAGAAATTAGTTTGGCCACGCTAAGATCGAATTTCGTTTACACGTCAATTAGTTAAAAGGCTCATTTTTGCTTGTTATGCATTACGATAATTTCTGACAATAACCCTTGACAAAATTTTCTTTAACTAGGAGCTGTCATTCAAAATGGTAAAGCACTTTCTTGGTCGACTATACAATTCCGTATATATTTAAATATTGCGGTTTTTTTAACAGTTAGGCATTTAAAGGCTGAAATAAAGTTAGATTTCAAACCTGAGTAATGACATAGATTTTACTTAATGATGTAGCAGTACGAATTTTTTTCAATATGTTTTGTAATATGTACTATAAGGTAAGTCTTAAATAATGTATGCAACATAGGTGTAGAAACTCGCAAAGAATTTAATTTTTATTTTACTGTATATAGTTTGGACGGTAACTATGATTTTATGGTACAAATAAATTTTAGAAACGTATTTTTCTTTTTGTAATACCAAAACTAATTTCAAATTATTCAATGAATATTGTATGATTACATTCATCGGAGCTAATATTAGTCTAATTAATTAAGGACCAGCCATAAATTAAGTCACACGTTGGGGTGAGGGGGGCATATCGTCAGTTCGTCATCCTCGGAACCCCCACGATCTCTACAACCTTACGACTAATATCACATAGTGACATTAATCGGGTCCCACTGTATTAGGTGCCTTCCGAAACACGGAGGAGGTCGGATATCGAATATAAACCAGTGCTAGAATGGGACACCCATCAATCACCCGGTCGCAGCAAGGGCAACTTAACCTAGCGATCGACTCAAATGCCGACCACTGATTAGGCCACGACCTCCTCTAAATGTTTTAAACAACTATATATATATAAATTGTTGTCTCGCTAAAACTGGAAAACAGCTGGACCGATATCAATTCAGTTTGTTTTGTTTTATTCCTCTTATATGGTTTAAAAGAAAAAGGAAAAGTTGAAAGAAAATTTAAAAATACAAAAAAAAAACGTAGATTTGTTCAAAACTCCAGAATAGTTCAAACAATACTAGATTTTTGGGCTGACGTGTCATGTAAATTATTATCTCATAAAACAATCGACCAGTGTCACGTTTTATGGAGAAGAGATAAAGGAGATTGGCCTAGAAGAGACGAGCCTAAATTCGGGCAAGACAGCGTCTATCGGTTTTACTAGTCACGTATACAATAGATTTTGTATTTATCTGTCTAAAGACTTAAGAACCAAGTTGAGTCATGAAATAATATTGTTATTGCAAACTAAATGTTTAATACATTATCGCGTATATTCAGTGGTAAGCGACCAAACGTTCGGGTAGGACAACGTCTGCTGGCTCCGCAAGTACTGTATAATTAATAGTATAATATTAATACAGTATGCAAAATTGCACCAGCACCTACAGGCCAACGCCTGAAGTAAAAGTATTTATAAATCCATAAGGAGGCGATATTTATGTTAAAATGTAAACAAATATTACAATCATTGAAAACGTATGTTTACGCGGAATTAATTTACAGACTATAAACAAGCCTTAACGTATCTCGCGAGTAAACAGACTTAAGCTGAGTGCACACTCGTAATTTTTTTTTATTTTTTATTTATTTATTTCCAAAATGATAGGACTACTTATTGTAAACAATACAGTTAGATTTATTTTTACTTCAAAGGTACTCTGATGCATTTTCAATATAATTAAGTTTAAATAAAAAAGTGGCCAGGAGCGTGTCAAGAGACGCATAAGTAGAAGCGTTTGCTATCTGATACGCGAAGAAGACATCGTAATATAAATAATATATATTATATGAAATAGCTTCTAAAGTTTTAGTCAGATTTCGCTTAAAATAATTTTCTTAACGAGTTAGGAGCATGTCCTATTTTACTATGGAAATTTGTAGTCTCTATATCACGTAGTTTGCAACTACAAGGGTTCCTTGTAGGACTAAGGAACCCTACAAAGTGAAAACATTGCAGTTACAGTACTTGAAGTGAATGAAAATATGTACATCTGAGTGAATCGATTTAATATAATGTGCAGAGAAGAAATAATTATGCACGTCGCCTAGCGCAGTAGGTAAAGCGGAAAAGATCTTGGAGTCATAGGGTAAAACCATACGCTCGTGCAAGTTACTGAACATACATACTCGTCTTCACGTAGCTGTTAATTTGCCATAATAATGAGAAAAAAAAACTAACGTGTTTTACGCAACGCAACTTCTGCTGGTATGTTCTGTCCTTAACAGCCATCGAATCTGGAGCAACACGGCTAACTGCGGCCATTTACATCGGATTAGAATAAAAAGGTATTTTGTGTTACAGTTACACTGTTGGACCACTGCGAAATGGCGGCTCAGAGATAAGGAAATCGCTGCCCGCCGCTGCTAAAGTATACTAACTAACGTGGAATAAAGACCAAGCAGGACAAAGGATTATATATTCGCAAAACGGAGAAAATGTTAAATGCTGCTAAAATATAGTAAGTAACACGGAATAAAGAAGAGAGAGGATAACGGACTATATATTAAAAACTGGTATGTAATAAAAGTTGAATTACTTTGCATGAATGCGTGAATAGAACATTGGAAAATCATAGCACTGCGCTGATTGTCATTTTTGCGCTGAGAAACCTAAGCAACACGTTTATATAAATTACTAGCTGTTTCACGTGACTTCCTTCGCCTAAAATTGCGAGAGCCCTTAGACTTACTTAATTTGAAAAAATTATACGTCCCGCGGTTTTTGTAGTCGTCATCCGTACAGCGCCATCTAGTTTGCTTTGGTTTAACCTATTCCCCTCGACATCATTGCCATCTCGCTATATAGCGAAATCGTGAAAACTGTATGTTATATTAATTGTCAAATCGAAGAATAAATGTTGTTGTACTAAAGAAGTTTGTGAGCGAATTTCGACCAGCCGGTGATCTCTAGCTACATTAAATTGATCAGATCAATACAGCAGACTCGACTTACCTCCATGTGATGACCGCCGAGCGTCTTAAAACAGTGTTTTGTTTCAATGTCCCAAAACTTGACAAAGGTGTCCTTGGATGCACTAACTACACAGTTCTTACTATTGATGAATAGCACACTCGTTATGACGCCTTTGTGCCCGCTGAATCTAGCTATACCAGTCTCTGACACCACATCCCAGAGAATTACTTCAGTATCCTGACAAACACCAAAAACTCCAATTATACCACACTTTAAATGTAAGTAAGCGGACCCAGCAGAAGCTTTTCAGCCCGAATGTTGGGTTACTTACCATTTATCACATTCTATTATCTTATAATATTATTCCTATTCCTTATCCCAATACTATCGAAAATATGTCTAACAATAATGAAAACAACAAAAAAAGATTACCAAATTTTGTGCATTGGTTTGGAAGTTATGTACTTAAATACATTTTGTACATTCATTTTTATTTATATAGATATAACAAAATAGACTCTTACTGGAAGAATAACAAAAAATCATTTCACTATATTGTATCTAAATTTTTCTATATGAAAATCTGCTGTACAAGCCTTTGTCACTCTACTTGACCAGGTTGGATAAAATTTTGTGTGTATATTCTGAGGGCTCGTAAATGGTTTGCACAGAAATCAGACCTAGTAGATAACGCTCTGCTCAATCGGTATGTGACCTAACTTAAAAATCTTTCTCGTTATAACTCAAAATTGTCTATAAGTTAATTTCTATTCGTAATATTTCGAGGAAGGTTCAAAGAAAAAAAATAAACCAGGAAGCGGCCAGGCGATTGCCCGTCCCTTTCTACCCTATCTGAACAGAGTTACGCTTCGCGAGGAATGTCAGCCTCTCCCGACGGAATATCACTCATCGGAAGACAAACAACAACTTCGAGTTCGCGCGAAACGTAACGTTTCGGGCAGGTTAGAAAATAATATAAAAAAAAAGAAATAATATTTTTGGCAAAAGTAAACAAACTGCTTAATTACCAAAATTTGTTTTATATACTTCTATATCGACAAAAATCCTCGCATGCGACTGAATAAACTCAAGCTGTAGACTGACACAGGTTACTGCTTGCACTGGTAACAGTTTTCTCTATACTTTTTTGGGTTCCGTAGAACTATAAGGAACCTTTATAACTGCGCTCTATCCGTCCGTCCATCCGTCTGTCTGCCCGTAAAGTGGTCCCCACCCTAGCATTTCCAAACTATTAGACATAGAGACTTGAAATTTTCTATGTTGATAGAACATGCTAAAAACCCATCAGGAAAATTATTCTGAACGAAATCGGACAACGACTTTTGAAATTATTTAACAAATACGTTTATAGATACGGAACCCTTCTATATGAGCGTGTATTGACACGCTTTTGGACATTTATTTTATTTATTAATAAGCCTGATTATTATTCTCACAGCACTGCAATTGTCAAATAAATGACAAAACTTATGAAATAAATCAGGAAAGCCATTTTTTGCAAAACCAATCTTTTATGCCAATATATGTCTAGAGTCTATTCAGTTATATGCAAGTGTATGTATAAAAGCTATATCGTTACCTTAGAACCAGATACAACCCTATGACCCAGCTCATCATACTGCAGACAGGTTATTGCAGACTTATGACCAGAAAAAACACAAACAACTTCATTGTTAATGAGTTCATATACATTGATGTTTCCGTCCATGTACCCAACAGCCACATGGTTACCTGTCGGGCTGGCTGCTATATGTGACACAACAACATTTTCTCCGGGTATCACTTGAGCCTAAAAATAAAATATATTGAATGAAAATAATTTATAAATTTTATATTCTCTTCTTCTACTGAGTGTATTCCCAATATGTCAACTTATCCTTATTTGATTTGGCTATTTTGTAAGCAATTTAATTTAATATTTACTTTTAATATAACCGAAAAAAAATTGGAGTAGTGACTAGTGTCACTAAAACGAATTCCAATCTTATGAGCAGTACGATATGAGCAATATACAAGCTTTTAATTTAAGCTTAGTAGGAGGGGGAAAAGGGAATATTAGACATACCTATAAAGTATTCCTAATATTCTTTAAAAAAATTTGTTCCGGATAGTTGACAGAGATTTAAATATTACATAAATCAAGTGAAATTGCTAAAATATGTTAGATTGTTTAATACTTTGAACATATAAATCAATTAAATTAAAGACACAAATCGCGTGACTCCAAACAGGTATCTGAGCGCGTGACGTCACTGCTTGTCAATCAAATTGTTGCTAACGTATGCTCCAATCTCAGTCAAGTACAGCTGTTTGTTTAGTTATGTTATGTCATACAAGATGCTATGATAGTCAGAGCATTTTGACGCAAAAATTTACGTGGATTTATAAAAACGCAAAAGTGACCAACTGAAAGTTTGTATTTCGCTGAAATATTTATATTTTAGGTTTAGTCGACTGCGAGGTATAATATAAACTAGTTAGTTTTATTTTTAAACAAGTTATAATTAAACATGAATTCTGGTTAACAATGAATTAAATGAATGTTAAATGTCCATACGACTGAACCGTCATATAGTCTAAAATTTTTAACTGTTTCTCTGTCATTATGAAATCTAAGTAATACGCAGTTTGTTTACTTTTTCTTACTAAACTTTAACTGTAAGTATGGTGTCGCATATTAATGTCAAAACATGTTAATTTAATTGTTGTTTCATGCTTAATTATCATTTGTTTAAAATTAAACTAACTATTTTATATTCTCCCATTTTTACTATTCCGCTAATTCTGCCGGTGTGTGTACTTTCTAACATAGCACATAAATATGCTGTCTGGATGTTTTTAGCTGATTTTATGTATTTAGGTCTACCGGAAACTATAAAAACACTGAAATAATTCCTGAACGTCAAGTTATTTTGCAAAATTTTAGCGTGAAAGGCCAGCCAAAAGGAGTTTCACTGGGAAAAATAAATGTGTTCAGTGCTTACTAATAATGTATGTATTTAAATGATGAAAAAAATAAGTTCTTTTACACAATTAAATGAAAAAAAAAATATTTTTTTCTTTTATCCTTAAGGTATCTTTTTTTCATATTGATACCTACATTGTCCGAAATCGTGAAGTTGTATGACAAAATCCAATGAAACAAATAAAGATTTAATTCCATTTTTGGTACATTTGTATTACACTATGTTCGGAAATATGTTCGATGTTATTAAACTCAGTAGAAGAAACAGTATCGATTGTTCGAATCCTTTCCGAAAACTACACAAAAAAAATTAAGATTGAAATTCAGTAGACTTTATATTTTTGACTATGACATAATTAAAGCCTGTAAGACCTAATGCTTATTTTTGCCGTAAAGTAAATTGACAAGCTAAATGTAGATAAACAAATTTTGTTTTGTGAAGTGTTAATGAAATCAGACGCAAAGGCTGTACAAAATTAGTTTTAGGGTTCCGTAGTCCTACACAGAACACTTATACTTTTGCTTTGTCTGTCCGTCCGTCTGCCCGCAAGATGGTCACCCTCCTAGGACATCCAAATTATTAGATGTAGAGACTTGAAGTTTTCCATGTTGATACGGCACGTTAAAAACTCATTAGGAAAATTCTTTTGAGCGAAATCGGACCTCTATTTTTGAAGTTATTTAACAAATTAAACAAACATTACATGAATACATACATACATTAACTATTAATAAAGAATGCAAATACATATTTACATTCAAAATTCATGTTAAGTTACAAAAAATATTGCACGCCTATAATAGCAATAAATAAATCATTATCACGTATCAGATACGTAATCCTTCTATATAAGCGTGTCTTAACACCGTCTCGACCACTTTATTTCAAATTTATTTAATTAATGAATTACTTCAATTAAATCAACTTAGTACTGCTGCCATGTTCTCAGGTATTCAATACAAAAATATGCATATACCTAACTTTATTCTAATCTGTAGAACTTATCAATTTTATTTGTATAAATTCAACAAAATAAATAAATATATACAGAAGTATATGACATACGTACTGTCTGTTCCTAAGGTAGACAACTTAATGCTTGTAATCGGGTCCCACTGTTTTACGTGCCTTCCGAGACACGGAGGAGGTCGGATATCAAATATAAACCAGTGCTAGAATAGGTCACCCATCTATCACCCGGTCGCAGCCAGAGCAACATAACTTAGCGATCGACTCAAATGCCGACCACTGATTAGGCCACGACCTCCTCAAAATTTACCTTTCTGAACCTTTTGTCATATTAATAAAAGGTATATAGTAATTTTGTAGTTATACCACGTTTTTAATATCTTTGTAAAAATAACTCTGGTTTTTAAAGAAAAATGTTGCCATTTTAGGGGCAAATAATATCTATCATCACTCATAGTTAGTGGCATTTTTCAATTTACCCCACAGCAGAGTTAAATAAAGATAGATTGTAAGATGGCGGTTCAGCTTCCTTTATCTTACATTGAAATAAAGTAGAAATTATTAAAGTGCTTAAAACAATTTTGGTTTAAAATATTATTTAGTCACTAAGATAATTTTTAGGATGGGTACGTTGGTAAATATTACAAACTAGTTATTATCCGCGACTTTGGTCGCGTTAAAATTAGGTGAAAACATTTGCATGATGATATATATAGCAAATAGCCTTCCTCGTTAAATAGGCTATCTAACACTGTCAGAATTATTCAAATCTGACCAGTAGTTCCTGAGATTAGCGCGTTCAAGTAAACAAAAAAACTCTTTAGCTGTATTTAAACTTCTCATCAGAAATATCGAAACACTTCCGTTTTTTTGGACATATTTAAATTCCTAAATATACACATTTTGAAAGACAAAAAATAAGAAAATTTAAGAATAATTAACCACCATATTAAATTATTTTTAATGTAGCCGTACCTTTTGCAAGGTAGGGCAAGGGACCGAAAAGGGAGTAATGTTATAGAATACTATCATATGCTAAATAGTAAGTAACCCAACATTCGGACAGGATAGCGTCCGCCGGGTCCGCTAACAAAAAAAAATTGTTTTTGACGTATAAGCCATATAAATCTATGAACGCCGGCTGCACGCAATAAAAAAAACACTCATTGTCACGTTCCGCTTGAGCCAAACATGCAAGCGAGAGCGCGGAACAAGCGATAGAGAGGCACGATCGGCCTAAGCGCCATCACGTAAAATTATCGTCCATAAATCTACTTTATAGACGAACAATTCTTTTTTATGTACAATTTTTTTCTTTTGTTACAGTATCAACGGTGGATGTAGACGCTGTATTGGGTCGGACTGCGTCACTGCCGTGTGACGTCACACCTGACACTAACGAGGACCGAGTATACATGGTGCTCTGGTTTAGAGCGGGAAAAAGCACTGGGGGAAAACCTATATACAGGTAAATTCCATTATTGTTACTATACTAGTTGTGACCCGCGACTTCACCCGCTTGAATTCAACGATTTGGTTAAATATTGAGGGTTCTTTTTGGGCGTTTTCTCCTTATTATATACAAAAAAATGAACAGGACTACTCGTTTACAACGTATACTAATGTCAGCTTTCGTTTAGTACCTGTTTTGACATATCACTCATATAATTAAACAATTATACATTGTAAGCGGAATTTTCAATGTTATCCAAATAAAAACGCGTTTATGAACGCGAACGGAAAAGTAAATCAGTGAAAAAGTCAATGAATCAAAAATTTCAATCAGCGAACAGTGTTCAAAGCGTGTGTCTTTACAAATACCATCCCCCTATTGATTGATACTGCTTTTGGACTCCACTGAGCTGAAAGTCCCTTTTTAATTCAATTACGAATTTGTTCCACACGTTTATTGCGCGTTTTCTTTTATAATTTTGTGTAGCTACCGCTATATAACAAGATGGCGATTATGTGTAGTGTAAAGGTTACGCCAATACTATACGAGATGGCGCTGTTCGGACGCAGTACAAATGCTTGCTGAAACTCACCATACAAACGTAACTCACGCTAGTGAAGTTTCTACATACGAATACAATATACCCTTTACACCTTTGTGGCGGTCGAGTATATCGACCAACACTCCCGCCTATCACATTTCTTGCCAAACACCTTCCACTTTGCCTTTCCAAGACTGGAGAGGTGTTTTTTGTTCGTTATAATACAACAATAAGCAACTCCTTACTACCATTATACTTGTGAAAGTAACTCCGTCTCGTTCGTAGACCATCACCACATCTAGCCACGTGTCCTTCCCTACTCCATTTTAGTTTGATCACCCTATTTACCTTAGTGCGGAGTTGGATTTGGGTATTTCGAACTCGAAGCTTGATGTCAAGTATGGCGCAGTCCATGGCTCTCTGTGCAACTCTTAGCATATGTATTTTTTCATTGACAGCTGTGTGAGCTTCCAAGTCTCGACTAGTCATGGCAGTCAGAACACATTGGTTGAAGAGCCCGTCTCTTCAACCAATGTGTTCTGACTGCCATGATCTTCGGGCATTGTGGTATCTTTTTTGGTCGGAGTATGTCCTCTTTTTTGCAGAAGACAGGGATGAAATTAATTTTTCCATTTTTATTTATCGACGGTAAAAATAATTTCGTCCCTTGCGGTCCAATTTCATATTATAACTAATATAAATATAATCTACATTGACGAGTAGACTATTATTAGACGTCCGCTAAGAACGGATATTTTGATAGATATATAGATAGATAAAATTTTATTTGTTCACGTATTAATATAAAGAATATACATAACGAGTAAAACATAGCTAAGTGCGTGGGATAAATAGGGTTTCCACTCAGCATAAAGCCGCAGCTAGCTGCAGCACTGGTTTTCAGGTTATTTTGACGGATATTCTGACGCAATATTGTGTGAAAATCCTGTTTTTTTTTTTGCTAAAATCTTGAAAGGCATAGAGGACAGCTGATTGTATAGGGAATAACACAACTGATTATAGGCGCAATAATCAGGGTAACGCGCAAAATAAATGAAGTTATCAAAATTTTAAGCAATTTCACTAAAATTTGACGTGGACCAATTCGCGGGAACAGCCAGTTTATAGTATAATTATTTCTTATATAACAAAGCTTTGACAAGTACTACAAAGGACGGTAAACAAAAAGACCTTTTTTTCACTGATTTCATACGAATTGTAAACTCGATTTCGTCAGTTTGTCACGAAATTTGATATTCATTTAACATTTGTTAGCACGGCTTTTTGCACGGTCGATGTTTGGAGGGGCCTTAATGAAATTCATCTGTCGCTCTCCGTTGGACTCTGTCACGGTGAAATTCCCGTGAAATACCTAGTGTCGGAGATATATTTGCACCTTCAGTAGGTTAGTTTGTTTGCACATGAAATCTGATGGGGTCATGTGATTTCATTTTGCTGAAGTGAAAATTTCTATAGGCTGGCTTTAACGGGAACTTAATTCATGCAGGTCTTACGTCGAAAACGATCTAACGGGATCTAGTACAGAGTGCTCTCCTTAAGTATTTTAAGTGTCTCACCAGTCACCATGTATTACATTCTCGTGTCACAGTTTTTGTTGCCTCCGTAAGGGCTTGGCCGATTCTTATGAAAGTTTTTGTGCGTATTTGGTAGGTCTGAGAAGCAGTCGTAAACCAGTTTTTAAACCCCTAGTAATTTTATGTATTACTAGCTGCGCTCGCCACATCGTCCGCGTAAATTTTGGTAAAAAGAAATTGATTAAAATTTAGCGTGTTGATACATAACCTTAAAATACTTAAAGAAGCTATCAAAAACCTAAAGAATTTTTCAAATCGGGCCAGTAATTTCTGAGCTTAGCGCGTTCAAGCAAACAAACGGACATCTTAGCTTTATATATTACTATAGATAATTAAGAGAAGTTATATCATTATCAGTAACTCGTCGGGTACTAAGCTAGTCGGGAATATTTAATGAATAAACGTACTATCATAATTATAGGGGAGGGCGGGTTTGCAAATCAGGCGGCGCTGATGGCCGTTCAATTAACTAGAAAATTACACCCGGCGCAAGCTGTAACCTCTTCATTAGCCTGAGTAGAATTTAAACACTCCCCAGCTCCCAAATAAATAACTGCTAGTTTAAAACTGACAGTTATTAACTTAAAAGTAAAAATCTATAATTGACTAGTCGTTACCCGCGACTTTGTCCACGTAAAATTAGGTGAAAATTTTTAGCGTCATAATATATAGCCTATAGTCTCCCTCGATAAATGGGCTATCTAACACTGAAATAATTTTTCAAATTGGACCAGTAGTTCCTGAGATTAGCGCGTTCAAGTAAACAAACAACTCACTCTTCAACTTTATTTATTATTATAGATATATATTTTATTTAAGCGAACCATCAATAAAGGAGGTCGAGGAGACCGAGTGCTCCAAGACATCTACTCCCGAGGAGGTAAAGGCAGAGCAGGCCGAGATTGAAGCGGCGCAGGCACAGGAGGAAGCCAGGGAAGCTTTTAAATCCGAAGTCGAAACCTTCATCGAGATATCCAAGTATTTTTCTAGTCCTCTAACGAAGACCGCATCTTACATCTGCGAGAACAAACTTGTCTCATACCCTGACACGTATCGCGTGGACTACAAGCGGGGAGGTGTGACGACTCAACACATAACATTTAGTAATCTGACTCTGGAACCTGTTTACATAAAGCTGTACAAGGTAGTACCGGACTTGGAACAGCTGAAGTACATCAATCTGTCTCTATCGAGGTGCAAGAGAATCCCGCCCGGCTTGTCCTTCAACCTGGGGTTCGTGTACGACGACCTGAACGAGAAGGAGAGCTGCAACGCGAGGATGATACTAGTAGCTTCTCGGAAGACCACCACTCCTTGCTATCAGATCTGCGAGATCGATTTGCAAATAAGCGCCCAGAAGATTCGTCTCGTAACCATATAGCTCCGCTAAAGTGCCTGCAAAAGAACAGCATTTATCTGTTGCTGGCAAATAATTATCAAGGCTTCTGGCAGTGCCTGTACATCAATGAAGTAAACCAAAATGTGTAATGTACGTTTGGCGTTATATAAAAAAGTCTAAATATTTTGATAGCGATGACGATGATGATGTAACATTAGTGTTGTTAGAAGGCATCATTGTTGTAAGCAAATCATGAAGAACTCGTGTACATTACTGGAGGGCGCAAAGTTCAATTTTGCAAGGAGAACCAGTCGTAGAATGCATTAAATTCATTATTGTGTAGTGGACACTTGACTGCGCCAAGTAGCTCTGCGAGTTGTTATTGCACTAAATCTTTTTTTGTGAGTTATCGAAAATTCTACAGCTTGTCTCAGACGAACCAGTGCAGCGTTTAGGTGGTGATGCCCTAAGGGGTCTAGTATTTGCCCTTGTGACCTTAATTTGACCTTTTATGAATAAAACCATGTTCGAGAATAATTTATTATACTGTATGAATACATTATATTATAATAATATAGGTAAAGGTCTATCTCATCCTTACTTCAATAATACTGGAGCCCTAGTAGGAAAGAAACGGGAGACTAGCTTCTAATACTAATTCATAATGCATCGGTAAGCCGCAACCGCAATGCGGTAAGCTATGTCTTGTTGATTTATTTCATTAATTGTTATTGCACATAAAATACAAAAACCAAAATAAAACACTCACACCTTAACATTTATTTTTGGGAAGTATAAAAGTTCCTATCTAATGTTTGCAAATAGATAAATTTACTACTTTTAATTAATTCGTACTAATTAGGTTACTCATATTCCTGCAGATAAAGACAGGTGTGACACTTAAATTTTGTATACATTGAAAATCTGCACAGATGTTATGTTGTACCTCAACGCACATTTTGCTTCGAACGCACAGTTTCATCAAGAGATTTGAATAAAGTGAAGTAGTTTAGTTTTCTGCTTGTTTTGGATATCTGCAAAGTAACGCCTAATCCTATTTCAAAAAATACAAGTCGTATGTAGGAAATTATAGTGTTACGTAATTTTAAGTCTAATATTGATAAATTCCAGGTGTCGTACAAAAACACAATAACGTTGTATAAACAGCATTTATATATATTTATTCATAACTTGATAGGAAGCGAAGATAATGCAGCAAGGACATAAATTAAGGCAAAAATGCAGTCGACGACTTTATAAATAAATAAATAAATTGATCTGCACATCCTAGTGACGACCGCATCTTCCAGAATGTTTTTCTTCATATAGTAGACCTTTATACTATAACCTACTTTGAAATTCAACTTAACTTTTATTTTAAAATTATATTTTTTGTATTTAAAAAGATTACTTTGTTACAATAGGTTTAAGGATTCGATCAGGACACTACCCTTCCAAACATCAAAAATTTTTAATGAACATTTCACAAACACCAAATTGCGAGGTTTGTAACAAAGTTGACGACTTGTACCATATGCTCATGAATGCAGTAAGGTAAAAAGGAAAAGAGAGTCTTTGATGCGCTCTTTTCATCTAAATAGACTCGATGTAGGCGTATTGGCCTAAACTCGTCATTAAGGGCTGGCAGCACATCTGCTGGCCTTCTGGTCGTGCAGATGTCCATGGGCGCCGGTAGGCACTTCGGTGACTGCTGCCTGCTCGTCTACCCCCTTGTAACATAAAAAAAAAGCTGTAAAACTTGAGACTGTGAAAAAGTAACAGTATCTACTAGCCTATATGCCCTACCTGAAAATATCAAGCGAGCCCTCTCTAAAAGTTCTTTTAAAAGACAATGAAAAGAGTTGTTTTGGAGAAATTTTAACAGCACCCAACTGGAGCTAAATTAATTTTATATATGTTTAGTTTTTTTCTTAAATATTTTGTTGTACTTTTTTCTTCTTGTAGGTCCGTGTGTTGGTAAGCTGCAAGAAATGCCTTCAGCATTAAACTGACCTAGTTGTACAATTGTTTTTTTTTTAATTGTGCAATAAAGGAAATAAAAAAACGGGAGTGTTAAGCAAAAAAATCAAATATTTTTTTTTGTATTTAACGCAAAAGCTTCGGCGGAACTCGTAAACCTACGTTAACTCGAAACTTTTAAATTATGCTCACTGAATATTTGATGGGACATCCACTCATGCGTGTAATTTCTAAAATTTTAGTCATATTTCTGTCGTCCCAGCTTGCGAGACACTTTTCAGAGTTGATGCTTTTATTTCGTTTAGTCATACGATAATTTTAAACGAAACAGGTACTTAAAATAAATATGTGTACAGTATATTAGCCCCCTAGAAGAACATACAAATTTCTTCTAGGAGGTTAATATAGTCACTTAAAGTGCCTGATTGCCTCTTCTTCTTGACTAGCTGTTCATTAGCGACAAGCTGCATCCCGCGAATTCGTCCGCTTTAAGTTACGACACCCCTTATACTTCATTAGTCTAGCCATATCGAAAAATAATTTCTTAACGGAAGTCTATAAACTATAAACTTACTCCTTGCTAAATTTCATAACTGTATGTCTCGCATTTTTAGACATTTCGTGTTAGGTGACATTTCGATTTTATATACAGGGTGTAAAAAACATCGTACCGGATACGCACACCATGGTTTCAGTACATGATTCTAGACTCCCCAATGGTGAAATGTTTCGTCGGCTTTTTCTAGAAATGTACAGTTTTTTTACCATTTTTATTACTGAACACAGTATAATATCATTATTACTAACTGTCCCAATGCGATTTTAAATCAGAAATAAATTTCTTCAATATTTTACATCAAACCGCAATGTAAATCAAACTTAAAAGTACGTTACAGTGGTAGCGTGGCGCGGATCGTTGACTACTTTTGTGCGTCAACATTTTGTTAACGATTGCTTCCCCCGATGTTCACAATACATTGCGCGCTCGAGAATGGAATGAGAATGGCAATATCTGTAACCTTTCATTTCCGAGATGAATGATTTTTGTGATTTTATTTAGGGCATTAAATGTAACCTTATGACAAAGTTTGATGTACGATGTCTTTCACACCCATATATATTTTAAACAACGCAACGGATTTTTATGCATTTTTTATCAATAAATAGAGTGATGTAAGAGATAGGTTTCCAAGCGTATATGTATATATCTCACATCCGTGCTAAGCCGGGGCAGGACGCTGATGTCATATATAAAAAACTTACCTTGCCCTGTAGTTTCTATTATCGTCCTCAGAGCCGAAGAAGGTGCCATTTTCCATTATGATTTGAATGTATTTACCTGAAACAGAGTGATATTCAAAGTAAATTTTATGATTTTGAAGTTATTTCAAATGCATTGATGTATCATATGTCATAACTTTTTTTTTTAATTTATTGAACGTTTTAACGAGATATTTTACAATCAACTGTGAGAAAATTTCATAAGAAAACCACTGAGGTAAATACATATATATTTGTTACATATATATGTATTATACGCTTATATAGAAGGGTTACTTATCTGATATGTGATAAAGGTATTCCTTAAATAACTTTAAATGTTGTTGCCCGATTTCGTTCAGAATAATTTTCCTAATGAGTTTTTAGCATGGTATATGGATATGGAAAATTTCAAGTCTCTACGTCTAATAGTTTGGAAATGCTAGGGGGGGCCACATTACCGGCAGACAGACGGACGGACAGAGCGAAATTGTAAGGGTTTCTTGTAGTACTACGGAAGAAACTTTGTCCGCATTGAATGGAAGGATAATAGCCAATTTCGATGGTTTTCTTAGTGAAAAACCTAATTCTCTTCTTCCTTGTATTTTAAATATACAAATATGTGTATATAAAAATTCGGGGAAAATATGGTTTTCATTGATCCAGTCAAGTTTTGTTCTTCAAGTCTTGTCTTGTTTTCCTTGTCAAGTTATATCTGAACAGATGAATTAAGCAACTCTTATCTTCGATATACTCGTGTTTTTATGTATAGACAGGTCTCAAGTGTGATGCTGTCTAGGATGTAGTGCGTTTTCTTGAAACATACCTATTCAACTTTATTTTGGAGGCACAAAGATTATACTTCACACAAAACATAACACACAGAGATGTGTGTGAAAATATGATTTCGTTTAAATTTTTAGAAAGGGAAATCTAATATGTGCTTTATTATTATTATTATTTGAGGGTTGTTGTGTGTGTGGGTACCTAATAAGGAGAATTATAGTCTATGAGGGGCTAGTTGAAAAATTGGCCATTTGTAAAGTAAATTGTCGTTCCAAGATTTTCCGAAATGGTTCTGGCGTAGAATGAATTGACCAATAGCCATCCAGAACGGCGCGGTGTGGTATGAGTGTAGCAATGAATAAACCAATAATAACCTTTAAATTTCTTCCTCATTCTAATGTGGCGCCCCGTTATTTTCGGATTTCGACGGACACTTTAATACAATGAGATGATCCTCCTTATTAGAATCTCCATAGTTGTGTGGGACTAATTGTTATAATGTCGGAGCCAGACACAGCTCAAAGTGTTTCTACATTTTTGTCCTTGAAGGCTACAAAGTTCTACATAACTTTGCGCAGCTACACAAAGCCTCCGGGAACACTACATGATCATTGAAATGAAGCTATGTCTGGCTCCGGCATAACAGATACTTCTTTGTCAGGATTCTATACAAAAGTTCTATTATGACTAAGTAGGTAAAGAGAAAATATAAAGACAGCATTTAACCCAAAAACACAAATAACATACAAATGATTGTTGTTGTGTATTTTAAGCTACTAAGCATTTCACCGAAAAACAAACGGTTAATTTTGATTTAGTCATCTTCAGGGTTGCCAAGCCATTTAATTAATACGTCTTAAAATTATTATATATTTTTAATATGCCTTAGAAGAAACCAGAATCACTGTATAATAGTCATTCTTTCGCGTCCCAAAGACGTTGTCTTTTTTACCGCCGCTTTTTTAGGTTTCCATAAGCATAAAAGGAACCCTAATAGTTTTGATCTGTCCGTCCGTCTGTCTATCTGCACGCAAGTTGGTCCCTCCTTTTAGGATTTCCAAGCTATTTGATGTAGTGACTCGAAATTTTTCATGTTGACAGGACAAGCTAAAAACTCATTAGAAAGATTATTTTGAGCAAAATCGGACAACAACTTTTAAAGGTATTTAACAAATACCCTTATCGCTTATCAGATATGAAACCTTTCTCTATAATCAGGTCTTAACACACTCTTGGCTATTTTATCTATTATATAGAGATTTAAGTCATAACCGTGTCAAAGAAAGTTCAATACAATTTAAGATATAAAAGTTTCTTAAAAGAACAATAGTTTGGCAAATGATGAAATACGCCCTTGAAACATGTTATATAACTTATAATTAAAAAGTATTTACCTTTCACTTAACATTTACTTTGCATAAAGATTCGATTAAAACAAATTAGACACATAATACTCAACAACGGAGCAAGTAATTGTAATAAATTAAAACTCTTACAGTTGTCCACAAAAAAATTACGGCATATTTTTTTTATAGACAGAAATGTTATTTTATTACCGTATTGTAGAGGTTGTATAAAAATCTAAATCGTATCAAAGTTAAAACCTTAGAAATGTGATATTGAAAAACCGTTAAAATTTGAATATTACGAAATTATCTTAAAATAATTAGGATATATTTTTTTGGTAGGATGGCAGCCCTACTGCAGTGTCAAAATGATATTTTGAAAGTAACTTTCGTTTGTATGATTCATATAAGTTGTTGGCTCATTATGACGAACCGACGAAAGTGAGAGCATACTTTTTAGCTAAGTGTAATATTTTCGTTTCCCATCGTACTAAGAGAGAAATTTTTACTAGATAATGATGAAAAATTGTTCCTAGTTGTCAATTCAAAGTTTCAGTCGATAAATAATATGCTAATTAAAATAATTTTCTGTGATTTTAAATTCAAGTTTTTTGCGCGCTTTTAAATTCAAATTTATAATTTTATCTTATATATAAAATTCTCGTGTCACAATGTTAGTTACTATACTTGTTGGAAACGGCTTGGTCGGTTTTTATGAAATTTTATATGCATATTCAGTAGGCCTGAGATTCGGCTACTATCTATTTTTCATACTTCTAAGTGGACCAAGTCGCGGGGTTACAATAGCTAGTTACAATAGCTAGATATTTTATATAATTTCGCTCTGTCCGCTCGCAAAGTGGTTCACCTCTTAAGAAGCCCCTTAGCTCCAAACTATTAGATATGGACTTAAAATTTTTCATGCACATAGAACATGCTCAAAACTCACTAGGCAATTTAGAAGAAAAAAAATATTTTAGAGTTATTTAACAAATACGGAACCCTTCTTTGTATGTCTTGACATGTCATCACCACATGTTAAGACATACAAAGAAGGGTCAAAGAAAGTTGTCTTGGCCACTTTGTAGCCAAGTCAACTTTCTTTAAAAAGGAGGACACTTTTTAATTGGAAAAAATAGAAACAAATTTTCAAATATCCATATTTTATTTTTATTCCCTTGCCCATTTACATATAAAATATAATTAATTTCTTACTCCATTAATATTTTTATACATATAAAAAAAATATTCACTCTTACTCACATTTACATAATAAAAGCACATTACAGTCCTTCACTGAGCGGTTACATTGCATTTATTATAATTGATTTCAGTATAAAATTGTAAAATTAAATGAACATTTCAAATATATACATAAAAGGGCACATATTCATTCGAAATCATTCAAAAATTAGAATTCAAAAGATTCATAATTTTTATTACAATTTGCAAAATCCTTAGAATTGAATAGAAATTTTTTAGTGAGTGCGACCAATCATCGTCTTTCATCTTATGATATATTAAAAATTAAAAAAAAAATCGGCTATCAATTTTCAAAACTGAGACCAAATTTAAATGTGACGATACGGGAACCTGGCTTTCCAATAAAAAAAAGAATCATCAAAATCGGTTCACCCAGTCAAAAGTTCCGAGGTTACTAACATATAAAATTAGACAATATTTGTAAACTGTTTATTTATTCACAATGTTTAAATAAACACTGTTTTCTTTGTTTCTAAAAAAAAAATCAGTAGAATTGAAAAACCTCCTGCTTTTTTTGAAGTCTGTTGAAATTACTAATAATTACTAGAAATCTCTCTCTCTCTCTCTCTCTCTCTCTCTCTTTCTCTCTACTCTCTAGTGACTTACTAATTACTATAAGAATTACTAAAATGACTTAATTAAAATCTTTTAAAACGTGAGCGGAATTCATACTAATTATAAAATGTTTAAAAGCCGTTTTTTATAATTAGTAATTAAAATAGCGTCTCATAAGCTCGTTTCTATATGGCCCGATCTCAAATCGCTCAGTTTACTTTCAACCAAATCCAAATCATTGATCCTCTCCAATGTATTCACTTCTGAAGGCCGTGATGTATTCGTTGCATCGTCCCTACTGTTCACGGTGATGTCCCAAATACTTTTCGGCAGTGGTTGATCATTTATTTTCAACTTTAGTACACTTTTCGCCAAATCATCGCCGGTCAACGATTTTTCAACGACAACTGTCGAATTAACAGTTCGTCTTGTGATTTCCGAAGCGTTATACGTTAAATCGTTGATATGATTTAAAACATCTGAAAAACACATTATGCGTATTAAATAAAAAAAACAAACCTTGCACTATCTATATACGTATACGTGAAGCAAAAAGTTTCGGTAATATTTATGACAATTATCATACGATTATAGTTTATATAGAGGAGGGTATGCGAATGCAAATTTTGTTCACGAGGACCTCGCGGTGCACTCACGCACTGCCGAGGACTCGTATCCGCTACAATCCCCCCCCCACGCGGCACTAAAGGGGTCGTTGGGTCCCGTGTAGTAGGGACACCCCTGTGGCGTCGGGAACCACGACGTGAGACCCCAAGGTGGGTGTCGCCTCAGGGAGGCCTTCAGTCTCCCTGCGTTCGACGAGGTCCTCCTAAGAAGGTCCCTATTTACAGAATTTCTAAATTTTTACAGAACCACACAAATTTTCATGCCAACAGTAACAGTCACACAAATAAAATTTTTGATAAAAAAAATACTAATCTATTTATTAATAAGAATATTTACTTATTCATAATATGGAAGTTTCTATTAATATCATATTGTCATTTGTTTTGTAAAAAAATATTTTTACAAAACAAAAATGACATAATAACGCACACACACCTACGCATGGGTCACAAGCCCGGGCACTGCTGTGGTTCCTTTCTCTGCAACGCAAGGGACCCGGCACCCGCACGGTGAATCCATGGAATGCTAAGAAATTCGTCTCTCTTATTAGACGCTCACAACGCGTATAGAACTAAAGAGCCACAGCATCACACCCAAAGAACTGCTTGTGGCTCGCGAGCCGCAGGTTGGCGACCCCTGGTATAGGTGAAACCTCTGATCGTCGGTTAATGGACGACATTTAATTAAACTTTTCGTCCACAGTTTTCTTTGTATATAAATACTTGTATAGCATAAGGACATTTGTAAATAAAATTTCGGTGCAATTCTTCTTAAATTACTAGTGCAATGTAAAATACGACTTGAGGCTACTCGAATAGATAACATATCATAGGTGTATTATTGTATGAGTATAAAGGTTCATTCACACGTATTTTTTTACTGTTTTGATGATATTAAGTTAATTGAACTGAACGGATACTATTAATACTCTAACCTTAGAGTTTGTTATAGTAGGAGCCCAAGAAGGGATTTGGCGCAATACTCGAGCGCGTCAGAAAACCATATAAGGAATTTCTTGCACCCAGTATATATCCCCTCCAAATATGAACTCTTAATATAGAGGGGTTCATTATTGGACCCTTAGAAAAAAGCAAACGCATCAGGTTAAGATAAGCTAAATTAATTACGCGGAGATAAGTTTCTATTTCAATAATCTGACGAATGAAGCGTAATATAAAAAAATGGTAGTCACAAAGTTGTAAAAAAAATACCACCACAAAATGTTCGAGAGCGTTTTATTTTATATTTTTAAAAAGGAAACCTTTCAATGATTAAGGATCAAATATAATCTGATGATTGTTTCTAGGCATTGTACCTAAAACCATCAATAAAGCTCGAAGAGCTCCAAACATAATTAAAATCATGATTTTACCTTACCTGGCATAATCTTTTTACTATTTTTGCACCTAATTAACGAAATCCAATAAATCTCAACAACGCTTTAGAGACTACAAATTTAGCATCACGAACTCCCCTACTATTTTTAAGACTAAACGGGATTAAATGCACACCTTCTTCTGACTGTTAAAAGACATTAAGATTCTTAACAAAATGTATAAATCTTAATTTTTAATTTTTTTTTTTAACCGAACACTTGAAATATTTTTTCAAGTACACCTTAATAACCCAATATATTCTAGTAAGCGTAAAGCTTATGTCAGACATGAGACCGATAATAGCCCAAGATATTTATAAACTTTGTAAGTTTTATACTTTCTTATGCCGAAGCCAGACAGACATAGCTTCATTTGAATGATCATTTCAATCATCATATAGTGTGGCCGAGGACTTTGTGTAGCTTCACAGTTGTAGTACTTTGTAGTCCTTAAGGACAAAAATATACAAACTCTGAACTATGTCTGGCTCCGGCATTAGAAGCAAAAAGTTAGAAAAATACTTGTGAATGTGCTGTATAAAGTCTAGCTTTAGTTAGAAAAAAATATTGTTGTCAATTTGTATAAAATACCTGGTGGAAATTATTCTTTTATTGCATGTGTTAAGTCAACTTATAGTCATACACAATCAACTGTAATAAAAGATAAGGTAATTTCTTCTAAAGAATTGGTCTTCTATTTTCTAATTATACACATATTCCTTATTGTCTCGCATTTTATTTGGTCGTTGTGTATTAAGAAGGACCTAAAAAGAACCCAGATTTTTTTAGGTATTACTGACAACTTGATATAACCCTATTTCATATATTGTAATTAGTAAGAAAGAGAAAGATTATCGCTGTATACTTTTTAAATAATGAGAGCAGAATATGACAAAACGAAGTATTTAACAGTCGACAAATCGATGGCTCCTACGTAAACTGTCCTAAGTCACATTCTTGCCATACTCACTTTTTCTAAATGAACTTAATGAGTTTTACTAACTGTATTTATTTCTATATTTCTTTTCTAATACTTAAAAATACTTTACTTTGAAATTAACACTGTTTAAAGAACTCATCAAGTTCATTTCGAAAACGTAGAATAATGAGAATGGCAAGAATGTGGCTTACGATAATTTACGTAGGAGCCATCGAAATGTCTTTTTATATGTATAATATTATTTTTGTTTTTAGTTTAAATCATTGAATTTATTTTAAACAAAGGAGATCAGTTATATCGCATTACGTTGCATAATCATGTTATGTTACTTTATAACGATAATAAAAATAATATAGCGGGGGAGAAATAGCCTGTTTTTAGTTATTACTTGTTTACACGTGTAAAAATATCATTCAATTTAGTCGCTAAGATGTTCGTTAAACTTCTGTTTTTCTTTTTATCGTGAAAATTAAATGTTTTGTACTTATAACAATTGTTTAGTCTTATATATAAAAGATTATTGTTATTGTATATTGTTATGTTTACTG